>OZ007581.1:46066435-46125410 GCA_963931925.1 Onchidella celtica | reverse complement strand
TTTGGTATGATAACTGTCATGCATTCGATCATACGACATTTTCATTATTTGCCCACCTGATAACACCCAGCCCTGCTAGTTTTATACAAATTTCCATCATAAGAAAATATAAAAAAAACATAACTGAAAAATCCTTTCCTGCATCCACTGGGTCAGAGATAATCGGTCAGATACACGAATCTGTTACCAGAGATCACTGAATCAACAGTTCAACAGTTAAATGATAGGAGACGTCACCTCTGGCTCTATGGAGACTGATCTGCCGGTTGTCTGACGTCACAGTTAACGGAAACAGAGACCAGAAAGACCTAGATTTGCATGTTAAGTGACTGAATTAAAGAGGTCAATTTTCAGGATGACCAGAATACAGGAAATTTGTCCATGTCACAGGACATTTATCCGTTGAAGAAAACATCGTGGTGGAACTTGTCTGTCTATCACAAATACTTATTCTACACCTTGGCGACTAAAAAGAAAACAATTGAATATGGAAACAATAGAAAATGCAATCATTATATCAGTTAAAAAATTAAGCCTGGCACCTACACCAGCCTTTGTCTGTCAATGTGATTGCACAATAATTGGGCTGCGAGCCACCAGTCTGGTACCTATATCAACCTTGGACTTATAAGTGTGGTGCACAATAATTAGGCGACGAGCCACCAGTCTGGTACCTACACCAACCTTGGTTGGTAAGTGTGATGCACAATAATTAGGCGACGAGCCACCAGTCTGACCCCTACACCAACCTTGGTGGTTGAGAATGATGAATAATAATTGGGCGGCGAGTCACAGGTCTGACACCTACACCAACCTTGGTTTCTAAGTGTGATGCACAATAATTGGCCGACGAGTCACAAGCCGTCGTCTGTTTCACCAACTAATGTGATCTCATTTGTAGTTGATAAAAGATAAATATTACAAAATCACTTCATTATCATCAATGCCGACAGCAAAAATGTTCTGCCTCGAGATCAAAGAGCACCGTCACAATTGGAATGCATTGTGAACCGTTTTTGTTTGCTCAAAAGCAGACAGTTTTGTCTTCGGGTGTCACATTCGCTATATAAACTACCAAATGTTTGCAGTGGTAAAGTTTGCAGAATCAATTTGATTGCGAATTAAGGAAGTACCCTGCCCACTTCACTACCTTTGTTCTCATTTGTTCCAACTCCACTTTTTGCACACATGAGAAATTCGACGTTACATGTTTGCAGCTTCAATTATTATGATAAGGAGGTCGACTAAATTAGAACTGTGAAACAGCTTGATAATCGTCACAAAGTAATTTAAACAAATGTCAGAGTCAGCACTTGCTGTATTTCTTCTTGGTACTAAAAGACCTTCAGTTTTTTTTTGGTTTTTTTTTCAGAAAATAGAGATACACTAAACAAGAACTAAGTTCTTAACTAATTCGTTCCACAAAAGAAAAAAGTTTCCTGGTTTCCTCCCAGCCCTCCACATTCAAAAATGCCATCTGTTTCTATTTTGTTTATCAGAGTATTGCAGTTCCAGTATCAGTATGATAAGCACCTTTTAAAAGATAACCTGCGCCCTGCCTTGATCGTTAGTAACCAGTATATTATATACAAATAGATTTTAGAACTATTCATATATTTAGTACGTATACATTAAAAAGACGTTTTAATTAAAACTTTATTTCAAATTTTATTCGCTTGTTTCTTACTTCAATTCGAGCTGTTAAGCTCGATGTTTTAGTCCAAGCTAAACGAGGCAAAAAAAAAACCCCCAAAAAACCAACCAATCCTACATCAACCAAGAACAGTGTATCTCTACAGTTAAGTTAAAACACACTATAATATCAGAGACTACATATGCATAGGTAGAAGACACTTTTGATCGATTTGCATCGAGGATACACGGGAGGGGCCGTAAAAGGATTGTTAACATGGGGTGAAAAGAAGGTCCCGGCGGTAAACAACACCCATTTGCACGTTTCCACTTGGAGAAAGAGTTTACAAACATCTCTAAATAATTTCAATCATCCCAAAATTATGAACAAACCACGGCAAATAGATGCCAACACTATCTTCAATGAAGACATACCCTTCCAATTCTTATTACCACGGCAAATTGATACGCCCTTGAAGTGATTCTTTTCTATATAAATACATACTGTCTGATGATATAAATATTTCTATGAAAAAGTCCTACACCTCATTTTGAACTCCTAAGCCCCACCAAACTACTGCCATAGCCCACCTCGAGAAACACTGGTGTAGGCTATTGACGTAGTGGGTTGTGGGGACCGGGAAGTCAATCTGACCCTCTGAAGTGTCGAACGCAAGAGTGAAAGTGTTAATTTGTTACTGCCAACTTATCGTGTTGTCTCTGTCTCTCTCTCTCTCTCTCCCTCTCTCTTTCTTTCTCTCTCTCTCTCTCTATCTATTTATCTATCTATCTATCTATCTATCTATCTATCTATCTATCTATCTATCTATCTATCTATCTATCTATCTATCTATCTATCTATCTATCTATCTATCTATCTATCTATCTATCTATCTATCTATCTTTCCTGCTGTTTTGGGGCCGTGATCCGTCGTAACTGCCGCCGATAACGTAGCCATGGTGAACAGAACTGTGGGCCTAGTCCCTAGGCTCAGAGTGTGTTAATACGTACTTGAAATAAAAATTGACGACGAAGTCTCCTACATGTTTACTGATTCAAAAACAAGTTCTCCTCTACGTTTAAGAGAGATCGTTTAAAAAGATGCCAGGAGGAACTGTTGTCAAAGACATCTCAAGGCCTCACTGTCCGCGAGGCAAAAGGTATCAACCACAGTGTGGCATACGAACATTTGACTAACCATAGTTTGGATGACAAGATCAGATCATTTGTCACACGTGGGCGACTGCAGATCCTAGAAGTCGAGACCCTACTGTCCCTGTACTACCCCAACGCCTATACTAAATCATGCAAGTTATGCCACCACCACTCGGAAACAGTATGCCATGCATTGAACGGGTGCACGAAATTTAGCAGCATGTACCAAGCAAGACACAACAGAATAATGGACATTATTGAAAAGAAGATCACTTATTACAATCGTAACAAAGAAGTACTAAAGGACACACTCATCAACCCATCAATGTTTGGATCAGATGCAACATCCTTTACCACCAGAGCAACACGTCCTGACATCACAGTTATAGACAATACTAATAAGAAAGTCCAGATCGTTGAAGTAGCAGCACCATACGACTGTTACATTGATAGATGTTATCAAGGCAAATTTGACAAATATTTCCCATTAGCCATTGAAATCAGTGCTATGGGATACCAATGTGATATAATAGTTTTAATAATTGGAAGTTTGGGAAATGTTCACAGAAGATTTATTACTGGGCTGAAGAAACTAAACATTAACAATTCAGAAAGTAAGTTCATATCTAAGTACTGTAGTATCAGTTCAGTTATTGGATCATTCAAAATCTGGAATAAAAGATGCAGGTCGTATAATAGGAATTATTAAGTCTATTTAAAAACATGTTCCAGTTTTGTCCATCCCTTCCATAGAAGAGATAAAGTAAAGCCACCCACCATGGCACAATTTCCACTTAGACGTAATGTTTCGATATTATATCTGTACAATCTGTATTGTATTCACATGGAAATAAAGAATATTTTTATCTATCTATCTATCTATGTATCTATCTATCTTTCTATCTACCTGTCCTTGTATCTATCTATTAGCGTTTGTACGTCTGGCATGTGACTGCACAGAACTGTACTGGACTATTACTGCTTACAAACCGTAGTTTTCCCCTTTGACTGTTCCTTGTTGTACAGTTTCAAATTAAATATTCTCCGTGCACCATTATATTATCTTAATTTAGAATAGAAATGGGAAAAGACCCGCACCTGTCAAGTCCTGCATAATGTTTCTGTGAATGTTTTAGTTTCGTCCCCTTTATTTCTGGCTCAGAAAAATGGAAATGAAATTAATATTGTTCACCCTCTCAGATTGAGAATTTGTGAATGTGGCTTTCACTGTTTGGTTTCAAGTAAGTGAGAAGCACGGAGTACTCTCTCTCTCTCAGGTGCCTTGCCGACTGGCGTGGGCGATCATGGACCTCCAACCCTCTCTGTAGCTTGTCTCTTTCAGCATTTCCGATGGTTTTCTGAGGTTCATCCATTCTGTCAGGCTATCCAGCCTTTTTTCCCTCGGTCTTCCCTTGCCTCTTCTTTCATTAAGCCTTCCTGTTGTCACCAAATTCTCGAGTTGATTTTTTCTCATGATGTGTGCAATGAATTTTGCTTGCCTTTTGCGTATCTTTGTCATTAATTGTCTAGTGTGTTGTGCTTCTCTCATGACTTCTTCATTTGTTTTGCACGAAGTACTATTGAATGGAATATAGACTATAAGGCTTACAAAGTACTTAATTTCAAAAGTAAAGTTTACCAAAAGTTGTTTGACAGTTCAAAATATTAGAGTTTGCAAATCTTTTTCACTTCTTAGTAATGTAACCTAAAAAGGAAGCAATGGTTTCCTGCGTTCTTTCTTTCTTTTCATCTTTCTTTCTTTCTTCCTTTCTTTTTTGTTCTTTCTGGCTTTCTTCCTTTTCTCCTTTGTTTTTCTTTCTTTCTTAGTGTCTATGCATTCCCCTTTCCTTTTTGTCGTTTATCGTACACATTATGTGTGTTCCGACTAGAGCAGTTCACTTAAATCTGACAACTTTCTTTCCTTTTACTTTCATGTATTCCTACAATTTCCAACTGATGTAGCCCTCCCACAATGACTTCTATTCCTTTCTAGCTGATGTCTTCCTCATCCATTTTGTTCCCCCACTCTTTTCCAATATCATCCTACCATCTTCTTCCTGGACATCCTCGTGTCCTTCTTCCTGCCCTTGGTTGTTATTCACTGCAGCATTTTGGCCATTTATTGTTATTGGTCCTTCACACATGTCCGACTCAATTCTATTTGTGTTGTAACTGACTTTTTCAAAGTAGACTGTTGTATGTTATATTACTGTGTCACCATAAAGACTGCAAAGCCATTGAAGTGATGATACTCACGACATCTCAGTTTCAATTTGTCTTCCCCCTACACCGGGAGTTCTCAAACTTTTTCATTCCTCCTATCTCTGGCAAATAACTTAGGCAAATAATTATGTTATTACTGTGACATTATGGACATTAGTGAATTGACTTTAGCTTTAGGCGTGTAAGATAAGATAAGATAAGATTAACTGTTATCCTATGAAGGAAATTCTCTTTAACAGAGCGTTTAACAGCTCACTAATGCTACACAAATCTTATGTATCATTATATAAACATATCAACACTCAAAAGCTCAATAACTGGCATACATGTAGTGGCATGTTAAAGAACCTTAGTGAATGTGGCACACATCTAGTTACAATGTCTTGCTGAGGCGAATTGCGGAGGGCAAAACGATCTTCTGTATCTTGCCCTGTTTGCTTTCATGTGTATTATGCTTATTTTCTTGAATGATCTAGAAATTTGATGAAACAGGGGATGGTGGCTGTCATTTAAGATGGATATGAATTTCTTCACACATGTAAAATTGTCTGTTTGGCTCTGTATTCTTTATTTAAATAGATTAGTTCCACTCTTCATTTGCCAGTTTCATTTTTTACAAGATTGAACTATGAAACAATTGGGTCTTAAAGACAAAGGCTACAGAATTTTGTTTTAAATACAAACACACACACACACAACATGCACACTCACAATTTACCCTTCCGTTTTCGAAAGTAAAATTACCCCCCACCCCCTCCAAGTTCAGTGATTTGAGATTATAGCTGTACCATAATAAAGCACCGAAAGAGAGGATATTTTACGGTTTTTAACAATATTATTTCAAGTTCAAATTACCACAATAACAATCAGAATAACGCATAACAATGTTGTTTCATTTATTTATGAAGAACTAATGATTATGTACAAATCCAGAATCAGCAAAAATACTTTTAATTTAGATGGAATTTACCCGCGGGGACAATTATAACGGAAGCCCGGAGCGCATGTTCTACACCAACACCTCAAGCATAACACACAGAACAATCGGCAATGGTTAAAAGTCAATCAGATGCAAAAAAAAAAAAAAAATTTATAAAGAGATCAAAAGGTCAGAAATTGAAAGATCACAAACAGCGAGTTTTGATCATAATTTACATTGTATGTTTTATTCTGAAAATATGACAAGACTTGTTATCGTGTAGTTAATCTAAATATTTTTCAATTCATTGAGCTGTTTCTTGACAAGAAAATTATATATTAAATAAAGTATAAAGATGTACATTATCACATTTAATATTTGCTAATTCACGTAAGTTTTTTGGGAATATACAATGTACAAAATAGACTGCAGGAGAAGAGTACAAACCTGTCTCATACTGATTATTGCCAGTAATGTAAACAACCATTACAAGAGATGAAGATGGCGATAATGTGGCTAAATATGACGCTGCAGATGGACTACACAAAATTAGTATTGCATTTTAATCACTATCAGTATTTACATAGTCTTCAATGTCATTTGTCAACTCACTTGGTTTGGTTTTTTTTTTTTTTGGCCATCAAATAGTTGGTGTATTCAAAAGAGACAATAGGCGTACTTAATACTTTCTTAACACAACCATATAACACTGGATTATGTCAGTAATTTCAGAGACTCCCGACGATGCTTCTATTCCACTCACTCTGTCATCAACTTTCCCTCTCTTCACTTTCCCTCCTCTATCTTTCCAATCTGGGGATAAGGGGGGGGGGGGAGTGGAAGGGAGGGTGAAGAGCAGGAAGAGGACGGTGGAATAGAGGAGGCTGACGGGGAGGGGCATGGATTAGGTTTGGGGGGAGGAAGGAGAGAGGAGGTTTTTATCCCGAGCATCACCGGATATCTCTGCTTGTATACAGATATTATAAGGGGAAAAGGTTGTGGAATGCATTACCAAATAGATGTTAGAACGGTAAGCTTGGCTATAATAAATAACAGATTTAAAAGAAAATATTTATCTGAATCTGCGATGTGAGCTGTCATCATGAGTTAATGAGACTGGAATGTGGCGCATAATTTTCACTAGCCTAAAGTACACAAGTTCAAATAGCACTTTTAATAAGTAATTTACAATCGAACATTTTCTGGTCTGAATATGATCAGTAATCAAACGAGGAGTATAGCCAGTTTGGTGTAGACTTTATCAAAGTCACCAGACTGAAACACGTACTTGAGGGACGTTCTGGTTTCTTTCTCAGTTGAGCAACATTTCCTGTAGGGTAAATAAACAATGTTAGTAAATGGAATAAGGTCAGGGAAGTTATTGGTTGGGTGACATCAGTGTTAAACTGGCAAAGTCTAGAAATATTCAATTACATTTTGACCTAGGAATTTCAGAGTCCATTTCTTCCTTTTCAATTTAAAAACAAATGTAGAAGCATTTTCTTTTGAGTCTAGTGGTCTTCATAGATAATTAATTTTAAAAACGAAATGTGAATCAAAACCGTTTTATTGAGGAATACATAGCTAACGAGATAATACCTTTAAAGTTAAAAGCGACTGAAGAGCGTTTTTGCAAACCTGGGTAAGTCAAAGTTTGGCATCGGTTAAGGCCAATGTCAGATAGTCATTCAAAATTAGTGTAAGACGCGGTGTTAGTGTTCAGTTAACACTTGCTATGTCAAGTCTTTATCCTGAGATGGAGATGGGACGTAGCAAATGTTGTCTGAACAGGTATACGGCGTCTTACACTAATTTTTTGAATGACTACCTGAGAGGGGAAATAACTCATGCAAAATTTGACTTATCCAGTTTTGAAAAACGCTCTTCAATTCACTGATGTACTAAAGCTGTATAAACAGATGAAGAAATGAATTATCTAAATATATAATTGTAACTATGTATATATAACATTTCTCATCATTATTCTTAAGTTAATTTCACTTTCTATAGCCAGTGTTCAAAACAACTCCATGCATGTCAAGTTTGTCCAAATTTCTTTAACGACTTTCTCACCGTTATAAACTGCACTAAACGAGTGATTACTTTGCCTAGACTGCAGGTGGAAACGCTAAGAGCCAGGAAATAGATGCCACGTATTATGACCTGACCAGGCTTGAAGTGTTGCAGGAACCAGACCATTGAATGTTTCTGGAGGGTCGTCAGGGCCATGATGTAATCCTGTACGTATGTTCATATTAAAGAAAGAATGAGTAAAATACTGAACAAACAAAGAATCCCAATTAAAAAAAAACATCATTGTAACATCATGAAACTACTAAGACAAATTTTAATATCAGACACAATTGTTTTTTCGCATGGGGGAGGAGTGAGATAAAGAATGGAATCGAAATAGATATAATACTGTATATTTCTTGTTATAATTACCATACATTCAGATATATGTGACTAATGGACTAATGTCTCCCCCTGCGACACCTAAACCGCCTCTTTTATATACATTTGCTTTGTGAGAAAAAAAAAAAAATCAAACAGAATGCAACGAAAAAAACATTTCCTGTATCCAATATGTAAGTGACAAACGCTCAGATCCACGAATCAGTTACCACCGATCATTAAATCAACAACGCAACAGTTTAATGATAAAATACGTCAGGTCCAGTTGTTTAGAGGTTGATCCGACGACTGTCTGATGTCACCATTACTGGAAACAGAGGCCAGATAGACCCAGATATTTATGTCGAGTGACTAAATTAAAGACTTCGTTTTTCAGGATGACCAAAATATAGGAATTTTTTCCATGTCGCAAGAAATTTGTATATTGAAGAAAACATGTTGCTGGAACTTGCGTGTCTATGTCATAAAACCGATTCTGCAGAAGTATAAAGGAAAAAGAAGATTCAATATAGAAATAGTGAAAAATTGAATCATTGTATCATAAAATATTAAATGCACTTTTGGGGAATGATGTACGTAATTAAACATTTGTATATTAATTATTATTTTTAATCTGATACGCTTGCTGCTGCGGCTGCGGCTGCTATGAGAGATGATGATGGTGATGACGAAAGCGATGGTGTTTTAAATGGTGACTAAAAGAATAGAAGCAAAAATAACAATTTAGTCGCCAGAAAACATCAATGTAATGACAAGAGCATAACAAACTTGATCATTTTATTGCAATCTAATTATCATAATAATACATGATGTAATATGTAAAGATTGATCATAATTATGTCCAACAACAAAGCCCTCTAAATTACTTGTATGGTGATGGCATTACTGACATGAAATGAAAAGGTAGAAAAACATTAAATTCACATTATGGTCAGACTGTAAGAGATACCACCGTCCTACAAGAATGATTACATAAACTGCCACCTAAAATTATTTTGAGAATTAATTTAGATTCCACTGATGATTTAATTCTTTTTTTCTTTAAATAATAAATATGGGATGCTTTGCCAACTGATGTAAAAAAAAAAAAAAAAATCAAATTCAATTCAAAACGAAATCTTTACGGCAAAAGTCAACCTTTGAAAATCTAAAATAGGATAAATTATTTAATACAAAATATAATACATAATAAAAATCTTGTGCAAGTTAATGCATATTAATAAGCAAAAAATGTTCCTTAATTACACAAGAAATATTGATCATAATTATGGGTACAAAACCGTAGTGCATAAACTTTCATTATTTTAATAATAAGTGTTAGGTTTAAACTTGACACCATTATTACGATTTTAAAATAATTATTGTCCTTAGGACATTGACAAATATAAAAAACATCCAACTTGTTAATTTTAAAGGGGGAATTAAAACGTAGGTAAAACAATATGACTTACCTGTAAGATCGTTGACTTGTGTTTCACACGTGTCTTCATCGAAATTGGGGAAGAACTTGTTTGAGGCTATAACCTTAAAGGTATAGTGTGTGTCTTCCACTAAACCACTGACGTTGTTCGACGTTGCCTGCACTGCTTCATGTTTAGTCCATGTCACATTGTCAGACGAATGGTACACGTGAAATGATTGGCTGGCGCCGCCATCAAATCCTGGTGTCCATGACAACTGGATGTAATCTGGCCCCTGGTTGGTGACTGTGATGTTATCTGGGCAGAGTGGAGGACCTGCAGAAAGATACAAAACATTTCAAGATATAGAAAAGTATGCATTTTTCATAGTTTGCATTTTTCTATGCGTGTGAAAACAGAGTCTCCGTAAATGCCGAAACAATTCTTTTTTTTTTCACTACTTAAAAGGTTTTGAAGTTTGTGTTGCCGTTTCAATTTTCGTACACATGGAAACACAGCTTTGGAAACAACTAGAACAAAACTAAACATTAACTTCTAAACCTTTTTCTGTGGTTTTTCAATAATTAGTTTTAGAATTTGGCAGTATTACAATCCAATCCGGACAATCATCATATTATTTTCAGCTACCATTTGGAAACTTTCTAAATTTTTTTTTTTTTTCAGGTACCAATTAAGGCATTCCACAAACCACGGATCGGTGAACACAAACGAGACTTTTTTTTCATAAGTCTCACCAGGGCAGTTTTATTACATAGCTCACGATTTGAGCGTTTCTTGCTCTTACATGGTCACAGTTGGCATGAAAAACAAAATTAGTTCCTAGTATTGATTAATTCCATGATGTAAAACCAGCTAAGGGGCATAAAAAAATGTCGCTGTTGACCAAGCAAGAATTTGTTGTGTTGGTTTAAAAGTAATACAGTATGCCTCGATACCGTTAAACGGTATTCAAACCAATGTAAATAATTTTTTAAAAAGTCATTCCATAATTTCTATATTTATGTTACTATTTTGCACCAGATTTGTATTCAAATCAGCAGGAAAGTCTTCAGTAATGGCGTCCGTTTGGATCCTACCAAACACCCCACAATCAAATGTGTATCAGCACTGCAATGGACGCTATCATCCCATGGCAATTTTCTTTCCTTATCCAAATGGTATATTAATTGTTTCAACTTAACTGTAAATGTCATCTACCTTGCTGATATTGCCTGCATTGCAAGCAAAAAAAAACACAAAAAACAACAACAGCTTGTGGAACAACAGTTAGTTTTTATATCAGCCGATATAAAAAACGCAGAAAATGTTTAGGTTAAAACATTTTCTAAACAGAAACTCATTTTGCGTGAACTTGGAGGGCATAAAATATTAATTTCAGCTTCAAAAAAAAATGTGAGTGTGTACGGAAACGAAAACCACCACAAAAAAAACGGCAAAAAATCTATTAAGCAGTAAAAGGAAAGAGTGTTTCCATGCGCTGTTTCTCTGCTTATGAAAACATTCTTTTTATTTCACTAATTGGAACGTTTTTTAACGTTTCCGTACATATGAAAACATAGCGTTACGTTACATTTGAAGGCTACGTGTTTGCTAATGACCAGAGGGTAGGGAAATTATGTTGCGGTACCATGATATTTTCTTTAGGCCTTGATTATTTTGTTCTATTTCATCTTTTGGGAATTCCCGCTAAGATACGTCTGACTTTCATCTGGACTGATAATGATAATAATAATCATACTATAAAGGAAGAAAGACCTCCAATGTTATCAAGAAAGGCTTTTTATCCCCGTGAGCCTTAAATTCTACAAAATGTCATTATGCACAGAAAGACGTAAAGATATACATGGACAAATAATTATTTCAAAAGCTCTTGAAGTTCCCTATATTAATTATTAATACTTTCGTTGATTTTGAGCCGCAGCTGAGTTGTACAGAAGAACGTGTTCTGACATTTTGAGCCAGAAAAAAAAAATTGCATTAAAAAGTATGACAGTAAATTTCGTTCTGCTCCTCAGTTTATACATTAGTGATCGAAACTCAACATTAAAAAAAAATAAAAAAACAACTGTGTACTCCCCGAGACAATAGGCCAACTAGTGGTAATAAATGATCTACACTTACTTTAATTTTATAATCATCAGAATTTCTATTGGCTAATGTCAAAAAAATAAAAACATCGAATCCAAAGAGGGAAAGGTGGCTCTAACTGACAATTCAAACAAGACATTAACATTTCTATCTAAATATACATTCAAAATTCACACATACACTTGGAATTAATCATTGTGCTCCATGACACCGTCTCAAAAACGTTGCTGGCCACACATGTAAAATTTCCAACATTTCCACATTCAGATACTACATTCTTCTTCTCATCACTGACATCCTGATCTCCTAGTTGGATCTTGATAGTCGGGGTAGGTTTGCCTTCAGCTTCACAGTGGAACTGCAGTTCATCTCCTCTCTTCACTTCATAAGACTTGCCCGGGACAGACCAGAATTGGTCCAACAAATTGGTGTTGACGGATCCATCCGTCACATTGTAATTTGTAACTGATATTTGCTTGTAATCTGAAAGAACATGGAAGAATAACCATTTCACAGGCAAGCCGAGTGGACAGGGAAATGTAGTACTAAATGAAATGTTACAGTCGTTGTAGTAGATCGATTGTTGGAATGATAATAATGAGAACAAAAAACACAAACAAATCATTGTGAAGGTAGGAAAAAATAATAATGTGCTATTTAACTTGCCGACAGTTTTGTGTGTATTAGGCAGTAGAAACCATCAGTGGTTTGCCCAGAAAAAAATGTAACTTGCTATTCTATAATCATTACGACTGTCTAAGTCACCATCCCTGAAATGAAATTTACGATATACATAATTATGTGCATTTGGAACTGTTGGTGACTTGGTGGAATCAATGGGCGATTTTAGAAAGACACGCAATAAAACAACAATAACAAAAAAACAAAAAAAATACATCACACAAATTATCTCTCTCTCTCTCTCTCTCTCTCTCTCTCTCTCTCTCTCTCTCTCTCTCTCTCCCTCTCTCTCTTTCTCTCTCTCTCTCTCTCTCTCTTTCTCTCTCTCTCTCTCATATAATAAAAGTAATAAACTACAGTCTTGCTTCAGAACTCATGCGCACCAGAACACTACGCACCAAACTGAATGCTTGATACAGTTAATTTTTATGAAAAAATGCAGATGTTACATAGCAGTAAACATTGTTATTTCTTAAAAAATACATGCTTGAAGTAAACAACTTTTAATTATAGCCACCATCTTCCTTATCTCAATTGCCACCTTCCTGCCAAATTAAAGGCCTGAAGAGTGTATAGTTTGGTCAGTGACTCATGCCAAAGGTTGCAAGTTACTGAAATATATAATAGATGTGAGCATAAAAGCACCATCGTTGTCATGAATTAGTTTTGAGTTATATTATGAATTGCATAATGATCTGCTTGTTTCACTTCTAAGTTGATGAATCACGTAATAGTTTTATGATTAGCTAGATGTTTTCCATAGTTCGTGCTGTCTGATCGTGTAACCGTCTCCGTTCCAGCGATGTCACCGCGCTGTGCAGATGTTGCTTTCTATTTTTCTCTGTTGTCGTAGTTGTCTCAATTATTGATCTTGCTGATCAAGGGGTTGAAGCCAACTATATTTGTCACATTGTATTTTTGCATATTATAATAAAATGTTATCTCTGCGCACACTACAGTTCTTTACAACATACATGCAGGGCAATGATTTTGTTCTGTACTTCAAGAATGATAAGCACCTTTTAATGGCGAATGTCATTGTTGATTGTAATCAGAGCAGTTTTTCTGTCCTTACCTGTTTGTAGTAGTACACAAGCAAATTGATATCTATAGGAAGAATACTCAAAGAAGCGGTTGGTGGAAACATCCAAGATGTGGCCTTTGTTCAAAAATATTCGAGGATAAATAAATCGTTGTGTAGGTAGTTCACCTGATGAGAGAATAACAACGTCATTTCATTCAAAGACTGTATGGAAAACAATAGAAAAGAACACAGTAAACCTGTGGTTTCATGTTTTTAGAAATGGAAACGGCAATGGAAGTGTCCAGGTAGGGAAATAGATGGGATGTTTTCATGTATAGAGAAAAACTGTTGTTGTACACATGGAAACACCCTTTCTGTTTTTTTAACTACTTGATAAATTTTTGATGTTTCCATCCACATGAAAACACAACTTAAGACATAACTAAACAAAACATCACAGATAGGGAAGGAAAAGTGGAATAATGAGATGATGAAAGAAACTGAGAATGAGTGTCCCGGCTGTATTTCGCCGTTCTGTCGGTAAAGCAGTTTTAATTTCTGTGACGTCGGGGATTTATTTTCTTCCCAATGTTTCCGACTATGTGGCGAATGTTTTGCTGGGTCGTAAGCTCTCGATTATCGATCCACTTTTCTGTATGCATGTGAGTCCTGAACTGTAACAGCAGATTGGCAGAGAAGAATATAAGCAGTTCAAAAGAGATGTTGCTGAATGATCCTCTGCATCATCTGCTTGGATCACACAAAAGATGAAGAAGTGCACAACACTATCAGACATGTCACAGACCAGCATGACGACATCCCCATAATAGCCAAAAAGTGAAAACTGAATTTTTTTCCCATAGCACAGGAGCAGACTGCCTCTCAAAAACGGTCGTCCATTACACCCTCCAGGGCAGTAGAACAACAGGCCGAAAGAGGAAGAAATGGTCTACCACATCGTTGAATGGTCAAAAAAAAAAAAAAAATCTGCGCTGTAACCCAGGCGTTGGGAAATGATCCATATATAGATGGAGACAGTTGGCGTGTTCATCAGTACAGCATCACCTTGACCACACCCGGTCAAGGGACTAGTAAACTAACTGTTCGCTTTTCAAAAACATTGCAACTTTTGTTCTTGTTTGCTCTGTCACTATTTTCTGGAAAAAAACATCACCAAAACTGGGGATCTTTCAATTAGTAGAAGAGGTATAAGAAATGTAAATGTTGACACTTGCTTAAAATGTGTTGTTGCACTTATCAAGCTGTTTCACAGTTCCGATTTATTCTAACTCCTTATCATAATAACTGGAGCCGCCGTGTCGAATTTCTCAGTTTTGCAAAGGAGAGGAGTTGGAAGAAACAAGAACTGAGGTCGCGCCGTATTGCGAGTAAAGTTCGTCTTCTGGTTGACATAATTTTTAATGTACCTTGCGGTTTCGTTGGATTCTCTATGAAGACATACGTAGACACTATTCTGTGTACAACTTTTACCTAATGGTAGTAGTCAAAATGCACCAGTAGTGAAATTATACAAAAAGCACAAGTTGGTAAGGGCATGCAAAAAGCACCTGGAAACGTACGAAAACTTCTTATTAGCCAGTAAATCGAATGTAGTGCACAGGACGAATTTGTTGAAATTTTGATGGATAAGTGTTGACTGTATTTATTACTTACAACATGGCAGGTTGGTTCATCTTTGACATGTTATTGCTGGTAGGGATCCCGGCTAATTACTTCGGACACGTATTTGGCCCCGATATTTGCCATAATGTCTTGTCCTGTTCTTTCACTGAGCGAATCCATGTCTGACTTTGATTTCATCTTCAGACTTGTGTATTTTGTAATTAGTTGGAGAGTCTCAAGAAACTCGAAACTGTTTTATGTGAACAGAGACTGTGAGAACAAGGAATTGAGTTTGTGGTCCACATATTAGATGAATCATCCGAAGCCCATAGATTGGGTGGGAACAAGACATCACCTTTGATGTGCATTTTGAGGCGATAGTCCATAAACTCCGTGGCTGGTTATTCCTGTGGAGTTTCTGGCATGAAGTCTGTGACACATGCTTCTTCTGTTTTCTTCCAATTTGATGAAAGGCATTCCGAAAATTTCTCTCAGACCAGCGCCATTGTCGCAAGATTTGTCTTTGTAGGCTGTGGTAATTCAGTGTCTGGATCTTCTTCCACTATCGCTGTATTAAATGAATGTGGCAGAACTTCGGATTTGTTTTTTGAGACATTTCAACCATTGCCGCTGCCTTTTTTAAAGTTGAGGTGGAAATTTTAATGCCATCTATGGCAGCGAACAGCATTTTGTAATTTTAATTGGGTACATTTGGATTTCGATGGCAAAACCAAGAATACGCATGATGTGAAATGGGCGTTCCTAATTTCGATAGGACAGGGTCAAGAAGACTTATTGCTGACCTAGGCTTTCCCACATCTTGGGTTATTACCTAAGCATTTTCTCAACGGTTATGTATATAATCGCATTCTAGGATGTCTTCTACTACTGCTGGTGCTTTTTGCATACCTCACTACTGGTGCTATTTGCATGTCATTATTACGTCAACTAGTGTTTTTTGTGTTTTGCCTACTTAATAAACGAAACAATGAATGTTCCTTATCCATTAGTAAATCCACGTACTGCCCTCGCACCTGTATTGATTTTTTAAAAAAGGAACAACCTAATGATCTGTCACAAAATACAGACAGAAATGAGATACGAATGAATTCAGACATGTGTAAATATTGATTGACTTAAGTTAGGGAGGTATTATTCTAAGGTCAGTCAGACACAGACAGCTTCTGCCAAAAAAATGTACACCCAAGAAATAATGGCAGAAGCTTACTGCGTCCGACCGGGCTGAGTATGGTAGAGTTTTGCCGGATTTATAAAGAAAATATAGGAAATTGTGGTGTGCACTTCTTGTCTCACAGCTTCTGACTGTGTCTGACCGGGCTTATTATGATACCTCGCTTATTTGGTAATAACAGGTAAATCTAAAGATTGGTGTTACTTACGATAAACACAGGCTCTTATGGAAATGTCTACAGGATGACTCGGTAAACTGGCGCCAAATCGTGTACACTGTGTCCTTGCATCGTTGTACCATACCGATGTTGTGTTGACCATGATACATTTGTCGCTCACAGGATACCAGTTTTCTGGACATCTTGAACTGTCTAGTTCAGGGCAGCTGGGCTGTAGACCTGCGGTGATAGTTGTGCTTGCATTGGTAGTGATCGTGGTGGTGGTAATTAGAATGGGTGATGACCAAGTGAATCAGTTAGTGAATAATGCGAGCTCTTAAATAGGTAAGTATGAGAGCGAGTGATTGAGTGTGAGTACTTGAAAGATGCATTGGAAACTAAATAAGAGGGTAGTGATGGAGTTTTGATGAGTGAGTAGTGGGAACAGGCCTAAATGGGTTTGTGAGCGACTGTGAGAAGGAGCCAGCAAAAAGATCAGACATTTCAGCCACTGCTGGCAGACAGACAGACAGACAGACTTTAAAATAGACAGATAGATAGATAGACAGACAGATAGATAGATACTTTTCGTTTTTTTCCTAAGGAACAAAATGTAAAAGTAATATAAAATATAAAATGATAAGCAAACTATCAAAATAAACCCTCCCTCCCCCATGTCATATATTATGATACACACCATCCACACAAGAATTCCACAGTAAAGCTGCAAACAAAAGAGGTATGAACAATGTTGAGAAATGTGACCCATTCATCCTGTCACTTGTACAACCTGATGGAGTTCCAGTTTTCTGAAAAAAAATGATTATAAAGACGAGTATATTGAATCGACAACTTTTAATTTGAGGACTTGCGAAACACAATCAACATACTTTCTGGGCAACACTAAAGCAGCAATCATAACTTTCAAAGCTGAATGAACTTTCAAAGGACTTAAATTTCGACAAGACGGCCGTGAAATTTTGCTTACTGTAGGCCTTTCCAATTACTTATTAACGCAATTACTTGGACCAGAATACAGAGGGAAGAGCGGTGTATTTTTTTTCTTTTTTAAATACATTCCTCTTGACATAGGTGAAAGAACAATGGTAGGTGGCAGTTGGACTAGTTGCGAGATGACAGTGGGATGAAAAAAATAAAGTATTTAGAATAAACCATGCTAGATTGTTTATGTATCCCCCACCACCACCTCCCGGCAGTTTATTTTTTAACTTAATATTATTATTTATTCATTTAGTTTGCCTTTTTGGAGCCAGGAACTGTTTCTTCACAAGCCATATTTATTACAGAGCCTCAGTTGTAGATTTGTGTTTCAGAGTTTAAGAGTTCCGAGGGATTTCCATGCACTCACATTTATTGATCCACAATCGTATTTGACAATAGATGCCAGGGCCTCATAATGATTACTATGTTTCTTTCGGAACAAATCTTTATCATTAGATCAATAAACTCTTCGGACAAACATACCAATTTTGTACCTAAGACCATGAACTTTCGCCGCACTCTAACGAAATCACAAGAAGCAGTCTTGAAAGCATTAGAGTTAAAAACCTTGATAAAAACAATATTATTAACAAAGATCACCTTTTATCGTTAGACTCTTGAATAATTGTGAACCTATGAAACATTCTGATTAATTTATAGTTTTGAAGGACATGGATATGCTTAGCTCCATGTCGGGACTGTTCTTTTCTGCTTGTAACAGAGAGAGTGAGATTCGCCCCCACCCCCTCACTATTATCAAATAATCATGTTGTACTGACACGACAGTTCGAGTGCTCATCCCTGGCCGATCGAGTTTTCACTCGTGACGGCAATGGCAAACATGGCAGTTTTCGTTAATTGTTTAACGTCCCCATAAAGGCAATTGGAGACTGTCGGGGTATCTGGGAGGTGGCGGGATCTTAGTTCTTTCAGTCCTTGGCACTCCGAGAGTATGTGCTCGACAGTCTCCTGCGGGGACCCGCAGTGCCGGCATACTGGCTCACGGAGTGGGTTGAAGCGATTTAGATGTGCGTTCAACTGGACATGTCCCGTCCTCATACGCTGTATGATAGTCGCGTATTTACGCTCTAGTGTCAAAATCGGGTCTTTGATGTCTGGTTTGGTTTGATTATGATACACCCTACGTCCTTTCTCCGAGTTTGCCCATTGATATAGCCATTTCCTGCGTCCGTGAGCGCGGATTCTGGCTCGGGCTGCTGGGTAAGACGTTGGGTGCTTTGGCTGTTCGCCTCTGGTACCCTGTTTCGCTAGGCTATCAGCAACCTCGTTGCCCCGGATACCTATGTGCGCGGGGATCCACTGGAGGTGGACCTCGACACCGTATCCACTTATGATCTGGTGGCAGATATGTCTGATTTTATTTGCGCCGTGTGCCTCGAGCTTATGGTTGAGCGATTGGACGGCCATCAGTGTGGCCCTTGAGTCTGAGAACACAACAATATCTTCTGGCGATACTGTTCCGTTTTCAAAGCCGTTGAAAACCGTAGTCAGTGTTCTCCAAATCGCTGTCGCCTCAGCGTCGAAGTTGGAGCCATTCGCCCCGCATGGCCCATAGATCTTATCGGTGTCGGTGCCGTCAGGGTAGTAGATTATTGCCCCGTACCCCGCATTCGTAGTCGCCTGTACTGCCGAACCGTCGGTATAAGCCTTAATCATGTGTGCTGGGTACGAGTCAATAGTTTCGCCAGCTGCCGTTTTCAGGATCGTGGGATTGACCTCCTTAGTCAGGTTTGTGTCTAGAAGCGTGGTTTTGACCACTGGGGGGTTCAGGGAGGCGTGAGGTGGCTCTTTCGTCCATAACCGAAGGGGCATTCTGTCTTGTTCTAGCCCATACTCCTCAGTTAGCCGTTTGGCCTCGCCCAGGAACGACTTCTTCTGGAGTATTTTCGGTGGCGGTTCGGTTTCGATCGCCTCCCTCGCCGGGTAGTCCGGCTCGAGCCTTTTTAACCTCTCGTACTGCTGTAGTACGCTTCCTTCCCTTCTGTTTGCCAGTGGTTCCACATTGGTCATGATTTCGAGAGCATTCGTAGGAGTGGTTTTGAGGCAGCCTGTTATGAGTCTCAAGGCGCTGTTCTGGACTCGGTCCAGTGCCGACAGCGTTCGGTCGCTGGCCATTGGTTGCAGTGGTAGGCTATATTCTAGTCCTGCTCGGACGTAGGCTAGATATAGCTGTCTGAGAACCTTCCCAGTGGCACCCCAGTTGGTACTGGCGAGCGTTTTTAACAGTGTCAATCGCCTCCTAGCCTCAGTCTCGAGCTTGCTGACGTGCGTCTGCAAGTTGAGCCTGCTGTCAAGTTCAACTCCCAGGTATCGTGGTGCGCTTTCCCTTTTGAGTGTCTGGCCATTGATCTTAAGATTGATGGTGGCTTTCTGGACGTGTTTTCCGTTGGTGAAGAGTTGATAAACGGTCTTATCGACGTTTATCTCCATCTTCCACAATCGGCAGTAGCAGGCAAGCGTCGTGAGGTCCCGGTTAAGGTCTCGCTGTAACCATTGGACATGCTTTCCTGTCCTCCAGATTACCATATCGTCGGCATACATCGCTTTTTCGCATCTCAGGTGTTGGGTAAGGTCGCTGGTGTAAGCCGCAAAGAGCGTGCAGCTTAACGCTGAACCTTGCGGTAGGCCATTCTCCATGGTGAGTTGGCTTGAGGTCTGTCCGTTCACTCTGGTACGGACTGTTCGATTGTGAAGGAAATCTTTTACCCATGCATATATATTTCCTTTGACCTCCGCCTTGAGTAATTTAAGGAGTAGCCCACCTTTGCACACCTTATCGTACGCTTGTTTGAGATCGACGAATACGGCGATAGTATGCTCCCGCCTATGGAAACCATTATTGACCGCTTGGGTCAATCGGATAAGCTGGTCCATCGTCTGCCTGCCACTAC
Source organism: Onchidella celtica (assembly GCA_963931925.1). Taxonomy (NCBI): domain Eukaryota; kingdom Metazoa; phylum Mollusca; class Gastropoda; order Systellommatophora; family Onchidiidae; genus Onchidella; species Onchidella celtica. The sequence goes on along the minus strand of OZ007581.1, from coordinate 46,104,965 downwards.
GGAAGCCCGCCTGGTGTCTGTCTAGAAGACCGCGCTCTTCTAGATACCAGGTCAGCCGGTAGTTAACCATCCTCTCCCCTACTTTGCAGATGCAAGAGGTAAGGGATATTGGCCTATAATGTGATGGTTCGGTACCATCTTTGCCTGATTTCGGGATAGCTGACACCACTGCCTTTTTCCAGTCAATAGGGAGTTTGCCTTCATGCCACGTTCTATTTATTAAGGCTAGGAGCCATTTCTTTGCCGTGTGGCCCATCTGGAGCAGCATCTCGTTGGAGATTTTGTCCGGGCCTGGCGCTTTACGATTTTTACACTTGCCAAGTGCTCTCTCCAGTTCCTCTAGGGTAAACTCACTGTTAAAGCCATCGTAATCGCTGTCTACCTGCGACTTTTCGAGCTGACGCCTGACCTTACGGAGCCCCTTGTCCGTATTCGTAGCTTTGCCACTCTTGTTTGTACTGGCAAAGTGTCGGTTAAGCATGGTTGCACGCTTATGGTCTGTCACCGCGACCGTCCCGTTTGCCCGTATCGGAGCGACATTCTTCACTCTTTGCCCCCGATTAAGGCGATTCAGGACGGTCCACGCTGGGCCACCACTCGGGTCCACGTTCAGAAACTCGCACAGGTTTAACCACTTTGCCCTTTTGGTGTTTCTGGACAGCAGTTTGACTTTGGCGGTCAATCTATTGTACTCGATCCTTGCCGCCGTGCTCGTTTTTGCTTTTCTTCTCGCCCTCTTACGCTGTCGGACCGCCTGTTCAAGTTCCTTTGACCAGGGCAAGCGATTTAGGGGCTGCAGTCCTCGCGGAATACTCCGCTTAGCAGCTGCGAGCATGGCCGTAGTCAGTACGGCGTTGGCTTCGTCAATAGAACCCTGGTTTGGGTCCACCTCGTTCAGAGTTAAACCTAAAGTCTCTCTGAACTCTTCCCATCTACCTCGCTTGTAATTCCAGTTTAAACGTTTCTCCTTCTTCTTAGCTGTTTTGGTCTGGATTTGTACGAGGAGAGGAAGGTGGTCGCTACCTACGTCCTCGAGGACTGTGTAGCTGTGTCTGGTAACGAGGTCAGCAGATAGAAGCGTAATGTCTGGCCGACTCTCCGCGCCGTTTGCACGATGCAAGCAAGTAGGCGCGGAGGCGCTTGATTGTATCCGGACCAGGTTCGAACTTAGGAGGAGATCTTCGACGTTTCTTCCTGCGATGTTCGTGGATTCTGGGGTATATCCCATTTCAGGGCTTCGTGCGTTGAAGTCTCCTCCTATGATGGTTTTTCTAAAGGTAGCCTCTGTCAGCCCTAGGTCTCAGGGGACCTTAGGGGGATTATACACATTCGTGATGGTAAAGGACACGCCGTCCTTCCATACTGTAAGGGTGAGGGTATCAGTTTCACCGTTACTCGTCGGGGCGTTCTGCCTCACCGCCGTAATGTCATTGCGAACCAGTGTGGCAATGCCTCGGCATTTGGTACACGAGCAGGTGTACATGGTATACCCTGTGACGTGCGCGCCTCTCCCATTCAGTAGAGTCTCCTGGATGAGAGCTACATGTATGTGTTTTGCCTTCAGGAGCTTAGTAATCTCCAAGACCTTCGGGCGAAGGCCGCAGACGTTGAGCTGCAACATGTTAAGTGTCGCAGGGGGATCCCTCGCCGCTAGGGTCCCCTTCTTGGTTTTCGCACACTCATTCACACTCGCATTTAGACACAGGTCACCAGTAGCATACTTGCGCAGGGGGACCTGGTAACTGCCATCCTCCCTACGGAGAATATGTCTGGGTTTCTCAGCCCCACGTTTCTTTTTGCCATATTGTACCATCATGTAAAGTGGGAATTTGTCGCTGCTTAGATCCCTTTCAGACAAAAGGAGGCTGGTGACAGCCTGAACCGACTGATTCGTATCACGTCGTGATCAGAATCTCTCTTTCTCATCCGCCAGCGTGCGGTCATTGTCTTGTTTAGTCGTTGTCACGTAGTGCTTGCTGCACGACTTTTCGAAAGATCGATCTGGTCAGTCCCCGGCCCTCAATCGGGGACTGCCACCACTGCGTTCTGCTAGGCAATTTGCCCCCATCTGCCTACAGCAACGGAAAGCTCCCAGTGTTTAACGGCTTCGGGAAGGTCAGCCGTCAGCCCGTCCCCGTTAGCTAGCCCCCAGCTTGGGCTACCCCGCTGCTACCACGTGGCGGTCGAGAAGAAATTCTCCCCGGGTCTCTCCAGACCTGGGATCGGGCTTATCCGGAGCCCGGAGGCTGCGGGATGGTCATAGGCGAAACGGTGATCATCTGCTAGTACCACTCGTTCGCATACACCTTGTACGAGGGACCCACCGAGACAGGACCAGTATTCGAGCTCAGTCGGTTTCCCGGAAACACTGCAACGGCAGGACCCTCGGAGCAGCGGACACGACAGTTCGTCTGCATTGTTATTCACAGTGACCGACAGCACCCACACTCAACCTCAGCTGTACATGTTCGCATCTTGCAAGATCATCAGTTTAAGGCAGCATTCATAAGCAAGGGCTGAGATCTTTGTCTCTCGACGGCCCCAGCATATTGCCATTGGCACTTGTGCCTACACCAGCAAATTAAGCCTTAGACAAAGATTCCGTTATAACCATCCACAATAAATCATTACCTAGGCTAGACCGTCCAACTGCAATAAATACGCCCAGATAAAAGCTTGCTGTGTTTAGGTCTTTATTTTAGGAGTTCACTTCCCTTGGCATTTTCACCTCACTTTTCTTGTTTGTTTGTTGTTGTTTTTTTACAGTATTTTTTTGTGATAGGGATTAGTGTTCTTTTTTTAGATTTTGTCCTAGCACGGGCCTTGCTAGGCATCCTCTTCTCGAGTTCCAACTGCTAAGGCATCTTCAGCGTGTGCCAGACGCATACAGGCTCTCCGATTTTTTTGTCCTTATCCGAGAAGATTAAATGCTCGATCCTACCCACCATCAAATCAGGGACAGAAATGTTGTAGCCCGAAAAGAAAAATCTAACATGCCTGCACCGACCGGGGCTCGAACCCGGTACCTTCGGCATGAGAAGCGAGCACGTGCCTCTAGACCATGGGGCCTAAAAGGATATAAATATTAAAGGCTTACTAATAATGGGAGGAGTTTATATTGCCAGCCATTGCCGAAGAAGATCAAATGGATTGCTCATCGTCAATAGTGTTCTCCGGTCGGCACCTCACATCGAAATGTGAAAACGTTACAAAGACTATCGCCGACGGTCTCGTCAGTCACCTTGAGAGTACTTGGCAATGCCCTTTCACCCCCCCCCCACCCCCCCCCCCCACCACCACCAAATGGTACTTTCTAGAGCGGTCAGTATTTTTTGATACATCATTTTCATTAAAGTATCTGGGTGTTGTGAAATTCATTATTCAGACACATGAAAACCCCATGAATGCATTATACGCTTGCTTATACCGGTACTTGAATTTAAGTTTAAATTCTCAGACATAAACATCGCGTGAAAATGATTTATTCTCTGTTCATGTCAAATTTTACAGCCGAACAGTGGGAAAACTGTTAAATGAATTTCAAATATATGCAGATGCATGGTGATGCGGTCCTTGGTCATCTCGATATGCCTATTTGCCTGCGAAACATGGACACTCACATCCGACCTCTAGAGAAGGATTCGCACGATGAAGATGAGATGTTATCGTAAGCTTATGAACACCCCATACAAGAACCACGTCACCAATGAAGAAGTCCGCAGCAGAATCACCCAAGCCATTGGCCCTCAAGAAGATCTTCTGACCGTTGACAAGAAGCGCAAGCTGCGCTGGTATGGCCACGTGTCGAGGTCAGAAGGCCCCTCTAAAATCATCTTGCAAGGAACTGTTCGAGGAGGACGAAGGAAAGGTAGACAGAAGAAAAGATGGGAGGATAACATCCGCGAGTGGATAGGCCTGAGTTTCAGTGACTCACAGAGAGCCACGGCAGACTGGGACAGGTGGAGGGAAGTTGTGCAGTCAACAGTGGTGCCACAACCACCAGCGCTGTTACGGGATCGGTGACGGTGACGGTGTTCATTCTAAAAAAAAAAAAAAACTCTCCACTCTATCAGATCCTAAAACATGAACACTGTACATGTCGAGTTATAAGATGTCCACCCTTCGAGATCAGCTGGAAAGTGCCTTGTCCGTATTCGTAGCTTTGCCACTCTTATTTGTACTGGCAAAGTGTCGGTTAAGCATGATTGCACGCTTATGGTCTGTCACCGCGACCTCCCATTTGCCCGTATCGGAGCGTGGACCGTCCTGAACCGCCTTAATCGGGGGCAAAGAGTGAAGAATGTCGCTCCGATACGGGCAAATGGGACGGTCGCGGTGACAGACCATAAGCGAGCAATCATGCTTAACCGACACTTTGCCAGTACAAATAAGAGTGGCAAAGCTACGAATACGGACAAGGGGCTCCGTAAGGTGAGGCGTCAGCTCGAAAAGTCGCAGGTAGACAGCGATTACGAGGGCCTAAACAGTGAGCTCACCCTAGATGAACTGGAGAGAGCACTTGGCAAATGTAAAAATCGTAAAGCGCCAGGCCCGGACAAAATCTCCAACGAGATGTTGCTCCAGATGGGCCCGATGGCAAAGAAATGGCTCCTAGCCTTAATAAATAGAACATGGCATCAAGGAAAGCTCCCTATTGACTGGAAAAAGGCAATGGTGACAGCTATCCCGAAATCAGGCAAAGATGGTACCGAACCATCACATTATAGGCCAATATCCCTTACCTCTTGCATCTGCAAAGTAGGGGATAGGATGGTTAACTACCGGCTGACCTGGTATCTAGAAGAGCGCGGTCTTCTAGACAGACACCAGGCGGGCTTCCGTAGTGGCAGGCAAACGATGGACCAGCTTATCCGATTGACCCAAGCGGTCAATAATGGTTTACATAGGCGGGAGCATACTATCGCCGTATTCGTCGATCTCAAAAAAGCGTACGATAAGGTGTATAAAGGTGGGCTACTCCTTAAATTACTCAAGGCGGAGGTCAAAGGAAACTTGTATGCATGGGTAAAAGATTTCCTTCACAATCGAACAGTCCGTACCAGAGTGAACGGACAGACCTCAAGCCAACTCACCATGGAGAATGGCCTGCCGCAAGGTTCAGCGTTAAGCTGCACGCTCTTTGCAGCTTATACCAGCGACATTACCAAACACCTGAGATGCGAAAAAGCGATGTATGCCAATGATATGGTAATCTGGAGGACAGGAAAGCATGTCCAATGGCTACAGCGAGACCTTAACCGGGACCTCGCGACGCTTGCCTGCTACTGTCGATTGTGGAAGATGGAGATAAACGTCGATAAGACCGTTTATCAACTCTTCACCAACGGCAAACACGCCCAGAAAGCCACCATCACTCTTAAGATCAATGGCCAGACACTCAAAAGGGAAAGCGCACCACGATACCTGGGAGTTGAACTTGACAGCAAGCTCAACTTGCAGACGCACGTCAGCAAACTCGAGTCTGAGGCTAGGAGGCGATTAACACTGTTAAAGGTGCTCGCCAGTACCAATTGGGGTGTTACTGGGAAGGTTCTCAGACAGCTATATCTAGCCTACGTCCGAGCAGGCCTAGAATATAGCCTGCCACTACAACCAATGGCCAGCGACCGAACGCTGTCGGCGCTGGACCGAGTCCAGAACAGCGCCTTGAGACTCATAACAGGCTGCCTCAAATCCACTCCTACGAATGCTCTGGAAATTATGACCAATGTGGAACCACTGGCAACCAGAAGGGAAGAAAGCGTACTACAGCAGTACGAGAGGTTAAAAAGGCTCGAGCTGGACTATCCGGCGCGGGAGGCGATCGAAACCGAACCGCCACCGAAAATACTTGAGAAGAAGTCGTTCCTGGGCGAAGCCAAACGACTAACTGAGGAGTATGGGCTAGAACAAGAGAGAATGCCCCTTCGGTTATGGACGAAAGAGCCACCTCACGCATCTCTGAAACCCCCAGTGGTCAAAACCACGCTTCTAGACACAAACATGACTAAGGAGGTCAATCCCACGATTCTGAAAACGGCTGCTGGCGAAACTATTGATTCGTACCCAGCACATATGATTAAGGCTTATACTGACGGCTCGGCAGTACAGGCGACTACGAATGCGGGGTACGGAGCAATAAATTATACTACCCTGACGGCACCGACACCGAAAAGATCTATGGGCCGTGTGGGGCGAATGGCTGCAACTTCGACGCTGAGGCGACAGCGATTTGGAGGACACTGACTACGGTTTTCAATGGCTTTGAAAACGGAACAGTATCGCCAGAAGATATTGTTGTGTTCTCAGACTCAAGGGCCACACTGATGGCCGTCCAATCGCTCAACCATAAGCTCGAGGCACACGGCGCAAATAAAATCAGACATATCTGCCACCAGATCATAAGTGGATACGGTGTCGAGGTCCACCTCCAGTGGATCCCCGCGCACATAGGTATCCGGGGCAACGAGGTTGCTGATAGCCTAGCGAAACAGGGTACCAGAGGCGAACAGCCAAAGCACCCAACGTCTTACCCAGCAGCCCGAGCCAGAATCCGCGCTCACGGACGCAGGAAATGGTTATATCAATGGGCAAACTCGGAGAAAGGACGTAGGGTGTATCACAACCAAACCAAACCAGACATCAAAGACCCGATTTTGACACTAGAGCGTAAATACGCTACCATTATACAGCGTATGAGGACGGGACATGTCCAGTTGAACGCACATCTAAACCGTTTCAACCCACTCCATGAGCCAGTATGCCGGCACTGCGGGTCCCCGCAGGAGACAGTCGAGCACATACTTGCGGAGTGCCAAGGACTGAAACAACTGAGATCCCGCTACCTCCCTGATACCCCGACAGTCTCCAATTGCCTTTATGGGGATGTTAAACAATAAAAAAATACTGCCATATTCGCCATTGCCGTCACGAGTGAAAACTCGATCGGCCAGGGTTGAGCAATAGAGCTGGAAAGTGCGGATGCCCATAAAATGAATATCATACATCTTGAGTTGTGCGATATTCCTTCTCTGTGATCATGTGGAAAGCGCGTTTGCCCGTGCCATGAACACCATTCATCTCGAGATACACGATGTTCATCCTCAAAATGTGATATAGGTGAATCATAAAAGTGTCGATATCTCCACCATTTATCAACATACAATAATGAAACCGGTAGCAAAGTGTAGATCGTTCTTTGCTGGTTTAGTTTATTTAAATGACAAACAATTGAAACTATTTTAGGTACACGAATTTCATAGTATGCATGCGGCACGCACAGTATTGTTGACATTATCTTATTATATTCAAAAAATAAAATAGTGACGGGAGTATTTCATTGTGGTGTAGTTTTGGCTTCGTTTATGGGTCGTGATAACATCTGTGGGCAAAAACACGCAGGTAAACAGATTACAATAAATACATACTATAGGTATAAATGGCTGAAACTCGAAAATTTTCTTGTTACAGCTCACGCAACTGTAACTGCTGCGGGTTTGATTAATTGTAAGCAAATTTTCTGATTGAACCAATTCCTGGTTTGAGGAAAAAAAGTCCTCAAGGTTCAGAGCAAAAGAAAGGTGCAATCCAATGGACACTTTTTTCGATAATCGATGATGTAGTGGGGCTCGTGCGAACTTAATCCAAAGATACTAGAAAGGATAAGAGGAAGACGCTGTCTTCTTCCCACCACTAAAAAAAAAACGTGCACATAGTTTGCGCGCTGATCGGGGTCGAGGCCCATGGCGCATAGTATGAAAGAATGCTTGATATAATGGTAAATTTATGATGCAAAATCATGACAGTGCCATGGCGACTAAAAAAAAGAAAAAAATAGCAATAGTTTTCCCATAGCCATTGGGGTTTTAATTCCGCAATAAGTGACGTCAATCAAGGCCTTTAGCGATAGCTGAACAGTGAACAAAATTCAATATTTTCCCTATTTGGCTTTGTAAAATATCGCACTTTTCGTGACTTCCTCGCGTTTGCCGCCAGGCGACGTATGGACTCTAAAAGAACTAGCTCTCTTATCTTATCAATTCTAGTATCTTTGCTTAACCTACATTCTGTATGGGCAATGGGACTTCCCACTCAGTGACTCATCACCTGTCTGGATCGTCGCGCAAAAGAATGCAGATCGCACCACCCCTCTCTCCCCTCCCCCCTCCCCCCCCCCCCTCCCTCTAAAAAAACACCCGTCATTGGCCCGATTTGTGGCTATTTTAGCGTAGGAAGGCCGACAAACGTGCATGACAAAACCTGCCAAATTACTGCATTTAGCTCGATAAGTCGTCTTACACTGTAGTTGGCTTTTTTTTTTCAATGTGCCATCGTCTGCCTCAAACAAAGTACAAAACCTCACATCTGTCACATACAACTTGGCAAATATAATTTATTTTAAAATATTACAATAAACTAACATGGATTTGCGATTGATGTGTGTGATTGAACGCTGTGGAAGCCAAAAAAATAAGTTACTCAGAGGAGGACAAGTAGCGGGAAACAAGCTGTTTACCTTCAGATTACCATAGGCAATGCAAGTGTTGCAGTTTTAACCAATAATAGATATTTACATTTATAGTTTCGTATAAAAAAAAAATAAAAAAATATTCAACATGAAGAAAAAATCGTTACATTGTCGTGCACAAGACAATCGTTTAGGTGGAATTAAGAAAATATTTAAGAAAATCTAACGCGATTTACTTTGAGATGACTTATAAATGTACTATTTAACCCCCCCCCCCCCCACACCGTTCATATGAATTGTTTTCATACCATTTATACTGTATTCCTGCACAGTGTCCCATTTTCTCTGACTAGACCACTGGTAGGTCGTACATACAATCACTTGGTGATCCGTCTCTCATACTGGCGTATCAATCATTTTGGTGGGTTTGAGTTACGGCTAGTATGTGGTGAGATTAAGAATTATTCTCACAAAGTGACTTTAATAGTTTCGGAATCACAGAAACGTTTTATCTATTATGCTTGTCTGTTCTCAAGAAATCGTATTCTCACCAAAAGTTTGAAACGTTGCCTTGCAAATTGGAAAATGTTTGATACGCCAGTATGTGAGATGGACACTGACTTGACCACTGTGATGATACATGTCATGTTACATTATGTTCCAAAACGGTGTATTGTTCTCTCTCTACAACATGGGCAGTACATAGTGCAATCACAGTCTTGTACACAGAGATACAAGGGCCCACGCTACATACAATATATTCCGACACAATAAACATAATTTTAAACTCATCACATAGCAGAGCAGCAAATCTTCTCACCTAGCTGGTTTGAGGTCTTTGCTTTAGGATACGTGACGTTTTATAGTCCAGATGGTTATGAGTAAGTAATGTCAAAATAGAACTGATGAAACTATCGGGAAACTCCGATCGCCACGTACCATTATGTGTGACTCTGGGCTATTCGATACGACCATTCGAATACTTGAATGTCAACCGGTGTGGAATATTCGTTCGAATAGTTTTGAAATTATTTGACATCCAAGGCGGCATTTTTTTTTTCCTCAAAGAACTTGATGAGGAGGCGATTTTAAGACTTAACAATTATTCAGAAGATAAATCTAATCAGAGGGTCTAATCACATCGAGTGTTATGAATTGGAAAGGGAGAAGGTAAAGAAATTAAATGCTTTGTGTGAAGTGGCCCATGGAGTTGCATATTGTATCAGAGAGTATAGATCTATACTCTCTAATTGTATGGAACGCTCAGATATTCGAAACAGAATCGGATATTCAAATATTCCTACGAATCGTACAATTTGCTTGATTCGGGAAATCCCAGATAAATGATGCCATCGATTTCTGTTAGGATAACTTATAATTTTAAACCAGAGATATCTTTTGGGGTGTGTGTGTGTGAGGGGGGGGGGTAAACTAATATTTTGCAAGTATCAAACCTTTATGTAGACCTATATGCATACGCCTTAATATCTAATTATGCCAAAACACGTACGTCTGTATCTATTAATTTTATGTATGAGAGATACAGTCGTGTAATAACCTGATTTCAGTTTTATAGACACAGTTGTCAGTAATGTCAGACTGGCTGATAGGGCGACTGGGCAAAAAAAAAACAACAACAACACACTATTGAAACCGTTTTTTTAACTGAAATAAAAAGCTGTATCTTTTTTTTTTCTTTGAGCAAATAAAATTTGAAGTGTTATACGCTTACCCGTCAATGCTGTCAGCACGGTAACTTGTCGGTAGTGAAACTGAAGCTGTGGTGTGGGGACTGTACTCGAGAGAGTGAATGCTGCAGCAGAGAAAAGCGGCAGTGTGCAAGCATGCAGCGGCTTAGGCTCCAGACTACTGACTGCACAAGCGCCCTCTATCTTCTGTTTTATAGCCATTGTTCGGGCAACGGGACTTCCCGCCGATTGACTCATTGACTTCGCCGAGGTTAACTTAGGTTGTGATTTAAATAAAGATTTATGCAATCACAGCCAAAACGGGTTTGGGATTAAAATCTGTTCAACATTACTTGGTTTTATAGATTTTTTAATATCTCTGACTTGCCGGGATCAAATTTTGCATAGCCTCTCTTCTCAATTTACCCCAACAGGAACTTAATTTTTGACATTCACACTCATCAAGTTAGAAATCCAAATTTAATATTTTCTGAATAAAGCGGTAGAAAAAAAAATTGAAACATTTGACAAACACCAAATGGTGAGCACAGAGATTGTAGGCTATAATAATAATACCAGCAATAGGGTTCTGTTCTCAAGGAGACTTCCCACTTAATCGGATTTAATCAAAATAATTGTGAGTGTCTTTGTGTTTAACCGGTTACAGTCAGTAGTAGGCCTACGTTACTCAGTTGTATTTTTTATTGTTGTTGTTGTTGTTGTTATTTTTCGGTTGTTTTTGTCCCAGTCAGCAGCTCTATGGAAATCCGACTTGTAGAACTGATGTCAAGTCAGGGCATGGAAGTGACACCCTTCCTATATCGATCCGTGAGTTACCACATTGCGCCGAACTCCTATACAAATTTTAATCGGACTGACATATGGATGCTGACGTTTTTTTTTTGTTTTTGTTTTTACATGTTAGTCTAAATTGCGGATGTTTTTCTTTAATCAATAGTTAGAGTTGGAAGACAGTCCATTGCTATCTCCGGTCCAATGTTTTTTGTTTTTTTTTAATACAGCCTATATAACATCCTTTGGAACCAAACATAAGCCTCAAACTATAAAGTCAAAAATATGCAAACAGAAAAAGCTGTATGCAGCAAAGCCTGGAGTAAGAAGTAATAACCAAACGATACAATGAAGAGGAAACTAAAAGTGAAGACAGAAAATGGCCAATAACGTCCTTCTTCATGCAAAGAAAGAAAAAACAACAGAAAGAAAGAAAATTGGAAAACTGAACAGATTAAACAATCGAACAATAATAAAACAATAGAATACGAATACATGGAATCTAAATCGAATATGTCTAGTTATTGCAGCACACAAGCGGGTCTGGCAATGTGTGGAGGCTCAAAGTGACGTGTGGGGGGTGGGAAGGAGTATAGTCTGGCCTAGTCCAAAATATACCCCGGGATATAAACTGGCCTAGCCCAGAATATACCCCGGGGTACATCCCAGCCTATTTAATGTTAAAATAAATGCAATGACTGAAATGCTTTTACAAAACCTTGACTGCTCCTCGTACGTAGACGACTTTCCCGTCTGCTACAGGGTCCCCTTAGTAAATGGAATAGAGCAGAAACTGTAACTATAATTCAACACCGTCCAGAGGTGGGCAGATACAAATGGCTTTAAATACCCCCCCCCCCCCACCTGAAAACTGTCGCCGTCCACTTTAATAATAAAAGGAAAGATCACAGAGACCCAGACCTCTACTTTCACGGAAATCAACGAATTACTGTGAAAGACAAGGCAACATTTCTAGGACTTGTATCCGACAAAAAAAACAAAACTTTTATCACTCATATAAAACACCTTAAACTCTCCTGTCAAAAAGCTCTTAACATCCTAAAGACTACCCCAGGAACTGAGTGAGGTGTGGATCGAGTCTCCTTGCTATATCTTTATCGTACCCTGATCAGATCCAAACTAGAATATGATCAGCTAAACCTTCATGCCTGAAAATGCTAGACCCTGTGCACCACGAAGGTTTACGTCTTGCTCTGGGTGCTCCTCTCCAGTAGAAAGTCTGCATGTTGAGGCAAAAAAAGCGTCCCTGTTCAACAGAAGAGACCGACTGTCTTTTCAGTATGGATTAACATTGTCTTCTCATCCAGACAATCTGGCTCATAATTTAGTTTTCGACCAAAGATACATTCAAACTTGTGAATCTTTTCAAGGTGTCACCCCTCCTCTTTGCCTTCGGATTCAAATCGGACCCTGTGAGGTGGAGAACAAACCGTTTCTTGCCATTCCACCTAACATTATTTTAGATCTCGCGGCAAGTCCCAAGAAGAACAGCCTAAAAACAGGCCCCTCTGTACAGACGGCCCTAAAGACCATGGCTCAGTAGGGGCCGCCTCATTCTCCAGTGCAGGTAGCAGAATCGAATGCCCCAGACTCAACCCAAAAAAGCTGCTGTCTTTACCCCTGAGGTTCAAGCAATCATCTTGGCCTTAAATCTTATATCCGACTCCCAACCAGGATGCTTCATGGTCTTTTCTTATTCGCTATCCTGCCTCCTGGCTTAAAAAAAATCAAAATATGAAGGCTCATGAGATCAATTACCTATTACAACGTCTTCATACACTGTCCAACAGGAAATAGAAAATTGTTCTATATTAGGTCCTGGACACATTGGCATTAAGGGTAATGAAACAGCAGGCACGCTGGCCAAAGAAACATTGAAGCGTCCACCACAACACCTAAAAATACCACACACTGAATGACAGGAAAGACGGGATCAACAAACATCAAATAAATTACACTCTGTCCAAGACCAACTTGGGCAGTGGACTCATGCCCCTCAACAAAATCGGAGAGACGAAATTGTCCTTAGTAGACACAGTTTTTTTTACCCCTGGAGGTGGGGGGGGGGGGGGGGACACCCCAATGAATATGTGGCATGCAAATGCCAACTGACAATAAATCACATTTTAACTCAATGTCCAGACTTCATGCACATCCAAAGAAGACATTATGCCTGCGATTCAATGAAAGAATCAATCATTTCTGAAAGACGTCGAACTCTACAAGTTGATTTGACAGACTTTCATCATAATTATTTACAACATTCATAGACATACTTTTCAGCACGGGCCTTTTCCCGTTAGATTTTTATTAGGGGCCTTTTTTCCGGTTAGATCTTTAACTACACTTTTATCTGATCTTACCTGCAGACATCTGAGGGCTGCAAAGCTAGCCAAAAGAGAGAGACTGAAAAAAACAGTGAGTGGCGCAAAGTGGCCGTTATCGTGCCGAGGCGCCATGAAACTCGGATTCAAACTCAAAATTAAACTATTCCCTACAAGGTATGGTGTAGAAATATCCTGCCCTGAGATTTGGATGAGTTACTTTGCATATTAACTTACTTGGATTCTTGTTATATTCTGGTTTTTACCATGGGCTGCCTCTTGATGATGGTTAATGTTGAGAAAATAAATATATGACTACATGACTTTATGATGCATTGTTAAAGGTGATCAATGGCTTCATGACAGAAGAACATTTTATGATAATGTGTGTATACTATAACACATTGTTCCTTCCTTCACCGCTCCAGATATTTTGAATTTAAAAAAAGATGAGTAATGTCACATGCATACAGGAACTTATGAAATGTATCGGGATAGAATTGGTATGGTTTGGTTCTGATGAGGATACATGTTTATTGGCATTATCAGTGTATTCCCATGTAGGTATAGGTCCAAACTCAGAAGTAGTGCCCCTTGTGTATGTAGTACATTGAGAGATCTAGTGGTGTGAAATCACACACCCTATGGTAATACAATACATGTATTCTGTACGGTATGAACTTGTCATAGCTGTCAGAGTAAAGGAATTAATCACAGTTATAATTATGAAACAGTCCATGCCAGTTATTAAAATGATTTAATGGACATAAGCGAGAAGGAAAGATACAAAGATACAATGTACATGTATATATATATATATAAGGGAGAGAGAGAGAAAGAGTGGTGACGTCAGTAGGTTTATTGGTCATGACGGCATGTGATTCCTTCTAATTCAAGTCAGATTTAAATGAAAAGGAAAGAAAGAAAGAAATCAAGGCCATGACTGTAAGAAATTTATCCCTCAAACAGAAAATAAAAATGCCAATGGTGACCACTCCAGTGATCTCGAGTTATGTATTAGAACTGATTCATCTTGCTTGCCAGTATAGCTGGTGACCATAGATGAACACAGCTACAGTCTAACTAAAGACCTGACGCACACAAGGGATTTCTTAGTACTGACCTAAAAAGAGTCGCACACAAAATAACAATTTCGTAATAGGCCCATTGCGCATATCGGCCATCTTTGTTGTAAGGACCGACGCATAACCATGGCGATGGTACATTGGTAGCATTGATTTTGATTCGTTAGCTGATTTGCAATGCGAGCACTTGAGGTGTCGCGAACCAACCGGAGGCGAACTAAAATAAGTTGACTATAGAATAGAATGGCACGTGTGTACATACACATGGGAGACGTTTCGACAATTATTTCACTTCCTTTGCCTTGTTTACACGGATGGTAGGGAATCTGAACAGCTTGGATCCATCCTTTCTACCCCTGTCATAAGAGTCAACTGCAGTGCAACCAGCAGGCCTATTAATCGCTTAGACATATCTCGACGTTACACTCATCAGCTAACTCACCGGCCATTTTTGGGTGTCGGAACAAAAAACAAAAACATTGTGGCGTGGTTCACAATGGGACTATACCTGGATAATTGAAAACTAGACCATAGTATCAAAAGCCTTCTTGTAGTCATCGAATATTAAGATAGATAACAATAATTTAAATTTCTATCCATTACCCCCGGCCCATGGCGGCATATGTAGAAAATACTCTTTCCGCTCTCCTTCAGTTACGGTTTGGAGTTGAAATGAGATTTTTGGCACGTCGGTTCAACGTAAATATCCATTACTCCTATTGGTTAAGTTTTTGACTTACTTCATGCATTCTTCACACTTTGTTTTAATTCTCATATTATGGTTCGATTGACACGTGATCGGGGGGATATTTCTATTGGCAATCTGCAGGCGGGGTGGTCAGTTGATAGTGTCACAAGACGTTTGGGAGTCCATAGGGCCACCATCAGAAAACTTCAAGAACGGTTTCATGCCAATGGAACTGTTGCCGATCTCCCACGGACATATCGTCCAAAGGGGGAAATCTGCAACCCAGGATTGACATATTCTGAGACAACACGCCATGGAACAGTTTCAAAAGGCATTTCAGACTACTACCAAGTTGTCCGGAGGTACCAAACAATTAGTGATTTTGTGGGTGGGCACATAAGCTATGAACCCCCAATCTAACCATTCGGAATTACGTCCCTTTGATGCGCAAAATTTTTTATTTATTAGATTACAAAGTTTAGCATCATAAGCACAAATGAAGTACCAATCAATGTGCCAAACTCCTAAGAAATACGTCCAAACACAATTTTACAGTTACAATACTTAATTTCAGAAGTACGTCTCTTTTTGGGTCAACGAAATGGAACAAACGGTCTTCCTGTTCAAAGTCACATGCACACGAGTGATTTTTTAATCCGCATGGGAAAAGTAACTTTTTTAAATTACTGGTAACTAAATATTTTCTCAGACTGGGTAACTTAAAAATTCACCGGTGTGCGTCTGGCCATAAAGCAATATAATCTCTTTGTTATTTAGAAAACTTAACAATTAGTTCATGCAGAATTTGAGCCAGATGTCAGGCTTATCATAATTTAAAATGTATCTTCTTTGTCCATACATAATTTTTGTCCTCTACATTCGGTTCCAAAATTCATCACCAAGTCAGGTTGGTCTAGGCGAGTTGTTCTGAAAAACGCTGCGATATAATTGTATTACAGGTATATGTATTTCACCCGAGACACAGGATATCCAGACGGTTAAATTCGCCAAATGCCGTCAGTCGACTTGCGCGCATATCACCCATGTCAACAACGCAATAGTTCGCACCACACATAACTGGACTAAAGCGGCGAGTACCACAGAGCTGTGTGAGTAGTAATCATCGCGTTTTCAGGCACGCAAGTTGTGGACGTAATAGTTAAAGAAGGAATGGTCCGTCTCGGTATTATGTGTCTCAGATTTCACCCTGCTGACTTCACCAAATCAACAAAGAGTGAAGAGGGGAGACATACTCACAAAAGTTAAACTATGCCTGACCACACACATCGTCGTCCGCATGATAAAACCTCAAAAGGCAGGTCGCAGACTCTTGAAACTTTCCCACTAGTATACCATTGCTTTTACAAATTTTACTGCCTAATGCCTAGCCCCAATTATTTTGACTACAATTATGTGTTAGATGTTTAGCAGGTTTGCCAACCCGAAATCCGCACGATAAAACCTCCTTATCCTTAAGGCGGTTTTATTATGCGCACTTCCCCTCTTTATCCAGGCGTGTTTTCGTTTTGCCTTTATAAAGAGAAGCTTTCGAGGGCAAATCAGACATGGATGAAGTTGTATATCGGCAGGAGGGATATAAAGTGATTTTAGGAAATGTGGAGAAATATTTGGAGAGAGTGGAAGATTGGTAACAGCAATAAAGTAAAATAGAAGACTTTAAAGGCTTGGAATATGGACACATGGAAACATTGAAACACATACATGAGCAAATACATGTATTTATATTGTGGGAATTAAAAAGACGTTATCAATTAAAAATAAACTTTAAAAAGGAAAAAAAAAACCTTCAGACTTTCTCTTTCAGCATTTCAGGCTCATTCTTTCCACCTTTCCCTTCATCCATCCCTTCCATGCTTTCCCTTTTTTCCCTCCTTCCTTGATATTCTTCCTCTTACTGTGGTCTCATATCCCGATCCTGCCCTCCTTTGAGCCGTTATCCCCTAGTCCTGTGACACATACCCCTTCCTTCACTTTCTCTCTCTTCACCCACCTCCCCTTCCCCCTCTCCCTCTTTCTCACCCGTCCACCCTCCTCCCTACTTTTCTCTCTTTCTTTCTCTTTCTTTTTTTCGCTCTCACGTTTTATCTCTCTCTTCATTCACCCAAACCCCTGTTTTCGTTCTCCCTGACTTCCTCTCTCTCTCTCTCTCTCTCTCTCTCTCTCTCTTTCTCTCTCTCTCTCTCTCTCTCTCTATCTCTCTCTCTTTCTCTCACTCTCTCTCTCTATCTCTCTCTCTTTCTCTCTCTCTCTCTCTCTATTTCTCTCTCTCTCTCTCTTTCTCTCTTTTCGTACCAGGGAAATGTACCGCTGAATGCATGCAGTCAAATCCCGCTATAGGGTGGCCCTTCTCCAGATACTTCTGCTCCATGTTTGCAGCTCTTAGTCTTGAAAAGCGGAGCAGAGCCTTGGCCAGAGTAAGGTTGCTATTCTCGTTGGTACAGCCGTCGATGTACTTGATGTACCTTTTGTAGCCCCAAGTTATCAGACACACAAGATGCGAATTCACTGGGCATTAGCTCTCCTTCCACCTCATGCCACAAGAAGCATTCCACGTCATTTTTATAGGTCAGATGGTAGCTTATAAAGTTATGGACATACACGTTTGTTTTTATAACATGAAGCCAAAGCATTTAGAGCTGGAGCGAGGAGCTTTGCCTGCCAATCCATCGTTGTCACTAAAACATCCCTATACTCAGCAAGTAGTTTCTCCTTGGCTTTTGAAGTATGTGCCTTCCATGTTACCTCGTCGTAGAACATACACGTGTCGCGCTTACATAGCGGTGTTTGAATATGGCAAATTCTGGGATTTGAAAGTATGTTTTCAAAAAATCTTTGGCTCACAGTCTATTGGTCCATCTCCCTGCGGCGTTCCACATAAGTTCGATAAACGTCAGCCACAATTCTAAACCGACATTTCAGGCATTGCTTTTTGATGAACCTATGACAATAGTGGGACGGAATCGTGGACAACAACTTCAAGAGTCCCTCTATGCAAAAGCCTCAGCTTTCTTTAGCTCCGTCGTGGTGCAAAATGCTTGCAGAGCTCCGCGTCCAGTTCTTCACTGACCATCTTCCTATGCCAAGGGTGTTTACTACCATAACGGCACACACTTGTTTCCGTATGGCTTTCAAATTCAGACGATACAGCAGCGTCTTCCTCTTTCAGAAAAGTTTCAGAACCGCAAAAAGACTTGGCGGACATTGATTTGGTCTTCATGACAGTTATCAGAAGTAATCGATGAGCTGCTGCAGATCTTCATCCGTGACTTCCTGTCAAGAGTTTTTTTTTTTGAATACGTACGCTTATAAGTCATGCGACTTTCTTGTGTTGATGTCAGGTCACATTTTTTTAAAATCCTGGACCAGTGAATCGAGATGCGACACGCGACCCGCAGACTCATTATAGAGTTGTGGGGAACATGAAAATAAAACATCACACTAACACGACAGCATTCTTGTCTAGGCTCGCCACCTCGTTAATATTATAGTGAATTCTTCTACATTGAACGACGAAAACAAAAATGAACTTTCCAATTTCATGGTCGATGAATGTTGAGTACTGGTTTTGATAGATGAACGAATAATGTGACCTGTCCGGTTATGAAATGTCAATGATGAACTGTGAACGATGAACAACCCGCGTGGCGCCTGTTTAAAGCATCGATCACTTCATCAGGTCCTGCACGCACTAGCCGAGCTTTATCAAAATGTATTATAATTCAGTTCAGGTTGACATACAAGAAATGTGATTAAAAAATGTCATGGCATATCACAACGAGGACAACTGTAAAATTTTTGTTGTTGTTTTTTTTTTTTTTTTTTGGGGGGGGGGGGAATATATTGTTAGAACCACCAAGTTAAAGTTTAAACAAAAGCTCATTATTACATTGTTACCCTTGGCACAAAGCTTTAGTCATTGCCAATGTATGAATCTGTCTCTAGACGACATTGTTGTTGGGTGTTGTTTTTTTTTTTGTCTACACCATGGTCTATTTGATAATTTCAACACAAACACGTGTTAGATCTATGAATGTGATCCTCACACCATTTCCACAACCCCGTGAATGGTTCGTAGATCATTTGATCCTAAACTGTTTCATAGAGATGCAAAACTATTAAGAAGTAAATTTCAACCAAATTCATTCAACTATCCCATTTTATACAAGAATAATGTTATTAAACAATCAAGCCTCAGGTATGGTAATAATTATGAGATTCCACATGCATTAGGTTTCTCTCATGCTTTATCATCAGACAAACATGCTGATTCTTGTGACAAGCATCATCTCTTACAATACATGTGTGTGTGTCTGTGTGAACACCAGGCACTGATGTAGGTTGACATAGAAATTATCAAACATTTTAAAGACTAAGGACCTGATTTAAATTCAGAATTCTGCACAAACATAACAAAGCAGGTAAAAACCTTCAAAAACAGACGTGTCACTGCCGTTTTCATGTTAGTTTCTAACCGAGTGAGGGACATTAGGTACAGACCTCATTTTTCACCTAGTAGATCTAGTAATAGAGCAAAGAAAAACGCGGGTGAGCTGGAAAGAAAGATTTGTAGCGAAATTGTAGTAGTGTCCAAGTCCAAAGGACGACGAAAATGATAATACATAGGAAAAATAATGAATGGACTTCACTGGGATTTTATTCAAGATTTACCTCAATGAAATTGTACCTGATATGTTCCTCTCTACTCGAATGCTTCAACTGTAACCTCATTTAAAAAAAAAATTCAGTTGAGGAATGTTTGTTGTGATGAAAAGAGTGAGTGTCTGGGGTCTGTCAGAAGACAAGCGTAAGATAGGGTTAAAGATGAAGCAATGACTGGATTGAGATCCCTAAACACTGGACCCTGCCCTTCCAGAAAAAAAATGCATTCGCGAAATTTACTTGCTACAATGCCAACTGTGTTTTGACTACACGACATCAGATGTGGTCAATTTCAGTTGTCATATTACGTTTTCACACATTAATCGCTTGCCATGATTTCTCTAGACATTCATTATTCCAAAGAGTTTGTCATCTGTTAGAATATCCATTTGTCAGTGAGTCAATGTTAGATTTTTGTTTATGTTTGGGTTAGCTTTCCTTGGTCCAAATGTTTCACAGTTTTTGGTGACAGTGCTAGAGTGTCCAAAGTTTTGGCAATCGATTGTATGTGTGGTAGATTGAGTGACCAGTGGGGACTTGGGCAGTTGATTAGCCCGCGGAGATGTTGACGTTGCCTGTGACGAGTGGTTGAATGGTTGTTGAGGCTACAGGAAATGATGCAGAGCTGAGAAAATGTGATCATCCCTGCGTGGTCAGAGTCCAGTTTGCGGTGGGGGAAGACAACGTTTCTGTCCACAGTTGTAGACATATCCGACACAATGTGTGTGTGCTCATGTGTATACAAATAAACTTATGTGTCTATGGCAGGGGCCAGTATCTCACCCCCCCCGCCCAAACACACACATACAGCATACGAATATATTATCATCCATACACTGCCCCCCTCCATCCGCCCCACATATTTTTCTATATCGATGTTGACCATTGCCTGTATGTGTTGCTATTTTTGTTGTTGTTTCCAGATTTCCCTGAAGCAGCCAAAGACAATCACGTAGACATAGGTTTGTCTCTGAAAGGTCCAGTTTGGAACGTTTCCCGACGACAGGAAATCATCAGCCTGAGGTACAATTGTCCTTATCTGTTTTTACCTGTCTTTACCACTACTTGACGAAAATGGGTTCCCCTTTAGGGCTCAAAAATTGAAATTAAACTATAATAAAAACTGACTTTCGTACAAACTGGACGTTTTCACGTAATTTATCATCAAAAATTGAGACCCTACACACAATTGTATAATTTCTGATTTGAGGTCTTTATTTTAGGAGGTTCGCTGCCCTTGGCATTTACACCTCACTTTACTTGTTTTATTATTTCTTGTTCTGGCGGGGGGGGGGGGGGGGGGGAAGATGATATGGATAAATTTTAATCTATTAATTTCAAATTTTGCCCGGGCAGCGGCCTTTCGGCCTGCTCTTTACGATTTCCAACTGCCAAGGTATCTTTAACGTGCGCAACGTGCACACGGGCCCTCCGAATTTTTTCGTCCTTATCCGAGAAGACTAGGTACTCGATCCTACCCCCCAATAGGACCAGGGACTTGAAAATATGAGAAAAATCCAATTTCCAAGAACTACTCGATCCTACCCCTCAATAGGACCAGGGACTTGAAAATATGAGAAAAATCCACTTTCCAACATGCCTGCACTGCCCGGGTTTAAAACCCGGGACCCTTGGCATGAGAGGCGAGCACCTTGCCTCTAGACCACCGTATAATTTCTGATGGCACATTCGAGAAGTTTTAATTGATTACATATTCACCCTCTACCTCCCTTATAGTAAAGATATAAGCTGTACAGTTCACTGATTAAGAGATGTGGTTCACTTTAATGTCATCTTGCCATGTTCTTCCTGGACGTCCTCGTGGTCTTTTAATGAGAGTGGTTGCCATTCAGTGCAGCGTTTTGTCCATCTAATGTCGTTCATCCTTCCCACATGTCCGACCCAATTCCACTTTTGGTGTAATGGACATGTTTACAGACACATATTTCCAGTAGACGTTTGTATGTAGTATTAATGTGTCACTACAATGACTACAAAGACATTGAAGTAATGACACTGACGACATGTCTGTACCAATGTGTCATCCCTCTACTCCGGGTATTCCCAAAAAATTGCATCCCGTTTACCCCTGGCAAATAACTTAGGCAAATATTTTATGACCGTGACGTTATAGAACATACATAAATTGCTTATAACTTCAGGCTTGTAAGATAAGATAAGATAAGATAAGAATCAATTTATTATCCCAGGAGGGAAATTCTCTTTTGCTTAGCGTTTAACAGCACATACATGGTACACATATCTTACGCATCATTATACAAACATATCACAACTCAATAACTCAATAACATACATGCAGTGTCATCTTAAGGAACCTTAGTAAAATGTGAGACACATGTAGTTAAAATAAATGATTGAGGCGAATTGCAGAGGGCAAAAAATAATATCGTGTATCTTTCCCTGTTTGCTTTCATGTGTATTATTCTCTTGCTTTTGGATGATCTAGAAATTTGACGAAACAGTGGATGGTGGCTGTCATTTAAGATGGATATAAATTTCTTCACACAAGTATAATTATCTGTTTGGCTATGTATTAGATTTGTTCCACGCTTCATTTGCGTGTTTGACTTTTTAGAAGACTCAACTATGAAACCCATGGGTCTTTAAGAGAAAGGGTACTAAATTTTGTTTTTAAAATACACACATACACACACACAATGGACCTTGCCACTTTCAATAATAAAATTACTCCCAGCCCTCCCAAACTACGTTTTTTTGTTCAGTGATTTGAGATTAGACATCTACCATAATAAAGCAACCGACAGAAAGAATGTTTTAATGTTTTTAAAGTTATTTCATTTTCAAATAACCACAATAACAATTAGAATAACCCATAACAATGTTACTTCATGTGTTTATGAAGAACTAATGATTATGTACAAATTCAGAATCAGCAAAATTACATCTGGTGTAAGTGGGATTTACCGGTGGAGAGAAATATACCCAAGGCCGGAAGTGCATGTTCTACGTCTACACCAATGCCACAAACGTAATACAAATAACAAAGGTCAGTGGTTGACAGTCAGTTACATCCAAAATAAGTTTTCTAAAGAGATCAAAAGGTTAGAAATTGAAACTTCAGAAACAGGGAGTTATGATTATAATTTACACATGTTTTATTTTGTAAATGAGTGTTGTTGTTGTTGTTGTTGTTGTTTCATTTTTTATAACAGTTCATTGAAATAAATATGACATGTTATCGTGTAGTTAAACAAAAGATCTTTCAAATGTTTGAGATGTTTCTTGAGAATAAAATAATATATCAAATAAAAATATAAAAAAGTACATTATCACAGGCTATTATTTGCTACTTCACATAAGATTTTGTGACTATTCAAAATACAAAATAAAATGTAGGAAAGAAAACAAATCTGTCCCATACTCATTATTGCATGATAATGTAAACGAAGATTAGAAGAGATGAAGATGGCAATAATGTGGCTAAATATAACGATGCAAATGGACGAAACAAAAATAATACTGTATTATAATCACTATCAGTATTTCCATAGTCAAGAATGTCACCTGCCTCTTCACTTCGGTTTCTGTTGTTGTTGTTGCTTTTACCACCAAAATTTGATGTATTCAAAACAGACAATACGCTTTCTTAATACTTTCTAAACACAACAGTATCAACATTGGATTATGTCAGTAATGGCAAACTCTCCACGATGCTTCTCTTCAACTCGCGTTGTCCTCCTCTTCCCTTCTCTTCATTTTGCCTCCGTTATCTCTCCATTCTGGGGATGAGAGGAGACAGGATGGGAGGGGGAAGAGCAGGAAGAGGAGGGGGATAGGGGAGGCTGGCGGGGATGGGCAGGGAGAGAAGGTTTTTTGAGAGAGGAAGGAGAGAGGTTTTTTTTATCCCAAGCATCACCGGATACCTCTGCTAGTATACAGATAATATAAGGGGAAAAGGTCTGGGAATGCCTTACCAAATAGATATTAGAACGGTAAGCTTTACCATAAGAAATAAGCAACAGATTTAAAAGAAAATATTTATCCGATTCTGCTATGTTAGCCGTCATGATGAGTAAATTAAAAAATAAATTCAATAGACTCGTCGGTCCCGTCGCATAGGGGCGAACACGTCAAAATTTCAATTTTCACTTTTTTGGCTTTTCTTTATCCTTATACTTAGATCTACATTCCGTATAAACAATTTTACAAACTGTGCGCTAATTACGTAATTACGGCCCATCCCATAGGGGCGAACAGCCCAAGCGTTGTACGGCATAGAGGCGAAGACGGCATTCGCCCCTTTGTCACGGTAGACATCGAGCCATCTGGGACGGCCCGTAGAGGCGAAGACGGTATTCGCCCCTATGTCACGGTAGGCATCGAGCCATCTGGGACGGCCTGCAGGGCGAAAAGGACAATGACGGCAGTCGACGGGTAGTCTGGGTCACTGATAGAGACCGCTTCTCAAGACAATTTTGTTTCGTCTTCAAAGGGATTAAGAAAATACCGCCCAATGGAACAATGGGTTTGACTTTGGTGGTACGGTAAATGTCCCCGCCCCGATGTCAATTGATATTGCATTTTGTTTCCGAGTTGTCCAATAAAACTCAATGGATCGATGTGATTCCAACTTTGTCGTCCTGGTTGTCCCTGCCCCTTTGACCCTTTTTGGAAGTTTTACGTCCGAAACTTTGACGATGCAATTTGTTTCCGAACTGCCCAATTACTCACTGCAATTTATTTTTGGGAGCATCTGAATCATCCTTCAAGTTATCGGAATAGACCAGTGAGAGAGATGTCATTTTTATAATGTCGAAGTTAGAGAGGAAGTAATAGCTGACCATTTGGATATTTGCTTTTCTATATGATGGATCATCTCCAGTTTTCAAGAGGAAGGCGCATGGTGGAATTGTCAAAGGCAATAAATGCAAAGAACGACCACAGTGCTGTCCCAGCAAACAGTGGGAATAATACAGAGACCAACACATCAGTAAACGCTGGATTTCCTTCGGATCTTCAAGACGTTTCTCTTATAGAAGATTTAGACTGTTCTGTTGTGTTATCCAGTCTCGACATCACCATTAACATTCCAGAAGTTGACGAATCGGTTCAAAAAGAAGCAGAGCATCCAGAAGCTGAATTAGTAGCTCTTGAAGAACAAGACCTTCCAGAACCTGCCCAGGTAGAAAGTGCTCCTCAACGGATAGCCGAAGAATATGTGGTCGAGGGCTCTCCTAGATTTGCAGACAACGAAAAACCACAGAAAAACAGGAAAAGGAAACGGGATGAGGTGAGTTTACTACTATTTAATTTACAGTCTTACGTTTAAGGTGCTCTCCAGTGGTCATGGGGCCGACTCACAGGGCTTTATGCTATATTACGCTGGTTCGAATCCCTCTTATGAGGGGCGGGTTTTATCATGGGTTGTTTCGGACAGTTTCAGATTTTGCTCTGTTAATGTTCCTGACCTGGGAAAATACACAGTTTAATACATAACAATATCCAGAGTGGAAAACATTTTCAGAATGTGGGTATCCTTTTATCGCCTGTACATTTCAGCTTACACCCTGCATACCTGCCAAGAGGTTGAGTAAGTTCAGGAATGATTCATGGTTTGCTGAAACTCATTGAGTCATCCGAAGATTAGGCAGTTTCGTTATAATAAGCTACTTTGTCATTTGTTAGTCTGTTTTTTTTTTCCACCGCTTTCTATCATTGTCAATAGCAATTTACACATCTCGCCCAACTTGCTATCAGATTCCTTTCGTCTTTCCTCTTCTGCAGGCAAAGGTAAATCGCAACTTGGGTCTTGCCTACATGTCTGCCTCTGGCATAATCGTTCCAGATCGACGGGACCTAAAAGAACGATGCTCTGGTGGCGAGTGTAAGAAACGACAATTGACCTGCTCTGAACTCTCTGACTCTCAGAGAGCATCTCTCCTAGATTCCTTTTGGAACATGGGAGACCTCCGAGAACAGAGACATTGGATCGCTCGTCATGTAGAAGCAAAAGCTCTGGGCGGAGGGTCTAGACGACAGAGAACCATTTCTTATTGTTTTGCTGTCGACGGGAAACGGGTTCCTGTCTGCCGAAAAATGTTCCTGAACACACTAAATGTTAGTGAAAAATTTGTGAGAACTGTGTTGAGCAAGGTAGATCAAAATGGAATTCTTCAGGAGGAGTGTCGCGGGGGTGAGAGAGAAGCTGATGGGAATGCCCAGAAGAGACAGAACATTCAGAGCCACATAGAGAGATTTCCCAAAATGGAATCTCACTACTGTCGAGCAAGTTCTGCATGTCAATATCTCTCGAGCGATTTGACACTCGCAAAAATGCATGCTCTTTACAAGGAGAGCCCAGAAGGGCAAGCTGTTCCTGTGTCATATGAACTGTACAGAGATGTTTTCAAACAACAAAATCTGAAATTTCACCATCCTAAAAAGGATAAATGCGGGGTTTGTGAGACAATGCGGAACAGTTCCAATCCATCCCCCGAATTAGAAGAAGCCTATAATTCGCACATCAGGGAAAAACAAGCGGCCAGGGACGTTCTCGCTAAGTACAGGCCAGAAGCAAAAGACAGTGCGAGAGTGCATGTGGCCATTTTTGACCTGGAGAAAGTTTTGTACGTGCCAAAGTCAAACAGGGGAGAGGTTTTTTACAAGCGAAGACTCGCGTGTTACAATTTTACCATATATAATGTTGGGACAGGTCAGGGCCATTGCTACTTCTGGAACGAAAGTCTGGCCGGGAGGGGATCAAATGAAATTGCATCGTGTCTTCAGCGGTACATGCAACTGGTAGACAATGCTAATGTACAGCAACTTATGCTCTTTTCTGATGGCTGTGCTGGACAAAACAAAAACTCTGTCCTGCCGACCATGACCCGTCACTTTCTACAAACCTCCAAGTCACTGCAGTCTGTGAGGTTTCACTTCTTTGAGACAAATCATGGACAGAGTGAGGGTGATTCTATTCATTCCGTTATTGAAACAGCTGTGAACAAAATTGAGAACATTTCTGTGCCATCAGAGCTGGTTGGCATCATTAAGGCAGCTGCAAAAAACAAGCCTTTCATCGTGAATGAAATGCACACCACGGACATTCTCGACTTTAAGACATCAGCTACAACATCCGGCATCTTACGGGTGAGAACATCTGACAATGGAGTTCCAGTGTCGTGGCCAGACTTCATGCAGATAGATGTCTCCAAGGATTTGCCAGACAAAGTTGGGTTCAAAACATCTCATCTCCAGGAAAGTTTTGAAATGATCACTCTGCCAGCTAGGAGAAATCGGGAGATCGTACCTGCAAGAGCCTTAGAAACTGCCCCCAAACTGTCGGCTGGAAAGTATAAGGACTTGTCCAGCTTGTGTAGTGGACAAACACCTGTTGTCAGCAATCCTGATCATAGACATTTTTATTTGTCATTACCGCACACATGAATTATTATTTCAACTTCTCCCACACTTCTTCATCCTCATCTTGTGTATTATAATGACAGAACATCATCAGCAGCATAATATCTATAAAATTCATTTGCTACAATATCATCCTGCTCATTTGAATACAAAATGTTCATGTATGTTTGTGTTTTTTTTTTTTTTTTGTGTAGACATGTAGGGGCCGTCGTCTCCGCTCAGGCCATGGGACCACAGCCTTTATATAGACTGGAACCCATGCTCACCCCTGACCCGA
The DNA here is from genome assembly GCA_963931925.1 of Onchidella celtica. Classification (NCBI taxonomy): domain Eukaryota; kingdom Metazoa; phylum Mollusca; class Gastropoda; order Systellommatophora; family Onchidiidae; genus Onchidella; species Onchidella celtica. The sequence continues at coordinate 46,077,539 of OZ007581.1, read as the reverse complement.
GACTACTGCTCCTCATGCCCACATAACATAACTTAATAATATGTGTCTGATGTGTTAAGTGTGGTATAATAATGTATGTGATTGTCTGAGAGAGGAGAGATGCGATCACCATTGTTATTTCAATGTCACAACATGCATTTTATTCATTACTACCTAGATGGTCGAATTATTTTCTACTATCATTATCATAGCATGGTTATGCTCATCATAGTCTTACCTTGATTATCATTATCATTAACATGATCACTTCTTCATCATCATGTCTTAAAAGCATTATTCTACTATGCTGTATTTATTATTTCCAAAATAAACATGTTTTTCATTCTAGAAACTCCTTTTTTCATTATATTGCTCTTGTCGTGTTCTATGTACAGATATCAGTAAAGAGAAGTTGCTGTTCTAGTCCTGAAAAATGGTATTATTTATCAACTTTATTTTGGTTTTCACCCTAATTCAGACCTGCAAAAAGAAAGAGTCTGTATTTCCATGAATGTTTCAGAGATAACAATGGAGATTACACTGGCTGGCGTATGAAGCAAGGGGCGAACACGGCATGTAGTGAGATTTCGTTGCATAGCATAAGGGCGAACACGCTAAGAATAGGGCGAACACCGCCTGTTTTTATATTTGGTTGTGTGGCATAGGGGCGAACACGCTTTTTGACAAGAAATCATGGTTGAATGTTAAAATTACATTAATAAAAGAAAGCGTAATTGTTTTCCGGTTCCATGGCTGCAAAAATCATAAAAATCGATAGGGAAATAAGCGAGTAGTAAACGTTTCAAATTTTCTTATTTTTCAAATGGCCGTATCGCGAAGCTCTCATTTTCCGTGTTCGCCCCTATGCGACGGGACCGTGAGAATAGAATGTCGCGCACAATTTTCATCACCCTAGCATACACCAGTTCAAAAAGCACCTTTACTAAGCAATATACAATCCGAAATTTTCTGGTCTGAATATGATCAGTACTCAAACGAGGAGTATAGCCAGTTTGCTGTAGACTTTATCAAAGTCATCAGACTGAAGCATGTACTTGAGGGAAGTTCTGGTCTCTTTATCAGTTGAGCAACATTTCCTGTAGGGTAAATAAACAATGTTCGTAAATGGAATGAGATCAGTGAAATTGTTGGTCCGGTGACATCAGTGTTAAACTGGCAAAGTTTAGAAATATTCAATTGCTGTTTTACCAAGGCATTTTAGAGTCACTTCCTCCTATTTAATTTAAAAATATATGTAGAAGCATTTTGTTTTAAGGTCTTGTGGTCTTCATAGATAAATATTTTTTTTAAAAAATGAAATATGAAACAAAACTATTTTATTAATGAATACACAGCTAACGAGATAATTAGCTTTAAAGTTAAAAGCAAATGAACAGCGTTGCAAACCTGGGTAAGTCAACTTTTTGCATCGATTAAGGCCAATTTCAGATAGTCATTCAAATTTAGTGTAAGACGCGGTGTTAGTGTTCAGTTAACATTTGCTATGTCAAGTCTTTACCTCGAGATAGAGATGGGACGTAGCAAGTGTTAACTGAACTCTTACACGGCGTCTTACCGTAATTTTGAACGACTATCTGAAAGGGACCATAACTCATGCTAAATTTGACTTATCCAGTTTTGAAAAACGCTCTTCAATTCACTAATGTTATATAAACAGATGTAGAAATGAATAATCAAAGTATATATATTGTAACTATGAATATATAACATTTCTCATTCCTCTTCTTAAGTTAATTTCACTTTCTATAGCCAGTGTTCACAACAACTCTATTCATGTCCTGTTTGTCCTAATTTCTTTAACGACTTTCTCAGCTTTATAAACTGCACTTAACGAGTGATTACTTTGCCTAGACTGCAGGTGGGAACGCTAAGAATAGATGCCACGTATTGTAAACTGACCAGGCTTGAAGTGTTGCAGGAACCAGACTATTGAATGTTTCTGAAAGGTTGTCACTGCTATGATATAACCTGTTGTCAACTTCCTGTATGGATGTTCATATTAAAGAAGGAATGAGTAAAATACTGAACAAACAAACAAACAAAAAATCCCAATTAAAAATAGCTTTTCAGGAATTTTCCATTTATTTGAAAAAAAAAAAAAAATAACAACATCAGTGTAACACGATGAAAATACTAAGACACATTTTAAAATCAGAATTTTTTCGAGATATGGAATGGAATCAAAATAGATAAAATAATCTATATTTCTTGTTATTATTACCATACATTCAGATGTGTGACTAATGGTCTAATTTCTCCCCCTGCGACACCTACCTCGACTCTTTTATATACATTTGCTTTGTGAGAAAATATAAAACAGCCAGCGGAAAGCAGAGAAAAATACAGTTCCTGTATCCAGTAGTTAACTGATAATTGCTCAGATAGACGAATCAGTTACCAGCGATCATTAAATCAACAATTCAACAGCTTAAAGATACGCTACGTCTGGTCTGGTTGTTTAGAGTCTGATCTGACGGTTGCATGGCGTCACCCTTACTGGAAACAGAGGCCAGATAGACCCAGATTTGTAAGTTGAGTGAATAAATTAAAGAGGTCAATTTTCAGGATGACCAGAATACAGGAATTTTGTCCATGTCACCAGAAGTGTTTCTATTGAAGAAAACATGGTGCTGGAATTTGTCTGATATGTCATAAAAACGGTTCTGCAGAAGTATAAAGGAAAAGGAAGATTCAATATAGAAATTGCAAAACTGAATCATTGTATCATATTGAAGGCATTTTTTGGGGAATGATGTAGGTAATTAAACATTTGTATGTTAATCATTATTTTTAATCTGCTACGCTTGCTGCTGCGGCTGCCGCTGCTGTGAGAGATGAGGATGATGATGACGAAAGCGATGATGGTTTAAATGGTGACAAAATGAATAGAAGCAGTAATAATAATTTAGTCACGAGAAAACATGAATGTAATGACAAGAGCATGTCAAAATTGATCACTGTATTGCAATATATTTACTGCAATAATACATGATGTAGTTGATAAAGATTGTCTATAATTATGTCCAACAACAAAGCCCTCTACATTACGTGTATGGTGAAAGCATAACTGACATGGATTGAAATGACATAGGAAAACATTAAATTTGCCTTATATTTAGAATGGAAGAGATAACATCGTCTTACAAGAATCATTACACAAACTGTCATTTAAAATATAATTATTTCGGAATTAATTTTGATTTCACTGTTAATTTATTTTATATTTTTTTTAAAATAAGAAATATGGAATGCTTTGCCAACTGATGTAAAAAAAAATAAAAAAATAAAATTCAAATAAAAACGAAATTTTTACAGGAAACATCAACGTTTCAAAATCTGAAAAAAAAAAATTCATTTAATACCACATATAATACATAATAAAAGTCCTTTGCAAGTTAAAATATAAACAAAAACTATATCTTAATTACACTAGAAACATGGACCATAAGTATGGTTAAAAAAGCATAGTGCATAATCGTTCATTATTTAAATAATGAGTGTTAGTTTTAATGTTGAAACCATTATTACTGTTCTATAATTATTTATGCCCCTCTTACATTGACAAGTATAAACCTCCAACATATTATTTTAAAGAGGCAACCAAGACTTCCGTAGAACAATTTGACTTACCTATAAAACCGCTGACTTGTGTTTCACACATGTCTTCATCGAACCTGGGGAAAAATCTGTTAGAGGCTATAACCTTAAAGGCATAGGGTGTGTCTTCTACTAAACCACTGATGTTGGTCGATGTCTCCCGCACTGCTTCATGTTTAGTCCATGTCTCCTTGTCAGACGAATGGTACACGTGAAATGATTGGCTGGCGCCGCCATCAAATCCCGGTGTCCATGACAACTCGATGTAATCTGGCCCCTGACTGGTGAATGTGATGTTATGTGGACAGAGTGGAGGGCCTGGAGAAAAGCAATCAAATGCACTGAATACAGAATATTCCCAGATTTAGAAAAGTATACGTTTTACATAGTTCGCATTTTTTCATGTGTATGGAAATAGTGTTTCTGTAAATAGCCTAAATATTCTTTCTATTTCACTACTTGAATAGTTTTGACGTTTATATTGCCGTTTCTGTTTTCGTACATATAAAAACAGTACTTTAGAAACGACTACAATAAAACTAAACAATAAATTCTAAAGCTTTCTCTCTGGTTTTTCAATAATTAGTTTTAGAATGTGGCAGTATTACAATCTAACCCGGGCCGTCTTCATGATATTTTCAGCTGCCATTTGGACTCTTCTTACTTTTATTTGTTAGAGGTGTTTTCAACACATTATCATGATGACATTTTCAAATGCCTGTACTTACGAATTTTATAAAAGTTGTGTGCATGCTTTCAACTGAGCATCCCAAAAAAATGATGACATTGAAGAACTGGCACAACCAAAATTATTCATGGGACCGGAATTTTCAATGCAACATAAGGAAGTGAAAAATGAGCCAACTTGGTCAGTGTGCAAATGTAATAAATTCCATAGCATTATTTTAGTCTCTATTATATGAATGTTCCAAATACCTGACTACATAAGCATTAGGATGATGACGACAACTAAGAAATGCTAAATTAAAGTAGGCACAATTTGTGTAAATTGATAAGAATATTAAAAATACGAGGTATTCATATTGCAAATTGTCTCTTTCTATCACTATATTAGGAGATTTCCACAAAACCAACATGTTACCATGCTGAATTTGCAGATAAGATATATAGCTCACGTTTTCCCTGCATCTTATATACATTGTTCAGATTTCTTACAAATTAATACAGTATTGTTTTTAAATGGCAGAGGTTCCATTATAATAACAAACACTATCAATTTATAGTATTAATCAATTTCATTAAGTAAAACCAGCTGTGGGTAATAAAAAAATGTTGCTGTTGACCAAGCAAGAATGTGTTGTTTGTTTTAAGATTATTACACTGCGCCCTGATATCGTCAAGCGGCATTCAAAACAATGTGAGGGGAAAAAAATGTCATTCCGTATAATTATATTTATATTACTATTTTACACTAGATTTGTATTCACATCAGCAGAAAAGTCTACATAACGGCATCCGTTTGGACCCTACCAAATCTTTCACCATCCATGGTTTATCATGATGATTATTCTGAACTGTAATGGACGCCATCATTCCATGGTAATTTTATTTCCTTGTCCAAATTAACAGAATGCATGACAATAATAATCTAAAAAGGAGGTAAACCCTATCTGTAATCTCATAAGTAAAGGTGAGAAGGTTAAATGAGTTCAAAAGTTTAAATATTTATGATACACAATTACATCCGATGGCAAATGAACAACAGAAATAAAAATAAAAAATTCGATGGCTAAAGACAGCTTTAGTAAAAATGAGCATAATCCTAAAGAACAGAAAAAACATCTCAATGTCAACAAAAACGAGGTTTTGAACAGCTATGTGTGGTCAATCCTCCTGTACCGATGTGAATGCTGGAGATTAAGCAAGGACACGGAAAGCAAGCTCGAGACAACGGAAATGTGGTTTTTAAGGAGACTCAAAAATATTTCATGGAAATCAAACGAAATGGTGATGAAAGATGCCAACACGTAGGAATCCGTAATAAAAACAGTTAGGACAAGAAAATTGCAGTTCATAGGACACCTGAATCGACACAGAGGTATTGAACACTTTGCTCTAACTTGAAGAAAAGAGAGCAAAAAAAGCAGTAAAAATGAAATTTTAATGTCAAAACGGCAGATTGCACGAACAACGGTTTGCCTCACGAAGAGATTTTTAGCAGATACTTCTTTTTTCTTGTCAAGAGTTAAAGAATTAAGTCGTCTAGAGTGAGTTCACTAGTAATTGTTAATACTAATCTTCTTGTTATACAATTATAATATAATCACAGTTCTTAGGTCATAGATTAACTGACTTCCGGTCACGCATGTCGCCTAGTCGCCTGACTTGGCACTCGTATATAGTCAACATATCCTGACACTGGAAATTGTTCAAGGTGAAGGTCAAACCCTCAGGCTGGTATCTGCCATAATGTCCCCTGTGTCTGTTCTGACAATCTTGACACTCGGGACCGGAAAGCCTTCTGTATAACAAGTGATTAGCTAGATTAGCTTACTCCTCCGTTAATGCTTAGCCCACACGCTTCAATTTTTACAGACGTCGATATTATCTACATACCCAGGTTTTCGTCACATAAAAAGTACGAAAACTCCTGTGCCAGAATTTATCAAAATAGATTTTTTCGCTTATACTATTTTAATTCACCATTTTCAGTGAACCGGAACAATGATACCGTTGTCAATGAACCGGAAGAGCGATCTGATCTGTGACGCAGAGTTACGTGGACACATTCATTTTCGACAAAAATCAGTCTTTACTATTATTTATATTAAAACATTTTGAGCAGCAAAAACAGACTCATTTTCATCTGATAGAATCCAAAAATGTAAACGGAAACTGCGCTCTGCGTCACTATTTACACAGTTCCGCCCGGAAGTCGTTTGATCATATCGGTGTATTCTACAAGGAATTGTGGTCTAACAAAAAGATCTATTGGTCTTTGCATCGAATCTGAGTGTATAATGCGGCTTAGATATAAAGCTAGGCTTGGTACAGAACAATTTGCAAGATTTATCTTGCGCAGGTCGGCTAGTTATCATATAATGCTTCAGTTTTCTGCTCACCCACAGGTGTGTTGAGCAAGGTGATCTCTCCCTAACGTTGTGTCCAGTATCCCTTCCCATCTCTCCTGACCGAACCCCCTCCCCCTTCCCACACCCCAACATAAAATGGCCTGCAACAGACTGGGATGTGGGAAACTTTTATTGGGTTCTTCCGTTTCTTTCATTTTACACTTCTGGTTTTCTTTCTTTCTCTCTGTAACCCTTTTTTACAAAAATATATATTAAAAAATATATTTTCATATTTATAGTATAGTATTTCATTACATTATTATTTCATTATTATTTCATATTAATTTTATATCTTGTCTATTTGCCTTGCAGCCACCCAATTTCTACGATTCTCCTCCATGTACGGACATCACTTGCATTCTCTCCCACTCTCTTTGCGTTGTCTTTTAACTATTTCTTTTTTTATTCCTCAACTCGGTCCTGTGTCATTTCTCTTGCCTTCTTCATTCTTTCTATCTGCCCGTCCCACTTCGGCCAAATCAAGCCTTAACTCAATTACTCTCCACCCCACCAAAATTGAACTCCTTGGTCCATTTGTAATCTTATAAAAGTAACCACTCCCTCATCATTCTTTTACATGACCCCTCCCCCCGCCCCCGTTCCTGGTTTTTTTTTCCCACTGTCCGTTCCCATGGCAGGTTGTGCTAACCTGTGTTTTCATGTGTATGGAAACGGCAACCGCAAAGTAATGGCCAGAATCCATAAAGCAGTAAAAAGAAAGAGTTTTTTCATGCTCTGTTTCGGTGCATACTATGAAAAAAAATGCTTTCCATTTCACTACGTGCAGGGTTTTTAACGTTTCCCTTGAGGTTTCCGTCTCCTTACACATGAAAACACAGCTTTAGTTTACAATCGAGATGACAAAAGTATTTATTAATTAACTTTGAAGGTTACGTCTTTGCTCCTGGCCAAGGTAGGGAACAATATATTGCAGTACCATAACATTTTCTTTAGACGTGGATTATTTTGTTCTATTTTTCCTTTTGGGAATGCCCGATAAGATACGTATGGCTTTCAGCTCGACTGATGATAATAATAATAATCATGCTATAAAGGAAGTGGATCCTCCAATGTAATCATGAAAGGCTTTTTAACCGCTTAGGGTTAAATTCTACATAATATCATAATTATAATGCTTAGAAAGACGTGTAGGTGTAAGTGGGCATATTCTAAATGGTCCTGAAATTCGCTACATTTACTAATACGTACGCTGACTTTGAGCTGAGTTGTACAGAAGAAAGTGTCGTTCTACTCCTCAATTTACACATTGGTGATCGAAAGGCAACTTTAAAAATCACAACTATGTTCTCCCCGAATCAGTGGGCCAACTGGTAGTAATGAATGGTCTACACTTGCTTTAATTATAATCATCAGGATTCAATTGGCCCAGGTCCAAAATAAAAAAAACAAAACCAAACCAAAAAAAAAAACAAACATAGAATCCAAACACAGAAAACTCGTCCAAACTGACAATTCCAACAAATATTAACATTTATATCTAAAGATACATTCAAAATTCACACATACACTTGGAATTAATCATTGTGCTCCGTGACACCGTCTCAAAAATGTTGTTGGCCACACATGTAAAATTTCCAACATTTCCACATTCAGATACTCTAGTCTTCTTCCAGTAATTGACATTCCGATCTCCTAGTTGGATCTTGATAGTCGGGGAAGGTTTGCCTTCAGCTTCACAGTGGAACTGCAGCTCATCTCCTCTCTTCACCGTATCAAAAGCGCGACCATGCCAGGATGAGGCCAACAGGTCAACACCAGTGCCTCCAAAACGAATGTCTCCAACTGTCAGGTTATAGGCTGTAATTGATATTTGTTTGTATTCTGAAACAAACAGCCAGTGAATACATTTTAAAGGAAGACGATGAAAGTATAACAAGAAATGCAATTGTAACATGCATTTGTGGATTGCTACAGATAATTAAACACATTCAAGTGGCATAGCTGGTTAAATTGAAAGTCCGAAAAAAAAAAAATTAAAAAGATTTCCATAACGCCAGTTTTGTGAGTATCATGCACTGAAAAGCAACATTGTTTCCCTAATAGACATTGTGACTTGCTATTAATTTTTATAGGTATTTCGACTCATTGAGAGAGCTGTCCTGCAGTGGCAAGATAGACTGCAGCTCTTTTCGACAGGTAAGAAATAACTCATCCAAGATCCGATTTTAGAAATAATAGGTATTAGATAGTAATGAAACCGAAAATGTGCACTTGCAGAGTACAGTCGATCCACTTTCATGGTCATGAGTTAGTTTCAAGTTAAAGTTCGTACAGGTGAGCACCCGAGTTCTATTGCTATATCAAGTTGTTGACTTTAAATTGCTGTAGATTTTGAAAGATTTTGGTTGATTCAAAACTTTACAGAATAGAAATAAACAAAGACTGATCCCCTGAAATAAACACCTTTCATTCTTCTAATAACTTGATGCCCTGTCTTGGACAACCAAATCACAAAGTTCAAAACTGAAGTTTCAGCCTGTTGGGTAAAATGTTTTGACCGTTTCCATGTTGCCTGAAATGCTCATTTAGATCTTGTTCATTCATGGGATCAATGGAACTTGAATTAAAGATGACCAAGCTTTTCATTTCATTCGGTCATCTCCAGTGTTTCTAAAGTTACAGCCATTTAAAAGTTTCTTGCAAGTCTTATGCGGCCTAGTATATTTTGGGACCCTGATGAAACTAATTTCCGTAAGCAGATTATCGTTATATAATTAGATAAACCTTGTGTGTGGCTTAAATTTCCATATCTCGATTGTATAAATGTGTTGTTTTTAGCGATATCACTGCGTTTCTATGAAGATGCTGCTTCCTGTTTTTCTAAGTTGGATCAATTATTGATCTTTGTTGACGTGCAATGTATTCAGATGGGTCTGACTCCTCCATTTCAGTCATTCAAGGTGGGCAAGTGAACATGCTAGGATAAATTGTTAGACAGAAAGTGGCTAATGTTATCATATTCAGTCCACAAATTAAATTTGTGCTATTGTGTTCATAACATTTTATCGTACGAGTACGTGGCATACAGTAATCTTGATAAAACTGTCTGTGCACTGAAATTCCGTCTGTTAGCCTGACATTAGATTTTATTCATATTTAAATGTTTAAACACATGCGTTAACACTGTCATGTAACGAAACATATTCAAAAAATACCCTGTTTAATTTTGCATTATTGAGTTGTCTCCTGGCTGGTTGTCACGCTACAGTTTTGACATACCACTTGAGTCTTTCTTTTTGTTAACTTAAAACTAATTTCAAACTCATAAAAACACAGTAAAAAGTAATTCTACCTCTTTGTTGGACAAACGAAAGCAAAGTAATATAAAAGAAATTAACTTGAATTTCTACATCCACAAGGGAAGTAGGACAAGTGTCAGTTGTGACTACTACAGAATGGGCTAATTATGTTCATCTAAAATATTTTGATAGCGGATCGGTCATGACTAACTAATAGACATTGCAGCAGAGTGACTATATCATTTGAGTAACTCCATTTGTTTTAGAATCATGGGTGTAAATATTACTTTAATATTACTTATAATCAATGTGTTCTGAGATGATAGTAATCACAACGCTTACATTCATGACAATATGTAAACTGTAGTGATGCAATTGTCTACTGCTTGCTTAGACACTATTTGTTTTCTTTATTTTTTTTAAAAATATTTTTTTTCTTTTCTGATGGTCGATGTACTTTTTAATTCTGTATTAACATGGTAACTTTCATTATATATGTATGGCCTTTAGCGTCTTTACAGACGGTCTTAGCAGCTAGAATATTCACTTTCACTTTGACTGACAGCTTCTCTCGTGGCTTATTCTACCAATGTTTGACCCGAGAGTGCGATGGCAGTGATTGCAGGTCAGTCTTTTGGGTTCACTTTGGCGAGTGTTTTCATTCCGCCTCTGTCGTTTTGTCAGGTATGTTTCTTTTGCCTTGAAGTCTATTGCGAGCGTGCCACTGCGCAATTTTTGTCTCCATCTGCTTCGATCATTTGCAAGGTTCTCCCATTCATTGGGGTCGATGTTGAATGCTTTCATCGTGACCTTGCAAGTGTCTTTGAATCGCAGATGTGGCCTACCTCTGGGTCGGTTGCCAGTAGCAAGTTCCCCGTAGAGAATTTGTCTGGGGATGCGATCATTTTCCATACGGTGGAGATGTCCAAGCCACCGCAGTCTTTTTTTGCCTAGGAGAGCCTGAGTTGATGGAATGTTGGCTCGGCTCAGAACTTCGATATTTGAGATCCTGTCTTGCCACTTGATCTTGAGAATTTTGCGTAGGCAGCGCAGGTGGAAGGAGTTGAGGGATCTTTCATGTTTGGAGTAGGTGGTCCATGTCTCTGAGCCATACAGCAAGGTGCTTAGGACGCAAGTTTGGTACACGAGTACCTT
>OZ007581.1:45791477-46066235 GCA_963931925.1 Onchidella celtica | reverse complement strand
CCTGCGGTTCCATGAAAGAATTAGGCCCTACTTTCTGACCTGGACTCGCAGGGCATCTTGTCGTCTCTGAAGGAGGCGGAAAGCCGAAAACTACAATTTAACAGATTTTGATCATATTTTGTAAAATTCATTATTTGTTTAGAATGACAAACTTTACAGCATGGGCCTTTTTCCGCTAGATTTTAATACGTATCTGATCTTAATTATGAATTATGAGAGTCTGGATATTGAAGTCCCAACCCTAAGTAAGATAACGAAATAAATGTGAAAGGCGCAAAGTGGCCGTTATCATTCCGACTCGCCGTTAAACTCTAACTCAAAACACATCTTTGTTTTGTCATGTGGCAATGCCAACGTAAGACTCCAAGGAGGCTACTTAATAATTATTTAAATATACATCAAAGTGGAGCTTGGAATGGATGGGAAGATGGCGTGAGGTTGGCAGGAGAGCTAGATCTCGAGATTTATTCACTGATTTCCTTGGCCTGACCTGAATCCCTCATCTGATTAGTTAATGTGCACCTTGCATTCAATCCTGTGGACCAAGTCAGATGTGTCTTCTTTTGTCACTGCCGGTTGCTTCCTCTTTGCTTTTCCATGGTTTGTCGTTGTCCTTCGATGCGCGTTTTGTTTCCGTTGGCCCTGGGATGACCAGAAAATTAACTGTTGTTGTTGTTGTTGCTGTGGCTGATAATGTTCATTATTATTTTTTATATCCTTGTTTTGTACATTTTTGATTTGTTCATTCTTCATCCGTGTGTTGTTGTTGTTTTTTTCAGCTTTGGAAAAGGAATCACTTGATCTGACACTTTGTAATCAGGTGTCAGCATGCATTACATTGATGATTTGTCGATAGTAGAAAGTTTACCGACAGTCAAACTGATAGTTTGTTGTTTGTGAATAGCTGTCTATCTATCTATATCTATCTATCTATCTATCTATCTATCTATCTATCTATCTATCTATCTATCTATCTATCTATCTACCATCGGCATATCTGTCTGTCTCCTTATTCATTCCTGAATTATTACTCTAGATTTATTTATTTTTTTGTAAGAGCACGATAAATTTTTCTAGACTAGCTAGATAAGCATTTGGAAACAAGCATCAACAGATTGATGTGCCGGCCCTACTTCTGGGAGACATTTTAAAATTGTTTTTGCGGGAACACCCCCATCCACCCACCTATCTTCGGCTTTTTTTTTTTTAATTTGAAAAGCCGACAAAAATATGTCAGTCTATGTTGTGTCAGAAATTGTCTGATTTCTAGGCTGTTTTGTGAGGTTGTTTTGTTTTTTATTTTTACTGTTTTCATGGCCGGCGGTGGAAGATGAAAGGATTCCTGGAAGCCCTTGTACTACATTTTGATTGGCTCTTGTTGTGCCCTCCAGCAGTACCCCTGCCAGATGTCTCCGTTAATATGTGGCAGTTTGGCTTTCTCTGGTCCAGTGAGGATTCCTGTGATGTGTAATGCGTTCCATTATAGGGTGTATCATCAGCAGAGATTTAGACGGAAAGATTAATTGTGAAGAACGGTGTGAAAAGACCTGGAAGCTGGGCGGCGGTAGAGACATTGGTACTGATTCTTCAAGGCGCCGGGGTCTGATAGATTTGAGGGAGGGATGAATGACCCTAATGTGTATGATTATCATTGTTTATTTATTTGCATAGTTAGTCAATCAGTCAGTTAGGTAGATACAGTATTATTGATATAGTAATGGCTGTGAAATTTAAGTCCACGAGGTAGAAAAAGCACTTATTTGCCAGTATGAACGTTTGCTAATTTGGAGCATTTGAATAAAGAACTGAGAGATCATCGTCGTTTTATGGTTTTTAATGTTGACAAGCTAAAAAAAACTGGTAAGCATTTGGTTTGTTGTTGATGTTTTGAATAAGATGTTTTTGACGTCTTACGCCCAGACACTTTGGTCTGAGATTAATCATTAATTTGGCGATGATAAAGGAGCAGGGGGTGGCATTTTGGTTGTGAGATGATGATTTTTTCCTTCTCTTCTTCCCCCCTTCCCTCTCCTGCTCCTCCTCCTCATCTCCTCCCCCCCCCCACCCGATTGTCGCTGTGTTGCCTTTTTTTTTTGTATTTGATGAAGCATGGACCGTGATTGTGGAAAGCAAATAAACAAGAGAGAGCCGAAGCTGAGGTGTGCGCCCGAAGAGGCTAAGTCATTTCTGAATGGAGGGATCATCTGGTAAACAGCAAGGAGGTGCAAGCTGCAACCTAGTACATTAACCTAGATACCTGTACAAGGGGCAAATGAATGCTGAACGGTAGTTGTCATTATGGCGATCCGGGTGAGCGACACCTGATCCACTCATCGAGTCATAATTACAGATTGGTGGTTCCAGTTGACCATGGAAGGATGAGCAATGTAAATAGGCTTATCTTCTTGATGGAATAATAGCCATACAGAAAGATAAACTGACGTAAAAGAAGTTTAGATGAGATGGTGACCTGCAGCACTACTGGTCATCTTTGATCTGCAGGCTAATAGCTAATAGTTTTTCAATCATGTAGATATAATGCCGGGGAATACTTACAACCACTCCAGCCCCATCTACTTATTATCACAGCAGCCCTGCTGACCTCATGCGGGACCGAAGCAGGGAGCAAACCAAGTTTGTTGCATCGTCGGCAGACCTGGATTGAATCAGTGAGGTCAAACTTCCAGCTGCTCCGTGACGTTTGCCGCGAGTGAATGATGGTGGGCGCCCCTTGGAAGGATCCGTTGTGCTGTCCTCTTCAACCAATTCTTTAGGAGTTTGTCCGTTTCTTAGCACAGCGTGACCATTTTGGCGTCGTTGTGCGCTGAAAACAAATCCAGTTTTCCAGTGCATTCTCGAGTCTTTTTAATTGAATCTGTAATTTGTTTTCTTGTCTGTTCATGACGTGAGTTTGGGCCGGTTCTCTATAGAATGTAAGGAGGTCAATGGCTGATACGTCGATATGACGGCCGACGGATTCTCTTCCTCTGAAGCTATCTTAGTCTTGCTGTCTCGGGGATGTCAGTTCCTTCTGTCTTTCTTGTTCTTTCTCTCTTTTCTTTTCCCCCACAGGGCTGGGTTCCGTGGATTAAAAGGCAGCCCATAAATTTCATGAGAATTTTAAAAGCCGTGTTTTCTGTCAATTTCAGTATGAAATTGTTATGATGCAGCCATATGACAATAACGATATTATGCATTGATTATTTCGAAATATTGATCTTGGCGCGTTTATTGCAAACAATGGGTGAAAAAATAATCAGAAATTAGGTTTTGGTTTCATCCTTGTGTTAGTACTCGTAATTAGTTGACGTGATTTGAACATTTGCTTTTCTTTAAATTTCGTGTCGGCATTTTTGTAGTTTAGCCAGTTTTGGCGTCCCTGCCGACGTTCGACATGAGTTAGCTCATAATAAATATATCGGTTTATTTTAGTATAGTTATTATCCGCCACTATAGTTGTGGACTCTCACGGATTGCGCAAATGGCACAAGATTCAATGAAATCATGTGTGTTGTTAGTTAACAAATTGTCTGTGCATATATACTGCCCCAGCTGTCATCAGCTGTGCATATTTTTTGTTCTTCATGGCTGAGGTAGAAGAGAGCCCAAATGTGAGATTCATGGTTCATAAAGTGCGGGGTTGAATAAGGTAGATGGACTTTTTGGTTAATAGATTTAAAGATTGCTAAATACTCGGGGGATGGGGGAGGGAGGGGGTGGAAGTTCTTTGTTTCACAGGGGCCTCAGCCTAAGGGTGTTGGTTTTTGATTTCTTTCTTCTTGATAATAGAAAATGTTGTGTGCAATTTGTGGATGTTAGCTAATAGTTTTTCAATCATGTAGATATAATGCCGGGGAATATTGCCGTACTCTCATGGTTTCACGAAAGGAGTTGTGAGTGAAAAGACCATTTTTCTTCTTCTTGTTCTCTTGTTGACTTTTAACTCTTATGTTCTTTTTTTTCTTCTCCTCTTACTTCTTTTTACTTATTCTCCTCTTCCTGAGCCTTCAGAAGGGTTAGTTTAACATTGAATGGAGTTTTATTTCTCAAAGTTCTGTAATCATGTATGTGGGGCAAGGACAGCGATTGCTCCTTCGGTCACAGAAGATGACTTGGCGTATTTGTTTTGTTAAATCAGATCACGATTAAGAGTTGAACGTCACCCAGTGTTGTGGTTAGCCAGGGTGGTATGACATAAACATCTCATCCGCTCTGCCTGATTAGGGGCATTGTTGATCTTATTATGACCCGGTTAGCAAACATGACAACTGCTGCTTCCACCCCGAGTTGTGACGTCCACAGGGCTCGGAGACAAATCTGATATAGAGAGTAGATCTCAGCAGGGTACAACAGCTTACGTCAAGCATTAGTTCATTGTGGGGGGTCATTGTCATAGCCATTATAGCTCTTTGCGGTCAACAAAACCATGTGGACCTGGCCCGCACTAGCCGATTTTGATGGGCCACTAGTTGGATGGTTATGTCACGACATTGACTTTCAGTAAGGTCTCGAGCGGGAGTAGGCTTGGTTGATGGCCCCCATAGTAAATTAGTTTCTCTCCTTTTTTTTTTTTTTAAATGGCAGCCCCTGAACGCTGTGGTCTCTAAAGTTTGCTTTTATTAACCATAAAAATGGCGCTGCCAGCCAGCCAGCCGCAAAGGTCTAAACAGCCTTTCTGGGGTCTGTACAAAACAAACTGACACAGGAGAACAAGAACAAGATGTAAGACAATAACAAGGAGATGAAAATGCCAAGGGCAGCAGAGCCTATTAAAATAAAATTCTGCAACTAATCAGCCTAGGACACACACCCCACACATGTCTCCTCTCCTCCTCCCCACCCCCCCCCCTCCTCCCCTAGTTATGTCACTGATTTCAGTGCTGTAAATGACACTCTTGAAGCACAGGTAGTGTTTTCCATGATGCATTTTCCTCTCGTTTCCGTGGCCGGTAAACACGTAGTAATCTTAACATATGGCCGTTTTTTAACCATATTTCTTTCCTTTCTCCCCAGGTATTGCTACATTGCTCAGCTACTTGGAGCTTCATTCTGCAAAATGGGTAGAGAATCTCAGCCATGTATACGCCCATTGTTCTATTCGATGCTACGGTGGACCCAAACAACTGGTAGCTGTCGCCAAGAAGGTAAGCATGGCAAATCAGTTACTCAGACATTTAGGACAGAAAAGTATCCACTTTCGAAAAGAAACAACAGTGGGGACAAGGTGGTCTAGAGGCAAGGTGCTCGCCTCTCATGCCAAGGGTCCCGGGTTCTAAACCCGGGCAGTGCAGGCATGTTGGAAATTGGATTTTTCTCATATTTTCAAGTCCCTGGTCCTATTGGGGGGTAGGATCGAGTACCTAGTCTTCTCGGATATGGACGAAAAAATTCGGAGGGCCCGTGTGCACGTTGCGCACGTTAAAGATACCTTGGCAGTTGGAAATCGTAAAGAGCAGGCCGAAAGGCCGCTGCCCGGGCAAAATTGAAATTAATAGATTAAAAGTTAGCCATATCACCCCCACCCCACCCCTCCCCCCCCCGCCAGAATTTATTATTCATTATTAAATATATATTGTTATTAATAAATATTCAAATATTATTTGAGTTGTGTGTTGTGTGAACTGATGTGAGTTATGAACTGCTGTGAGTTGTGAACTGTTGTGAGTTGTGAACTGCGCCTAACAGGCTGCGATACAATTTGCTCTGAGATAGAGAGAGAGAGAGTGAGCGAGACAGGGAGAGAGAAAGGAGCAGTGCAGTGTGTTGAGCGCTTCGCCGGCAGCTCCATTCTGCTCTGTGGTTGACATGTTGTTTCTGTAAAGCGCATAGAGCATTTTAAATGGATATGCGCTATATAAATGCTATACATTATTATTATTATTATAACGAAAATCCAAGTGACTGTCTGTGCTATTTGGGCAAATTGGGGGTTGTTTGCCAGGGATTTTTTAGGAAAGTTTTTGGGTTATGGCTTGAATTAGTTGGATTAGGGTACGGCTTGGCTAATTGACCAAACAACCTTTTTGTTGACGACACGGCCATAATAACGTTTTCTGAAGTTGCCCATAATTATGCCGACAACAAAAATCCCATTGTTAGAGTTTGGGGTACATGGCCTAAAGAACCTCAACCAAATATTGGATTTTCTGCTACGGTACTCAAGCAACAGATTTGCCTGGCGGCGTAAAATGTTCGCGGAAGATGAGCATACCGTAAATATAATATATTTTGTATAATTCCACGTAAACTTTGTTCATATCTGAGCAGCTCATTCTTCGCCCTGTGTTCGGAAGTCAGAAAATGGATGTCATACTTAGGTCTTTCTGTAGAAACTGGAATCCACCCAAGACATACTAAACGAAATTGTTTTTACGGAAGGTAGACACAAGCCAGCAACACAAAGGCTGTGTCTGTCAGTTTCAACTGTATCATCGGTTCAGTGCAAGAACTGATCATTTCCCTTGCACAGAAAAGAGTAATCAGTCCTTGCACTGATTCGACACTGATTCTCTCTCTCTCTCTCTCTCTCTCTCTCTCTCTCTCTCTCTCTCCCTCTCTCCCTCTCTCTCCCCTCCCCCCCCCCAAATTGATACTTAACCTATTGGAAATAGATATTTTATACAGCACGAAATTGGATATTGATTTATGTCATTTGATGCGACCATTACATCAACTCTCATGTTCAACCATTATTTGAGGAGTGGAATATCAAAACAGCGCGTGCAAGGTTCAGACTTGCAAGAAAAAATAGAAATCTTTGACTGTGGTTTCTTAAGTTAGATAAGCTACTGTGATTTTTGGGTTTTGCTTGTTTTGGTTTAGCACTTATTCGCATTCGGCTTCCAACATTTTGAAGTGGAAGATAGTGGTCAGTGTTTAACTTTGTGAACGGCCACAAATCGTTATTTGGGTCAAGTCACAACTTACTGCTTTTGACTTATATTTCCATGTCTTTTGCACAGAGTCACTCCATGTATCATTCGATACGCCGGCAAACACATGAGTATGGAAACAAGTTGTTTTGTTTTCTTTGTCTTTAATAATAGAAATTGACCAAGGAGCGGAGCGGAGCGGAGCGGACACGGAATATCTAAGCTTCTCCTGAAATGTTGTTTTCTTTTCTTTTTTTTTGGCATACTCGATCTTTTTTCCCTATCTCGGCAAAACTTATTAACCTTGTACATTCTTGTAGTCACCATTGACTTTCTGTGCTGATGTCGAACCCGTGAATCTAGCCCGGGGGGAATTCCTCAAGTATATCTTCTGTCCTCACGGTCACTGGCTTTTGAGATCTGTAATTCAAGGATTTAACGGTTTTTCCAGTACTGTATGGATGGAAACAGGCGAGAGGTGCCCGAAGGAATGTACTGTCAAAGGGAGCAGTGTCCTTAGCTCAGCCAAGAGCTGTCGCAATTAATGCTGGATTTCGGATGTCTAGCAAAAATAGATGTAAGCATTGCTTGCAGTATTTATGAGATTAATTTAAGACTGTCATTTCCTGGGGTCAAGGTTTGCTTGTTGTTTTCTTTAGTTTTGTTGTTGTTTAGTTATGTGCTATCTACTGTTGTTGTTGACTTCGCCGCTGTACCTCTTTTCAGTAGCCTGGAGCCAGAATGCTCATATTACTGTGGCACTAAAGCTTTAGAGCAGTGTTTCTCAAGGTGGGCACATTACCCACCGGTGGGGCATGGCAATGTTTTGATGGGAAATGGGACCTCAGAATGGGGTGTAGGGAAATCTTATCTGCACAGTGTATTTGAACTCCCATTGAAGTAAGAAATAAGTGAATAAAACTTGAAATAAAGTTTTAATTAAAACTTCTTTTAAGTGTGAACACACTGAATATGTAAATATTTTTAAGATCTTTTTATTTAAACTGTAAACTTTGTCTGATTATGATGAGGGGTTTGCTTTTTGTTTTGTTTTGTTGGTTTTTTTCGGGTTTGAAGTGGAAAATGGGACTAAAAGGTCGAGAACCACTGCCCTAGAGCAGAAATTATAAACACTGACACACAATATTGGAAGGTAAAACATAGAACATACAGCTCTTACCCACACCCACACATGTACAAACACCACTTTGCTTCCTCTTCCTCGCTGCATCTTCCCCCCACTGTGGGCTTTCTTCTCGGTCTTCCATATGATGCGTCCAAAATCGTAACGCATTGCGACATCCAAATCTCTTCCCTGAAGTTTCACAGGCGTTACTTGACATTTGAGTTGCAACCCCTTGGTATTGTACTTGGGAGGTTTTCTATTTTTATCTCAAAATATCTCAATCTGAACATGTCGGAATATTTATATTTAACTGGCCAACGCTTACATACATTAATTTGATGCCTTCATATAATGTGCATTCACATGTCTTATTTAGGAGCTGCCTTCAGGGCTTCAACCTGACGAGCCAAATTTATGCACTGCGAAACTCATTCTCGTTTGTTCTTAACATATTCAAATTGATCTGATCCGTCCATTATGAATTATATATAAATGCTGTGAATGCCTACGGAAAGAGATGTGTAAACTTACCATTAATTAAACTATATGTTGAAAATAATGTGTGCACTCTTGACAGCGAACAGTAATTTATGGAAGACGTTTCTACCAGCCATGGGTGGATAATGCATGTCTTGGGCCGTTCAAGAACAGACGTGATCAGGCTGAAAGTCGGAGTTGGAGCCTCTAAACTTGTTGTCAGATTCGATTTAGTGTAAGCATAATCTCTTGCGATCGACATTTTGTAGCTGCAGAATCAGTGTACTTATTGATACCTCGTAAATACAAACGCACAAACACCCCCCCCCCCCAAAAAAATCCTCTGCCTGAGACAACCCTGCCACGACAATCTGACATCTGTCCTGTGAATGACCTGAACAAGCTCTGTAGGTCCCCCGACGCGAGTCGCAGATCATAAAATCCGATTGCTCAGTCAGGCGAGCCAACATGTACACTCACGACTTGACCCCCCAGAGATTTCAACTGCACTTAGAACATCTAGATCACACCGGGGAGATTCCATCTAGCGCCAGGGCTTCTGTTAACGGAAACTAATGGTTTCCAACCGTTTTCAGGCAATTGCCCCCTTCAGCTGCAAATGTTCTTTCATTTCCCCCTCCCTGCCATCCCCCACCACCACCTTTACTCAAACCCAACGAATACATTTCACAAGGAGATCGACTATAAACCGATTATGATGTCAAGTTTTTCTAAGCTTTATTAATGACAATTATATATATATATATGGCCTTTAGCGTCTTTACAGACGGTCTTAGCAGCTAGAATATTCACTTTCACTTTGACTGACAGCTTCTCTCGTGGCTTATTCTACCAATGTATGACCCGAGAGTGCGATGGCAGTGATTGCAGGTCAGTCTTTTGGGTTCACTTTGGCGAGTGTTTTCATTCCGCCTCTGTCGTTTTGTCAGGTATGTTTCTTTTGCCTTGAAGTCTATTGCGAGCGTGCCACTGCGCAATTTTTGTCTCCATCTGCTTCGATCATTTGC
Organism: Onchidella celtica; assembly: GCA_963931925.1. Taxonomy (NCBI): domain Eukaryota; kingdom Metazoa; phylum Mollusca; class Gastropoda; order Systellommatophora; family Onchidiidae; genus Onchidella; species Onchidella celtica. Next base: position 46,056,732 of record OZ007581.1, on the reverse strand, counting down.
AAGGTTCTCCCATTCATTGGGGTCGATGTTGAATGCTTTCATCGTGACCTTGCAAGTGTCTTTGAATCGCAGACATGGCCTACCTCTGGGTCGGTTGCCAGTAGCAAGTTCCCCGTAGAGAATTTGTCTGGGGATGCGATCATTTTCCATACGGTGGAGATGTCCAAGCCACCGCAGTCTTTTTTTGCCTAGGAGAGCCTGAGTTGATGGAATGTTGGCTCGGCTCAGAACTTCGATATTTGAGATCCTGTCTTGCCACTTGATCTTGAGAATTTTGCGTAGGCAGCGCAGGTGGAAGGAGTTGAGGGATCTTTCATGTTTGGAGTAGGTGGTCCATGTCTCTGAGCCATACAGCAGGGTGCTTAGGACGCAAGTTTGGTACACGAGTACCTTTGTTTTGATGGTCAGCTTGATGGTTCCACACCCTTTTTGAGAGTTTGCCAAAAGCTGTGGCCGCCTTTCCTATTCTGGCATTTATTTCAGTTGTTATGTCTGTGCTACCACTGATGGTTGAGCCTAGGTAGCAGAATTTTCCCACTTGCTCCAGAGGAGAGCCATTCAGCATGATTGGGTTGGGGTTTCTCAAGCCTTGTGTCAAAACTACAGTTTTTGAGACACTGATCCTTAGCATGAATTTGTCACAGGCTTTGGCAAGGCTATTGATGAGAGCCTGGAGCGTGGTTTCATCGTGGGCCACGATTGCAGCATCATCTGCGAAGAGGAGCTCTTGTAACATAATATGCTCTGTACGAGATTTTGCTTTTAGTCTGGCAACATTAAAAATGGAGCCGTCCACTCTGGTGTTAATAAGTACTCCACCTGAACATTGACCAAAGGCATTCTTGAGTAGGGCTGCAAAATATATACCAAATAAGGTAGGAGCAAGAACACATCCCTGCTTCACACCGCTGTTTACAGCAAATGAATTGGATGTGCAGCCTTCAAAGTTGACACATGCCCTCATGTCAGTGTGGAAGGATGCAATAAGTTTTAGCAATGTTGGTGGACAGCCTATGGATTTAAGGACTGCATACAGGCCAGATCGGCTTACGGTGTCGAAAGCCTTTGTTAGGTCCACAAAGCATGTTATAAGCGGCCTGTTTTGTTCTTTACATTTTTCTTGGATTTGCCGAAGTGCAAATATCATGTCAATAGTTGATCGTTTGCTTCGAAAGCCACATTGTGTTTCTGGTAAGACTTTTTCCGCCAGTTGTTGAAGGCGGCAGAGGATGACGCGAGCAAAAGCCTTTCCAGTAATGCTGAGGAGGGATATGCCTCGATAGTTGTTGCAGTCGCCTTTGTCTCCTTTGTTCTTGTAAAGTGTGACAATTTTGGCGTCTCTCATATCATGTGGTATCACGCCTTCTTTCCAACACTGCAGTAACAGATTATACAGGTGTGGTAATAGTGGGCCTTTTAGGTCTTTTAATACCTCTGCAGGAATGTTGTCACCTCCTGTGGCTTTTCCAGCAGACAGGTGGTCGATTGCATTGGAAAGCTCGACTAAGGAAGGTTCAGCGTCAAGTTCGGCCATTTTTGGCAGTTTTTTGAGGTGTTCCTCAAAATCTGGTGGAATATTTTTCTCAGTTGAATACAACAGAGAGTAATGCTCTACCCACCTATTCAGTTGTTCATTTTTATCTGTGATGGGTTCACCATTTACAGACTTAAGTGGGGCGCTTTTGGTGATGATTGGCCCAAGAGCTACTTTCATCTGACTAAAGGCGGTTTTCATATCTCCCTTTTCATTTGCCTCTTGTATGCTGTTACACAAGTCTGTCCAGTATTTGTTGGCGCAACGTCTTACCTCCAGCTGAAGTTTAGCTTTTGCATTTTTCAAACAAGTTTTTGTACTCTGATTGCAATTTTTGTTATACTCATTGAAAGCAGATTTCTTTTGCTCAATGAGAGGTAGGAGAATTTCGCTGTTCTGGGCTACCCAGTCGTTGTTTGAAACTTTATGCCGTCCAAAAGACTTGATGGCACAGTCATGAATTTTTGAACTGAGAGTGTTCCATGTTTCATCTACCGAGTCACATTGGGTGACATTATCCATGCTTTCAGCAAATAACTTTTCAAATGACTTTCTATTTGATTCATCTCTGATTGCTGTTACATTGATCTTAGGGATTGAAGGGGCTTTTGATCTGTATATTTTCTTGGCCGAAATTTTGATTTTGCTGACTACCAGTGCATGGTCGGTGTCACAGTCAGCACTGTGGAGGGAACGAGTTATTTTTATACAGCCCAAACTCTTCCTCCTTGAGAGAATAAGATCTAATTGATGCCAATGGCCAGACCTGGGATGGCGCCATGATGTTCTTTGGCATCTCTTAAGGTCAAAGTACGTGTTTGTAACACATAATGAGTTTACGGAGCATAGCTCCAGAAGGCGCTGCCCGTTTTCGTTGATGTTGCCAATGCCGAAGTGCCCAATGCACTTTGGCCATGCGGAGTGATCTGCTCCCACTCGAGCGTTAAAGTCACCCAGAATTAGCAGGCCTTCGGTGAGAGGGATGTTGTGAAGAGTCCTCTGCAATGCCTCGTAGAAAATGTCTTTGGTTTCGTCAGAGGAGGTAAGTGTTGGGGCATAGACACAGATAATGTTGGTAAAACCAGACCGGGTGTTCAGTCTGAGTGTCATGATGCGTTCTGACACTCCAATTGGAGTTGCGATCGAATTGATAAGGGAGTTTTTTACGGCGAAGCCCACGCCGTGGATTCTCGGCTGTTCGCTGCTAAGGCCCTGCCAGAAGAAGGTGTAGTTTTCTTCTTTGACTGACCCGGAGTCGGGAAGTCGAGTTTCTTGAAGGGCAGCGATGTCGATGTTTAGTAGCTGAAGTTCTCGATCAATAATTTGGGATTTCCTGATGGAGTCAATATCAGTGAGATCTTGCTGTTGCAAGCCTGGGCGCATTGTTCTGACGTTCCAGGTACCAAGTTTTAGTATTTTTCTGTTTTTGCCAGGTGCACACTTTACGTCAGCTTTTTGACTTTTGGTCTCGCTCCAACCACCTTATGAAGCAGGCTGACGTGGCGGAACAACACCCAACTGCCTGGGGGCTGCCCAGGTTACGGCGGGCGGTAGTTGATCAATGCAGCTGAAAAGCCGCTCCCACCGACAGAGGGGACCCCTGGCGCTCATCCGTACGCCAAATGGATTGAGCTTATCACCGGTAACTGCCACCTCCCGTGTTGTGCCCATCCGTAACGGATGGCTGGAGTGTCCTCTCCAAATCGGAAATGGGTGGGCTTATAGAGGAGAGACAGACGCTTGCCAAGCCCGAGCAAACGCCTCCTCGTTTTGCTGCCTTGCCTGGGCTATTTTTAAGAGATGGTGCTTTGCCCAGAGGCACCACCCCTCTCTCTGCCATTCTAGTTAAACCCAAGGGAGAGACCAGGTCAATACATTTGGAACTAGTCCGGCTGCAGATGATGCTGGAAGCCAGTTTGATGCAGTTCTCCCTGACAACCACCTTCGGGTCTCCACTCCTGATTTTCTGTCTGGGTTTACTCCCATAGCCTTTGCTATCATAGCAACACACAAGGCAGTGTGGTATTTGTATTCAGGGTTACCTTCCCCTAGTCTTCCTCTCTCCCGAGATGACCCACAAGACAGTGGGAGTGACAGTAGCAGGCTGTATTGTGTACTGTCATACTGATATGAATAAATTGAAAGCGGAGAGTCTGAAGTCTGTTTTAGCCAATTATCTTGGCTTTATTCAACATTCAACTGTAGTAGGATCAGAAGCATGATCCAGTTATAATCCTTCTACGGAGCAATGGCGCTAGGAAGGACGAAAACGTTTATTGCAACGTCTGTGACGTCATCTCCGCACAGTGGTATTCATTAGTGGTGCGTTATTGTTCAACACAAGCAGATAGCAGATAGTTAGGCAAACAGATAAAACAAACAGTACATGACGAGCGATTAAAGTAACACAAAGCACATAAACATAGCAACATCACGACATTCTTCCCCCCTCAGGTAATCGGGGACATCATTAAACACGTTTTCAAAATTACAATGACCCCCAATTAATACTAGCGAACAAAAATGCAATGAAACGTTATTGTCACAAATTGCACCAAGTATGCATAGAAAAAGTCCTGGTGATCGTAGAGATCAAGCTTCTCTGTTCCGTAAGTTATAAACCCTGGTCCGAACAAAAGGACGGCGTTTTGGACTAGGTCTACTTTCATCAGGTGCTTCCGGTTGAATCTCAGAGTTTTCTTCTCTGAGAGAAGTCGTAGGGTTACTACCTGGGGTGTTCAGAGAGTCTGTTAGATTCAAGCTACGATTTTGCGTACCGGTCTGCATAACAGCTGGTTCAGGAACAAGCATTATCTGATTTGTCTGGTTGAATCTCTCACATTTAAGTCATTATTTGTCGGCGAAGGAGCCGCTTCATTCGGAACAGTAAGCGATGTAGTCATGTCTCCAGGTGGTGCCAGGTGGCGCAGAGCCACTGTTGTCTCCCTCCCATCACGAAGTCTGACTTGAGCATACAGAGGATTGCAATCCAACAGTTCAACCTCATCTACCAAGGGGTCATACTTCGAAGTCCTCACGTTTCTTCTCATGAGCACAGTACCGGGAGTAGTTAACCAACTTGGAAGAGTTATACCAGTTGTGGATTTCCTGTTATAGCGAAATATTCTCTCGTGCGGAGTTTCGTTTGTGGCGGTACATAGAAGAGATCTTAGGGAATGAAGTGAATCTGTGAGAACGAGCTCCCACTGATGGGTCTCTAGGCCACGAGACCTCAGCGCAAGCGTTATTGTCTTCCAGAGCGTGCCGTTCAATCTTTCCACTTGCCCATTAGCTCTAGGGTTGTACGGAGTAGTCCGACTAGTAGCTATACCTTTGTTGTGAAGGAAGTCCTTGAGCTCACTAGACATGAAGTTAGCGCCCCTATCAGAGTGCACATAGGATGGCATTCCAAACAGAGAGAAGAGTTGACAAAAGCATTTGATTACAGTTGAGGCGTTCATATCAGCACATGGAAAAGCAAAGGGGAAGCGGGAGTACTCATCAATCATTGTCAGAAGGTACTTGTTCCTCGAGGAAGAAGGCAAAGGCCCTTTAAAATCCACGCTAAGGCGTTCAAAAGGCTGAGTGGCCTTGATAAGGTTAGCATCAGTCGATTTGTAAAAGGAAGGCTTTAGTTCACAGCAGATTCTACAGTTTGCACACACTCTCTTCACTTCATCTAGTGAATAAGGGAGGTTCCTGCATTTGACGAAATGCATCATCCTCGTAACCCCAGGATGGGATAGTGTGCTGTGGAGATCTTGCAGTATTTCGGCGTTCGAGTTAGCAGTAGAACAGTACCCCCTCGAGAGAGCGTCTGCTGCATGGTTTTCTTTGCCAGGTCTGTATACTACGTCATAGCTGTAGCACGACAGTTCAATTCTCCATCTCTGGATTTTGTCATTTTTCACCTTTCCTTTCTGAGCGTTATTGTACATAAAAGCGACGCTTTTCTGGTCAGTCACAAGTTGGAAATGTTTTCCAAGCAAATAATGTTTCCACTTCCGGAGAGCCTCCACAATGGCATATGCCTCTTTCTCGACAGATGAATGTTTCCTTTCACTATGATTTAGTGTTCTTGAAAAGAAAGCAACAGGTCTCCCATTCTGATTCAGGGTAGCTGCTATCGCTATGTCAGAAGCATCCGTTTCGACCACAAGAGGGATATCCTGGTCAATGGTTGTAACAGCAGCATTCTCTATCTCTCTCTTCAACAGTTCAAAAGCACATTTCACTTTCTTTGGTAATGGAAAAGTGTGGTTGTTGACAAGAGGGTGTATTTTGTCAGAAAAGTTTGGGATCCAAGAAGAGTAGTAGGCAAACATGCCTACAACCCGTCGTTGTGATTTTGCGTCATGAGGATCAGCCAGATCTCGCAGCGGTTGTAGTCTGTCAGGGTCAGGTTTGATGCTGCCCTTGGAAACCAGGAACCCAAGCAGCTTGATTTCTCTGGCGGAAAGGATGCTCTTGTCCTCATTGAAAGTTATGCAGTACTCAGCGGCACACTTCATAAAGTGAGAGAAGTTTTCATCATGCTCCTTCTGATTTCTACCGCAAATAGTGACATTGTCTAAATATGCGAAAGTGTCTTTAATTTTCTCATTTCTGACGAGGCCGTCAATGATGCGTTGAAAGCAAGCGACTCCATTAGTGGCGCCGAATGGAATACGTTTGAACTGGTAGAGGTTTCCACTGGCCTCAAAGGCAGTGTAGAATTTCTCTTCCTCCTTTATGGGAATTTGGTGGTAGGCACTGCGAAGGTCTACTGTACTGTACACCTCATATTTCGAGATCTCCTCAATCATCTCATCTATTCGAGGAAGAGGATATGCATCAAGCTGGGTGAAACGATTGATAGTCTGACTATAATCCACTACCATTCTTTTCTTGTGCCGGTCATTTGTTGTTACCAGCACTTGCGCTCTCCACGGAGAATCAGAAGGTTCAATCACATCTTCGGCAAGCAGTTTTTGGACTTCAGAGTCTATGAATTGTCTATCTGGTGTAGAGAACCGTCTTGACTTTGTAGCTATAGGTCTGCAATCGGGAAGCAAGTTCTTGAACAGAGAGGCAGGTTCCACCTTTGCAGCAGTTATGCCACAGACAGAGAATGTAGGCTTGGGGCCTTTGAAAGTCATTTCAAGTCCTTTGTGTTGATCTAGAAAGTCGTGACCCAGTATTAGGTCAGCGCACAATCCCGGTAGAACAGAGAGCTTTATTCCTTGATAAGTTTCGCCATTATATTCCAGAGTAGCAAAACAATGGCCTTTGGTTGTACTTGAGAGATTCGTGGAAGCCATGGAGATCTCTTTTCTAGACTTGAAGGTCTTGAACTTCATAAATTGAGCTTTGTCTGCTGAGATAAAACTTTCAGAGCTTCCTGTGTCCACCAGTGCCCTCAGAGGAGTGTCAAAGACCTTGACTTTTATAATGGCTTTCTGAAGACTTAAGGGGGCCGCAGCAGTGAAGGCCGAATTAAGGATGGGATTAGCAGCAGAGGCCAAGTCATTCCGTTTTCCTTTTGATAGACACACCTTTTGATAATGTCCTTTCTTCCCACATCCTTTGCAAGTTGCCTCTCGAGCAGGGCATTTTGATCGGGGATGCCGTTGAAAACCACAGAAGAAGCATTTGGAACTGATTGCAGCTGATAGTGTATCACTCTCGTCGATGGCTGGAGTGGTGGTACTGCCGCAGGGCACTGATGATGAAGCTGGTACATTGTTGTATGTCTGGGATTGTTTTTCGGCCATTTCTAGCGATCTAGCTTGATCAAAAGCAGTAGACAAGTCTAATGTCTTATTCTCAAGGAGTCTTTGTCTGATTTGACTTGAAGAGAGGCCACAGATGAAAGCGTCTCGGATGAAATCATCCCTGTTTTTGTCGGCTGAAACAGCTTTGAACTCACACTCTTTTGCAAGAATCTTCAGTCTCTGTAAGAATTGGTCAAGTGTCTGCCCTGGTTCTTGTTTGGTAGTTGTTAAGATGTGCCGAGCGAATATTTCATTTCCAGGTTTAACATAAATGTTTTTCAGGACTTCCACGGCAGAGGCAAAGGTGGGACAATCGATGATGTATTCATATACAAAGGGGTCAACGAAGTTTATCAGCAAGTCAAGTTCATCAAGAGTAGGAGTGGAAGATTGTTGTCGTAGAGATGACAGGAAATTGTTGAAAGTTCGCAGCCAGTGATTCCAGCGTTTGGATGCGTCTGGTGTGTTTGGGTCCGCGTTGAACCTCTCAGGTCGGAGAAAACGCTCCATGTTGAAATGTTGAATAAATTGATATGAATAAATTGAAAGCGGAGAGTCTGAAGTCTGTTTTAGCCAATTATCTTGGCTTTATTCAACATTCAACTGTAGTAGGATCAGAAGCATGATCCAGTTATAATCCTTCTACGGAGCAATGGCGCTAGGAAGGACGAAATCGTTTATTGCAACGTCTGTGACGTCATCTCCGCACAGTGGTATTCATTAGTGGTGCGTTATTGTTCAACACAAGCAGATAGCAGATAGTTAGACAAACAGATAAAACAAACAGTACATGACGAGCGATTAAAGTAACACAAAGCACATAAACATAGCAACATCACGACACATACAATAGCAGAAAACTCTGGCCTGACTTCTTAACGTCTTAACTTCATTAATTGCCAGTCAAACAAATTTTTTTTTTTTATTTAGCTGAAAATTATATTGTTTTTCATATTTTAATTCATCAAAATATCACAGCGGCTGTGGCAGAGGTGTTGAAGGTAATCAGATTAATTTGCCACAGTGTTCTGCGTGTGTACATATTATGTAGATCTTCACCTTCACACATTACATGATTTGCTTGCAACACAAAAGATAATTAAAGTAAATATTTAGAATTATTATTTACAAAAGACTGGTTATATTTATATATGTTATGCAGGTTTAGGTTATCTTTTTAAAACAAATTTAAGTTAAGGAAGTGGTAGCCTGCAGGCAAGGTGCTCGCCTCTTATGCTGAAGGTACCGGGTTCGAATCCCGTTCGGTGCAGACATGTTGGGATTTGGGGATTTTTTTTCTCATATTTCGCTGTCCCTGATCCTATGGTAGGTAGGATCGAGCACCTAGTCTTCTCGGATAAGGACGAAAAATTTGGTGGGCCCGCGTATACGTTAAGACGTTAAATCTACCTTGGCAGTTGGAAATCGAAAAGAGCAGGCCGAACAGGACGCTGCCCGGGCAAAATTCTAAAAAGCGAATTCTCAGCACAACAAGAAATATATTAAACACAAGAAGAGTGAGGTATAAATGCCAAGGGCAGCGGAACATCCTAAAATAAAAACTTAAACACATTTAAGATAAACATGGAGTAGATCAATATTTAAAGTAAAGTTTAAACACAAAATGGTAATACAAGTAATCAATTATTATATCTGAACAATTTAAATACTGGAAAACAAATGAACGAGCCAACAAAGAAATTGTGCAACTGCCTAAAGATTGATGTTCAAACATTAAAGTATGTACATTTTTAATTCTAATTTTTAATTTTTTTCTTGATGAAGCGGCAACTATTACAAAGGGACTTCACTGTCATTAACACAAACAGCAAAATGATCTACGATGAGACCACAGGGTACGATCACAACTGAATGCTTCGGCAGCCATTTTTGTCGGCGTAAAATACGAAAGTTCCTTTTACAGATGTCACATTCACTAAATAAATATCCTAATGGGTATACTAGTTCACGTTTGAAGAATTCTTTCTTACTTGCCTCGTGAGAGAAGTACCCAGCACACGTTTTATGTGCAAATAAAAATGGCTTGGAAACACTCACTGCTGAGACCAATCGCCGTGGACTTTGAAAAAACGCCCATTCTTTCTTGTTTTAATTCTGTATGATATAATAATAAAATGTTATCTCTGCGCAAATTACAGTTCTTTACAAGATACATGCAGGGCTGTAATTTTCTTCTGTACTTCCAGAATGATAAGCACAATGTAATGGTAAATATCATTGTTGATTGTAATCAGAGCAGTTTTTCTGTCCTTACTTGTTTGTTCTAGCACACAAGCAAATGGATGTTTATGGGATGAAACCCTAGTGACGCGGTTTGTGGAAACATCCAAGATGTAGCCGTAGTTCAACCTGATTCGAGCATCACGTAATAATTCACGTTGTAGTTCATCTGGTGATATTACAATTTACACGTATGTTTTATTCTGTAAAGAAGTGTTCTTTTTAACATTTTTTTCATAACAGTTTATTAAAACAAATGACATGTTATCATGTAGTTGATCAAAACTTTTTTCAATTCTCGGAGTTATTTCTTGAGAATATAATAATATATTAAATAGAAGTATAACGAAGTAGGCCTACATTATTACAGGCCAATATTTGCTCATTCACGTACATTGTTAGGAATATTCAATGTACAAAATAAACTGCAGCAGGAGAGAACAAAGCCGTCTCATACTGATTATTGCAAGTAATGTAAACAAATATTGGAAGAGATGAAGATGGCGATAACGTGGCGCAATATAACGATGCACCGGGACGAAACAAAAAATAATACTGTATACAAATCATGATCAATGTTTACACAGTCTTCAGTGTCATTAGTCTCCTCACTTAGTTCTATTTTGTTTTCGCCATGGAGGGTCGTCAGGGCCATGATATAACCCGTTGTCAAGTTCCTCTTTGGATATTCATATTAAAGAAGGAATGAGTAAATTACTGAACAAACAAACAAACAAAAAATCCCAAATAAAAATACCTTTTCAGGAAATTTCGATTTATTTGAGAAAACACCATTGTAACATCATGAAAGTACTGAGAAAAATTTTAATATCAGACAATTGTTTTTTTCGGGTGGGGGGGGGGGGGGGAGGGTGAGATATAGAATGGAATCAAAATAGATAAAATACTGTATATTTCTTATTATAATTACCATATATTCAGATATGTGACTATTGGATTAATTTCTCACTCTGCGACACCTACCCCGCCTCTTTTAGAAAATGTAAATTTGCTTTATGAAAAAGAAAGAAAAAAGATAAAAGCAAACAGAAAGCAGCGAAAAAAACCTTTCCTGCGTCCATTAGGTAACTGATGCTCGCTCATTATATATATAAATGTATTATGTTTCAAAAACGAGTTTCGTACGTTGTGTGTGAAGGACAGGATCAAGGAGGGTTCTCTCTGTGCAGTGTCATGTTAGCATAGGCTTGCGGCTGGAGGGGCGTGGCCCTCCGGTATCAGATGGGAATGGGAGCAACCCCAGCACAATAGCCACTGAGCATGTCAGTGATCATTTGAATAGGATGACCTGCTCCGGTAGGCAGTGTCTGTGTTATTAGGTGTCAGTTGGTCACTCTTGATCGCCGCTTTATGGAATGGCAGCAAATCATATACAACACAGTCACAAAATTGACAAATTAAGGGAATACAACATGTAGATTAGGCTCATTTTTTAAAATTGTGATTAGATAAACAGAAAATGAAATATATTAGCCCAAACTGGGCTTCGAAGCAATTTTCTTAATTTTAAGAAGGGAGGTAAAAATTGCAGATTTCATAAAATTTCAAAAGGTCATAAAAAAACTTATTTATAACTGCACAGAAGCAAACAATATATCAAATTAAACATCTTTTAAAGGGCATCACATTGAAATGCAATACAATGCTAAGGCTCTGCACACAGTCCTGCAAAATGAATTGAAAAATGCAAATTTTTACTAAAAACCTAAAAATCAACCGACTTTATTTTCACATTTCATGAGTTACTATAAACATGTAATATGCACACATTCAAATAATAATGAAAAAAAAAAGTAATGGAAATAAATTTTCAGCTCAGCATCAACACTTTTACATCATGGGAAGACTCTGAAATTCAGGAAATACAGCACTAAAAACTATCCACAAATGTGATACTCTACGGACAGACATTTCACAAAATTAAATCATTTCTACAGATGAAACAATGCCTTCCTTGACACCAGTATAATTGATTAAGCTACATGCATTTCAACATTTCTTCAAAATTACACAAGCTTGGCTCGTTTACGTGGTGGTGACAAACATTCATGATCAACACTTTTGTCGTTATCTACATAGTGCAACCATAAGTCATGAAAGAACAGTCTTTCCATTCTGTCCTCTGTGTCCTTTACTTCTCTTTATTGTCCATGTGTTGAAATTCTCAACAATTTCTGTTCTTTATTCCTCTGGTGTTGTTAAGGTCATCATCATACCTGATGGACGAACTATTATTATTATTATTATTACATATTGCAAAATGACACTGAGTTGTTCCCTCAAATCTGCTGTATTACCATTTAAAGTCATATGTTTTCCACCTCTAACAGCCTTTTGGAATTGTATTTCATCTGTTAAACGTTCCAAAATTTCACGATCTTTTCTTTTTTCTGAAATTAAAGTCTCATGGAGCTTGTCAACGTCATAAGAACTCTTGCCTGGACCTCCATGGTCTCCTAATCTTCTCAAAAGTTCAGTATTTCTTGTTATCTCTGGTACCTTATTGTTTTTCTTCTTCTGTTGGTTCTCAGCTAGCTTTTGTTTCACTTTCATCTTTTAAATCTTCCTTGTAAACTTTTGAGTCTTTTAATAGAGTTCTACAATGCTGTCTGGCAAAAGCAAAAAGCTTAACACCTTGGAGTTTGTTTCTGCTGCGATGTACCTCACAGTTTTGTTTATTTTGATCATAATTATTATAAGATGATCTACTGAAATAAAACCTATTTGGACATTTATCTATGTCTTGATCGAGATCACCAAAAACACTTTCGCCTAACAAATTTGAAAAGGGACAGTGATTCAGAACTCCAGCTGTTTCCTTGTCAAGTGAACTAAAATTTCCTCCTTGGGAATTAAGGTAATCACATAGTTGTCTTTCAAGAACCTGGAGGCATTCTTGTCTGCAAAATGAAAATTAGCTGCTCTTCATCAACATTTTGAATAAATTTGTAAACTGAATGTACAGCAGGAGTATCAACTAAGAATTTCCCTCCAAATACTGTGATTGGTGAGTAATGCAAATCCCCTGGATCAGAAGACAATTTTAACAAGAAAGAATGCATTTTCTGGACAAAACCATGAAAATCTGTGTACATTATACTTAATTCCAGACTTAAGCAATTTCCAATATGACTCAGTGACATTCAAATAAAGAAGTGTAGTACCGCATTAACAATACAACAGATTCTGATCCTGTACATCAGCAGCAACACTGTTGATCTTTAAATTCACATCATCAGGAAGAACACCTGGAGTGAAAAAAAAAAAGCTTAATTTTGTCGTAATGATGAAGTATGGCAGTTGCTGCTTCGAAAAAGAAATTGAATCTGTTTGCTTTAAATGAGCGAATAACTGAGTCCTCACAGAATGCAACCCACTCCACCCTACAACCATTCTTCTGATCTCCCTTAATTGTGAATTTGACATCAGTTTATTTAAGACAAATCTAAAACTCGAATACACGACTATTTATTACAAAAAAATAATACATGTAGTTTAGAAACAGTTAAGCTTTTTGTGGTGGGCTGTCTTCTTATCTTCTGTCATTTCTCCCCGTTTGTCTGTATTCTAAAATTAGGTATCTGAATTGTTCAATAAATATTATTCCCTTTTTATCTGTTATGGCCTTGCAATCAGGTATGTGTGCGGAGATTCTGACGAAAAAAAAGTATTTTTGTTACAGTTCTCATAATACTTCTCATCGTTTAGTGCAGCTTAATGCTATTTCCCGAGTACAGTATCAGTTGTTTCAGGAAAGACGTCGGAGTTGCACCTTTAGCGATAAAACAGACCAAGGTGTTGGCGCCGGACTGGTGGCTTCCCGCTCTTCAATGTTATCTCAACTAGCACAGTAGGCACTGTCCATGCAGTAATCCAGTGGCAAGCAGCTGATAGTGCCCACTGTACTAGTATGAAGCAAAACTGATGGGCGGCGAGCCAAAGGTCTGGCGCCTACACCTCGGTCTGTTTCACCCTTTACTGATACAACAAGAATTTACGCAGTGTAGGGGGGTAAATTAAAAAGGCACATAAAACAACCGCTTCTTCTTTCTCATTCCATTTTTACTGGCAGAATTCTCATAGATATAAAACTAAAGAACTGTCCGTGGGAATCAGCAAAATGATATCTCTAGCCCTTCCATGAAACCAAGTGTCAAGGAGTAAATTTTACAGGCGAGGAAAAAGAGGTTTTCTTCTTCTTTTTCAAGCCTCTTGATTCCTTGAGGAACATAGGGCCGCAACAACACTCCTCCAACGCACGCTGTTCTGGCAGGTCTTCCTTAGCTCGGTCCACGTTATTCCGGCTGTCTTCACCTCAGGTTCGATACTCCTGCCCCAAGTCTGTTTTGGTTGACCCATTTCCGCTTTCCTTGTGGGTTCCAGACGAGAGCATGCCTGGTGATATTGGATTCAGGCTTTCTTAACGTGTGGCCGATCCATCCCCATTTCCGTTTCTTTATCTCAGTTTCAATTTGGGCTTGTCTCATCCTGTCCCACAGTTGTTCGTTGGAGATGTCTTCTGGCCACCTGATGTGAAGGATCTTTCTGAGACATCGATTATTGTTGGTTTTTGTCACTCGCCATGTTTCGGAACCATATAGTAGGACAGACGTCACCTTGGTGTTGAATATCCGGATCTTGTTGTGGAGTGTGAGGACTGTTGATCTCCAGATTGGTCATAGGGTGTTGAAGGCGTATCTTGCTTTATTGATTCCGCACTTGATGTCTTCGTCTGTCCCCCCGTCTTTACTGACCACGCTGCCCAGGTAAACAAATTTGTCGCTTTCCTTGATGTGTTTTTGGTGGGGTCGAACTGGATCTTGTTGTTTGTTGTTCACTCTCATGACCTCTGTTTTCCCGATGCTGATTTGGAGCCCAGTCTTCTCAGCTTCTTCTGCAGCTTGGCATATCTTTTCTTGTGTATCTTGCTGCTTGAGGGATAGAAGGCTAGTGTCATCTGTGAAGTCCAGGTCGTCCAGCTGCTTCGTGAAAGTCCATTGGAGCCTGCCTGCTCGTCTCGAAGTGTCTTCTAAAGGGCAGTCTTCAGTCTCTCCAGCATGATTCTTGTCAATACTTTACCCGGGATGGACAGCAGCATGATTCCCCTCCAGTTGTTGGAGGATGACAGGTTCCATTTCTTCGGCAGATTTACAAAGTATCCTTTCTTCCAGTCTTATGGCACTCGCTCCTGCTCCCAGACCTTGTGTAGGATGGGTGTAGCATCTCAGTTGAAATCTGGATGTCTGCCTTCAGTGCTTCGGGCCATATTCCGTCAGGATCAGCTGCCTTGCCTGACTTAAGGGACTTGGTGGCTTTGGTGATCTCGGTCTTAGTAGGGGAGTCGGTGCTGATGTTAAGGAGCTCGGTCGGTGGTGGGAGGTCTGGCGGGATGATGGCGCAGGTCTGTTGAGTGTTTCCTTGCAATGTTCAGCCTATCTTACTTTTTGCTCCTCTTCACGTGAGATTTCCGTTCTTGTCCTTTACGGGGCGACGGTGGTTGCTGGTCTTTCCAGATAGTGTTCTGGTGATCTCGAACAGTCTCTTCATGTTTCTTTGGCCTGCAGCAGTCTCTGCTTCCGCAGTCAGCTCCTCGATGAAATTTCTCTTGTCTTTTCTTGCACTTCTTTTCACTTGCCGGTTCAGCTCACAGTAGCGTGCTTGTAGCTCTTGCTTCTCTTCTTGAACTTGCGTCTGATTAATCTGGTCTTTCAGATGTTTCCTGTGTGCGATCAGTGTCCATGTCTCCGTTGTTAACCATTCTTTGTGTTTCCTTGTCTTCTTCCCCAGGACTGTTTCGCATGTTGTCTTCTAGGTCTCTCGCAGGCTATGCCATTGGTCTTCTACTGTTTCCTCTGGTGGTAGGGAAAGCACAATGAACTTGTTCCATAGCTCAAGGTTGCATTCTTCTGCTTTCTCTTTCTCTTTCATGCTATGGAGATCACAAAATATTGGATAAAAAAACAACAACAACAGGTGTCATGTGCACTTGTGTGAATTATGCCCTTTAATGACAGGGCCAGCGATTTGTACATATTTTAACGGCAATCAACCATAAATCACAAAATAAATTATGGAGGCAAGACATACTTTTTTTTTTATTCTTTAGGTTTTCTAAGATTTTTCTCTATTTTTTTAAGTTCTTGGCGTCCTTTTTTATCATTTAGATTAAATTTGCCAGAATAGCGATTGTCCAGTGTAGCGTAGTCCACGGCATTTTCTGACCCGTGGGTGACCTTAGGTGGACATCTATTTCTGTTCACGGAGTGTGCCAATGTGATGTAAACCAGACTGTCTTTTGAAAAGTAGCGACCAGTATCCTGGTGACATAAACAACAAAATAGTATTAAAATATCAAAAAACCAAACTTTTACCGGAGGGCCTTCCATAGAGTCTTTAACCTCCATTTTGACTCCCGTGTACACTTTTCATGCATTTGACTTTGAGGTGTTTTATGGATGGCCATCTGTACTTAATTATGCTTGAAGTCTACAATAATGTCGAATAGAACTTATTAGTATGAGCTTTTTCACTTTTTCTTTCACTGTGATGGAAAGGCGGAAATAGTTTTACCAACATTTTGGGGTGTAGAAAATTATGTAATTTTCATGACTAGGCCAGGAGGCGCCTAATGAGACTTTGGAAATAGAAAAAAAAAAAAGCATGAACTATTTGCTCCATAATGCTCTGAGGGCAAAAATAAAATGAAAATTTCGGTTAAGGCTAAAGCAGGCACTGTTCATAAGCCCCCATACAAAAGTTTCACTGCAATGGCAATAATGTGACCAAGAAAAACACGCCAAGAGTGGACACTTTTAACTGTAAATCAGCACTCTAAATCTATCCAAAAAGGTAAAAACATCATTAGCCTGAGAACTAATTACGGTATTTACGCACCTCATTATGAGAATGAAAGAGAGAGAATGGCACCTGTTCAGTATGCAAGTTAACGTCTTCGTCATCATTGCTGTTCTGTCCCATTATCAAATGTGAGTTTCCCCCGACGTTTGCCGTAAGATTGTCACATTTGCATAATCACTGACTATATTCAGCATTTCACCTGCAATAAAAGTCATGATTTTTAATGTAGATTCATTTTTCTTGAAAAATGAAACACGAAAAAAAAAAAGTGTCGTGGATTGGTTGGACTTTGATTTGGGTGGGGTGGGGGTGGGGGCGGGGGGAGTGGAGGGGAATTATAATTTAAGGCAACAGCTACAACATTCACTAAATCAGTCACGATCAACTGCAACCAGGTGCACAGAGCTTTAAGAATATTATATATTTCTTTTAAAATTCAGTTTAGCTCTAACTTCTTGAAAGAAGAAAAAAAAAAAAGATTTTAATGAAAACTATCTCGCCTATACCCCTGACAACACTGTTGCACACCACACTGCAGTAAAGTAACCTGAAATGAATGTCTTCAAAAGAACAAAAAAAATAAAAAGCGTGAATTGAAATTGCTATTGCTTGTTATTCGCGTAAATTGCATAAAGAAAATGTGTTGTACTATCAGTGTATATCAGTTTTTGTATGTGAAACAACTGACAGAGTCAGTACTAGAATCTTCGGGGTGTTTGCCAATGTTAGCTGAAATATTTTCAAAATGTAAAAATTAAGATAATATTAATGAATCTCATATTTGTATGTTTTGAAGCAGTCCAAATTATTTGATCATGAATTAAAAAATATGGCATCGGAATCAGTTTGGCATGAGAACGGTCAAAGCAGAATCAGATGTACTATTGATTTCTTCATCTGTTCTTTTTTTGTCTATCCTTGTTCAAACTTGAGGTACTTGGCAGCTGACGGGATAAACGGTGTTTCCAGACGTTTTTGATTTGTCTGGCTGCTGAGGTAGATCTCTCCACAACTGGCTGGTTCTTTGGTGGCGTGATAAACATTTTGAAATTGACCATTACGTACTGGTTGTATCTATTTCAATATTATTGAATATTACACATTGTTTGTATCTTTTAGACCAGTGGTTCTCAACTTGGGGCGATATCATTCCCCGGGGGAGGGGGTCGATATTGATTTCCAGGGAGGCGAAAATGAAGAAGATGGCGACAAAGGGGAAAGAACGATGAGTGAGAGGGGCCAAGGGAGGGAGCAAAAACATGAATGGAAGACGGTTTAGGGGCAACTACAGAGCAGCTACTGACTTGTTCAACAGCACTCGTAAGCGGGTTTTATGAACAGAAAAGATAAGGAATGTTTTCTGTTTTAAAATGAATCATCTACGTGCCTGTTGTCATTTGTAGAGGTTTTGATAAACTTTGCGTTATAATTTGTGTGTAGTCTGTCTTCTTTCCAAATGTGACTGTTGGGTTTGATGGCGGGGAAAAGGAGATTTATTTAAAAAACATTAAGAGCCTAAGGGGGCGGCGATTGGTTGAAAAAGGTTGAGAACTGGATGACATTGCACTAACCAATGAAATGATCTCAAGAGGAAATGCACCAAAGCAGGAACTGAATTTAGCTGAACGCCTGTAATGTGAAGTCTAATGCGGGTATTGTGACTATTAGGGCTTTGCACACTCCTTCCTCTGCATCTTAATTTTGTATGAGTAACTCAAGAGTTCATCAAATGCGCGGAGAATACTATGGACAACACAGGGCCTTGCCCATCGTTCTTGACCTTCCCCAGTAAAGAAGAGGTCACACTGCTAAATGTGTTAACACTATGTCAGATGGTTTGTACTTAGTACTTACATGAAAGACATGCTGTCAGGTTTATGGTAAAGTGAAGTTACCAACCCCCCCCCCCCCTCCCCCGTCTCTCTCTCTTTAGTGGCGAATATTGGCCCAACACAGCTGTATTTTAATGGCATGATATATTTGTTGACACTGGCAATTTTTCATCGCTCCCTCTTAACACCCCCCCCCTCTCCCTGATCAGTTGACCAATCCTCCACCCATTGGTTTTATACGCTCCATCATTCGCCAACTTACATTCATGTTGATCTGAGCGTTGGATGCTGTCCTTTGACCTGCTGTTTCTGCAATAAAATCAAAATCTATACTTAGAAAGGAAGTGTCTTGACACACAACAAACAACAAAAAACGTAATTACAGTTTACAATAGGATTCATGCTGTTCGAGGTGAGACCTTAATTTACCTGATAAAATTACTTCGAAAATGTATTTAAAATGTAGCCAGGAAAACAAAGTTGTGTTTTTGGAAGTTCCTATATAATTATAAAACAACAACAAAAACAATACAACAAATTCTAAAAGAATGAAAAAAAAAACGTACGCGGGCTTTTGATTATTGAAGATCAAATGAAACAGTATCCAAAAAGAACAAAAAATGACGAAGTGAATAAGAGAACATAAACCGGCTACCTGTTGCTGCTGTCATTAAGCAATGAAATTCCCAATTTCAGGAAAAGTGACTAAATATCATTGGCTTAATTATGCGTTATTGGAAATGGTGAAAGATGTATAAATGTTACTATTCTAAAGACACATTATACAAAATGACCCCTCATTAAAACCACGTTCCAAACTTACCTGATACGTTTGAAGATCCCTCCTGGAGACATGGCATGTAAGGGTGGAAGTTTTTTTGGTGTTGTTTTGTGGAGTTGGGGGTAATGGGTGAGAGGGAAGAAAAAGAAACACAAATAAAAAATTTTTGAGTGAGAAAGAAGTGTGTTGAAATGTTTAAGAGTTGTGGTTTTTAATAACACTAGTTGGCCCACTGACTCATGGAATACACAGATGTGATTTTAAATGTTTCGATCACCAATGTGTAAACCGAGGCCCCCAAATGAAATTTCCTGTCATACTTTTTAAATCAATCAACTCAAAGGGGATGCTTTCTTTTTTTTTCCGGCTCAAAATATGGGAAAACTTTCTTCTACTCAACCCAGTTGTGGCTCAAAATCAACGAAAGTGTTAAAAATATAGCGAAATTCAAAACCTTTTAAAATATGCACCTCTCACCTTTACATCTCTGTATGCGTAGTATGACATTTTGTAGAATTTAGGCTCAGCGGTTAAAAATCCTGTTATGATTACCTTTGAGGCCTTACTTCTTTTGCAATATGATTATGGAAAGATGTGGAGGTGGCTAGTAAATACGCCAGCTGACCTCAGACTAGGTCAAATTGGGATCGAACACAATTTACTGCTGGCCAATGTGCATCATGTTTTTTTGTGGATGTCACCCTGATCATTAAATCGCACTAATGCAGATGATAACTCCTGTTGGCAAACCTTCTTTGAAATCCTCCATCCTTAAAGCAATTTTCCTTTTCTCTGTTAATTAAGGGTGAGTATAACAAAATTTCATATGTTTATTTATGTAACTAAAAGGTGTATTAATTTTATACTGATATAAATACTGATGATATTCGACAAATTATATGACTGTATTATGAACAACTGACAACAGATTTATACGATAGGAATGGAAATGCTGTACATTACCTCTACACCTGAAGACAACTAAACCAAGTATCAATACCACAACGATACTGACAGCAAGGACGGCAAAGACGAAGACCAGAATACATTTAGGAAGGAAATCTTCAGCTGTTTCCTCCTCCACTTTGCCTGGGGATGTCGTCATGGACGTTGATGATGTGTTAGAAGTGGGAGAAGTGGAAAGGGTTAATTGGTTTTCACCTGTAACCGATGATAAGGATAAAAAGCATATAACTTTCAATATACAACCCAAAACTTCTTGATCAGGACAAAGTACACGTCATGTCGACAGTAATGATCATATAAGCTTTGTTACCTGCAATATTTACAATACTCAAGACGGATTGATTTTGATAGTCATTCATTTCATTGGGGACAAATCCCAACGGACGATGATTGAGACCAAGTTTGTTTTAGTAAGTTAGTATTATTTTCTTTTTAATCATAGCGAGAAGGGAACCCTCTCTTCCCTCATTCCCGCAAATATAAAATTATTAGCTTTGCAACATTTCATTGTATTTTGAAAAACGCTACTAAATGATCTTAAACTGTACTTCCATTTAAAAACTGTGTTCTTCCATTCAATGACAGAAAATAATTGCACCCCAGCTATGTAAAGCAAATGCCCCTATTTTAATTTTTTTTTTTTTAACAAACCCAGGGTTCAATCATACGTACACTTCACGTTTTGAAAAAAGTCATTCAAGAAAATGAGCACATGTCATAACATCACTTTGTAACTGCCCTGACTTTCGTACAGATACGTCTGAATATTTTTATTCCATTATATATTAAATGTGTTTTTTTAATACACTCTTTACAGGTTCAGTTTCACTTTAATGAATTAGCCCGTAGGTCACAATTTGGAACTTGATGTCGTCCAGGAAAAGGTGACCATTACTTTCGATCCCATCTGGTTATGTGAAGAATTTACTTAAATAAAATACGTCTTGACCAGATTAAAGATGACAACAACTTGCATGCCTATCTTATGTTGTCTTTCGGCGGGTCCCTGAATGAGCTAATCAAGTCTGCACATCAACTGCTGGCTTGCCGAGGATAAGCTTTTCTCTAGAATTAAAGATGCCACACTAGCATTCAGGTGAAATAATTAGTAACGGCAAAGCTAGTTGGACCATGTGGATAAAATACTCAAAACTGAACTTTTTTGTCTTTGTTACCAATAATATATGGTCAGGTTCCTAAACCTTTATTGACCACCTTCGTTTCGCCAACGAAAAAATTGATGTGGCCATCATTAACCTTAACCCTAGTCGTAACCCTAAAACTTTCCCAAAACTTCACCATGCAAACAAAACCTGATTTGTCACATGGTGCAGACCGTCACTTCAGAATTCACTTTGCACAATTTCCAGTGTGTAAATGTGACACTGTCGGTCAAAAGACGGGCAGCAGTGGTAAAACACAATTTACTTAAGGTCTTGTAAACTACTTAAAGAAGACAGGTCACGCCATCGTGTTCAGTGCTAAGCAGAAAAATAAAATATTTTCTATCGAACAACGGCAGCATAAAATCTTTCAAAATGAAAAGAAAGCAGGATTTTTCAACAGGATTGCAAAATTATGGAAATTTGAATAAGTTCATGATCACAATGATCAAGAGGATTATTGCTGTTTATTTTTACCTTCAGTACAAGTAAAATTCAGCTGAGTCCTACTGTCATCTTTGTGTATCAGCGTAACGACAAAGTCTCCATGTGTTCTGTTTGTCAGGACTCTAACAGAGTAACTGTTACTGTCAATGTTTGACATATAATCCCAGACCATTCCGTGATGAGACTGTCCACGTACAGCTCGAATGCCGTTCAGATACGCCTCTTCACTAAGTACGCTAGCATTAACACAGAAAGAACATACTCGCTGTGGTTTATTAGGTTCAGCTGTGACAACTGGCCTGATGTCTTGTTCTGAACATGGACGAAAACAATCTGGGTAGGAAAGGGAGAAAACAATCACCAGTCAGCCTGCATCATTATAAAACGGGTATAAATAAGTCAGGGTACTATAACAATCAAACATACGGCAGTTTGGGGTCTGTCAGTCCATCTGTCCATCTGGCTGTCCATTATTTCATCTATCCACGTAATACAAACAATACGTCATGTACCTCCATACATACCAAAAAGCACTATTCACCTAATTTCACCCGCACCTTCATTCACAAGCACAATTAAGCCTACACGATCTTACCAAAATGCTCACCTTCGTCCTTAATGCCTAACCACCTTTATTTTCCTTTCCTCCCGTCCCTTGTATTAACACATTTTTTTCCCTTTCCCAATTTTTCTAACAATTTATTAAGTATAGGCATGTTGATGTATTTGTTTGTTGTAAGGTCAGTAGTAGGCCTATACTATACTTAGTGACATCTCAGGCCCCAACAGTTTCTTTGGCCATTTTCTTTTTCCACTTTCCCATTGTATTCAATTTTGCATTTGTGTTGAGACTGTCGTGGGTGGGACCGTAGGGGGTACATTTCAGTGTTGGCTTCATAGATAGACCAGTTGTATGATAATAAAGGCTTACACATAATGTTTAGGAAAATCATACAAATAAATACACATGCAAGCTTCCACCGACTCAGAGCTTTCTTCTGGTCCGACACCAAAATCACAGTCCGAGATATCAGTGACACTTACCCCGATTATTGACAATAATAAATTCTTACCTGTTACATTAAACTGCAAAATCTCACTCTTAGACTCTTTTGTAAATTTATTCATGGCCTCACACGTAATGTTTGTGACGACAATACCGACGTCGTTGATGTCTAAGTCAAGTTGTGCACTTGAACTGTTCTCTGTCGTTTCATTTCTTGTTTGGTCTTGTCTCGTCATCGTCAATATTGCACACGGCTGTGGAAATCCGCTTCCTTCACATGTAAAGGAGACTTTTTTATCCCAAGTACACAGTCTGAGAATTTCACTATTACTGTTGTAAAGATCGATGATTTGTCTTCCGTCAAAGAGTTGAAACTTGTTGATGTTTGCTGGAGAGAAGCCTGCAAGGAAGTTGTAATGGTCAATTTAATAACACTACCCGTACACACGGCAATGGTTCAGCGTGCGCGAGAGAGAGAGAGAAAGAGAGACAGAGACAGAGACAGAGAAAGACAGACAGACAGACAGAATGAGAGAGAGAGAGAGAGAGAGAGATAGAGAGAGAGAGAGAGAGAGAGAGATAGAGAGAGAGAGAGAGATAGAGAGAGAGAGAGAGATAGAGAGAGAGAGAGAGAGAGAGAGAGAGAGATAGAGAGAGAGAGAGAGATAGAGAGATAGAGAGAGAGATAGAGAGAGAGAGAGAGAGAGAGAGATAGAGAGAGAGAGAGAGAGATAGAGAGAGAGAGAGAGAGAGAGAGAGAGAGATAGAGAGAGAGAGAGAGAGAGAGAGAGAGAGATATAAAGGAAGGGAGGACTAATGTTTGGAAAAAGTACTTGGACACAATGATTAACGTTTTTCTTGCACAACAATTTGGAAGACTTAAAACTCCAGCCTTGAAATGTCTTGAGATAACAAATGTATCTTCCACATATGTATTTATTTAATTAAGTTTTGGTTAATCATCGTGCATTTACTAAGTCAAACGTATTTCGCTTATAGGATTCATTTCCAAATGCGCACACGAAAAAGAAATAACAATGTATTTGTGACCTAAAGTTCTAATTTTACAGTAGTCCTAATGGACATAGTTATTATGTGGGTCCTACACTTTACACTTTCCAAATTACTTTACTATCAATTGCAAAACGCCGCCCAGCCATATGCTCGTACAAAAATGTTGGTAAATTTCCATTGAAAAACTGCTGTCTCCTATGAACAAAACACACCACTTGTTAAAGTAAAATGACTGTGCTATTCAAAATAACTTTAAAGTCCAGCAGCTAATAACCCCCACGCCAGGTGAATCAGTAAACTAAATTGCCTTCAACAAAACTATCAAACTGAAAGCACACATCAATTCCTGGATCTTATAGGCCATTTATAGGCCCTTTAGACGTAGCGATAAATTTTGTCTCAAGGATGTCTGTGCGACTGGATCTCCCCGATATCCGGGCAGTCTTTTCGATGTTGTTTATACCCAGCGTTTTCTGATGGTTTAGACACAACGATACACACGGGTTTTCCAGTCTCGACGTCTAGTGTGCAATGGTGGATCCTGTGTTAGGGTAGCCACACAAAGGCCATCGAATTCGGTCACCGAGCCACTAGGCGCTTTAGGTGAGAAGAATTGCACTATATAATTTCAACAACTGCACATAGAGCCCACCTATATTCGGTCCGTTTATGTAGTGCAATTCTTCTCACCTAAAGCGCCTAGTGGCTCGGTGACCGAATTCGGTGGCCTTTGTGTGGCTACCCTTAGACGACATTTTGGCGGCTTATGTTTTGATAAAACACAGGGAAAAAAAGGGGCACAAGGTCCATTCGGGCTAAACAGTGGTTGTTGAAAAGAAATAAACTGTCTCATATTAACATTATGACAGAAATTAGCGCGTATCCAGATTTTAAAAACTTTATTCACATGGATGAAGATTATATGTACTCTAAGCAAGTTGAACATGAAAGCCGCGGGGTCTCTTGGTCCTTCAAAAAATGCAGTAATGGAAAGTACCAAAATTTGGGTTGGTATATTGACTCTGAGCCAACCCCAGATACTTTTGATTGCTCAATTTTCTTCATTTCTCTTCTGTAGCAGTTGCGACAGTTTGCTTATTTTCTTCACAACTGTTTCTCTATCCTCATTTTCTTCAAATTAAATGTGCTTACGAATTGAAGTAGTACTCCGGAGCCTTTTCTGTAAAAAATTTGTTTGAATAGTATTTCGACTTAATTTTCCATAAACATTCTCTATTACGATGCATTTCAATAAAAATTGAAATATTCTCTTTTGACCAAGTCGACATGCTAGCAGAAATGTAGAAAAGTCTTGAATGACGTCAGAAACAAAAGAAAACGAAGGTGGGGGAAATGAAGGGGTTGCTCAGTTCCCAGAATTCAGTTGCACTTCCTGTATGCTTGTGTGTTTGCATGTGATTGTGTATGTGTGACCGAAAAAATTACACTCTTTTAAAATGCAGATTTTTAGAATTCTGCTCGTTAACCCCCCTATTTTGAGTTCGCTGGATTCAAATCTAAAGTCAAACTAATTGTAAAATAAAAGAAAATATGGTAAATTTATTTTAAAATCCCCCCCCCCCCCCCTACTAGGCCCAAAAGATGACTCATCGCCAGGTGTTTGCCACCGATCGCACATCGCACGGATGAAAATTCAGGCATTGCCTGAATTCAGGCTGGTCGGGCCGATCGCTCGCTCACCCCATTGATATCGGGGCGTTTTGTCATTTACACACACGGGTTTTTGAACGATTTTAAAAATGCAGAGATACGCCCGAAAAAATCCCTGCATCTAAATGGGCTCCTCATGGCAGTAGATTCTTTTTCAATGAAAGGTGTAGCTTTTTGCAGAAGCTTAAAGTACATAATCTTCATCCATGCGAATAAAGTTTTAAAAATCTTCTGGATACACGCCAATTTATCTCGTAATATTAATATGTGCCAGTTCATTTCTTTTCAACAACCACTGTTTAGCCCAAATGGACCTTGTGCACCGTTTTTTCCTGTGTTTTATTAAAACATAAGCCGCCAAAATGTCGTCTATCCGCCATTGCACACTAGTCGACGAGACCGAAAAACCCGTGTATCGTTGTGTCTAAACAACCAGAAAACGCTGGGTATAAACAACATCGAAAAGACCGCCCGGATATCGGGGAGATCCAGTCGCACAGATATCCTTGAGACAAAATTTATCGCGACGTCTAAAAAAAATTAATGGCTTCTTACAGTGTGAAATTGTTTGCGTTCACACACCTAAAGATTGGTATTGCTGGCAGCTACGTGCGCCTGGTTGTTATTATCGTGTCTACGACAGCCAGTTGTATCAGTGCCTGAACAGTGCGTGTTTGGCACAAGTTTGGCACAGTCAGGGAAAACACAACAACAACAATAATATTATAATAATAACAATAATAATATAACAATAACACTACTAATCATAATAAAGAAGGAGTACCAGATGAGTTACAGAACTCTGGTTGCGCACATAATTCATGTTCGGAGTGTTTTCGCCGAGCCCAGCATTAATATAGATAAAAATATCCATCTAGAAAACTAATTCGCCGAGGAGAGAGGCTGCTACTCTGCGACCCCCGCTCACTGACGCTCCGGTAGTATCCCTATAATGCAATCAAATGGAACTCCTCCCAATAATAATGATCGAATAATAATCTATAATAAAAAGCTTTGCCCAATTTCTAACAAGACCTGCCACCGTTCCTACAACTCGGATAGGCTTGAAGGTTTGAGGGTGCCTTCCGTTTGACCTGTAGAAGATTCTGTTTCCTATTTGAAGATTTGAAATGGTGGGATAGTTTTGTCTTGAGTTTGCGTTGTGTCTCCTTTTATTTTTTTTAACGAAGACCCACGACGTCACCATTAACTGCTGTTGTTTTGAATTCAGAGAGGCCTAAATTGAGAAAACATGCCTTCCCACATGGTTGTAAACTGTTATCAATAGGCATAATATGTGTAAATTCTTTCGCCACCGACATCTATTATATATTTCAGCAACGTGCAACCTTTGGCATGAGTCACTGACCAAACTATACACTCTCCAGGCCTTAAATTTGGCAGGAAGGTGGCAATTGAAATAAAAAAGATGATGGCTATAATTAAAAGTTGTTTACTGCAAGCATGTATTTAAAAATAACAACAATGTTTATTGCTATGTAACATTTGTATTTTTGCATGTTTATTTCGTTTTACATAATTATATATTTCACATACTCTCCACCTTTGAACGCAAAAGGCTTTTTTATTAGACCGCCCTTAATAACCTAATTTTACATGTTCATTTCAAAATACCGCGGAGGGTGCACGGAAGTTTTTATTATTTTAATTAGTTTGGTTCTTGAATTTATGGAAAACGCATTGTTTCATCGTGCTGTCATTTTCATCCTTCATGTTGGCTCCATTCTGTATAAGTACCGTGCATGTCATAAAAAGTAACCATAAAATCATGCTTGGTGCGCAGTGTCCTGGGTCGCATGAGTTCTGAAGCAGGACTGCGGATTATTATTTTTATTGTAAGAGAGAGAGAGAGAGAGAGAGAGAGAGAGAGAGAGAGAGGAGAGAGGGGAGAGAGAGAGAGAGAGTACATGGTTGTTTATTCCGGGCAATGCCCGGTACGTCATCTAGTAAAACATCGTTGATATGGACAAGAGAAGGGAAGGGGGGGGGGGGGGAGGAAGTGGAGTATGGGGTGACGGTAATGTGCGGGTGGCTCGCATGACAGTATTTCGTCAAGGGGGAGGGGTCAGTATTTCGTCAAAAGTGGCGGGGGCACAGATTTACCCCGGGTAGTGCCGGTTATCTCATCTAGTAGTAATAATTGTTGTTGTAACTCCTTCGCCTTGAATTATGCTGGCGCCAGGTGGATTCTCTCCCGAGACGGTTACCTGTATGCATTTCGTGACTCTACCACCTACATTCATGAAAGTTGTCGCAGCACTAACGACAAATTCCTTGATGGGCCCGGTTGTCAAATTTCATGAGGCTTTCATTGGAAGACAACAAGTAGCCTAACATCTTGTCGTTTGAAAAAAAAATGGTAGCTGGTTCTTTATGTTAGATGTATTAATTTTAGAAAAATTCTTCTGCATTTACCTGTTTTGGCTACCTCAGTTGTACAGACACTTTTGGCGAGCTGTCCATGTTTGTTTGAAACGATTCCATTCTGAGCATCATACACACATGACTTCTTGTGTTGTATAGTAGAGGTTGGTCTGCAAAGACTCTCATTCAGCCAATAGTTGCCGTGGGCATCTGCAACATATACATGAAACACATTCCAGAATATTCTGACAAATGTGAATGTTCGTTAACAAGTGGCAATTTTCTATAAAAATTGTCAAAAATGTGGTCGCAGCTTGTCATTTAAAGGGTGGAAAAGGGACAGTTTTCAGTCTGACAAAATGTATTCAAAGTGGGATAGAAATAAAGCCAATAAGATAAATTAAGGGTATGATGATGAAATACATCAGATAGATAACTTCAAAGGCGATTGAAAAAAGATAACGATTCAAGGGTTTTCAAGAAATAAGAACCAGGGAAATATGAACCATCATGAGGCAAGATAAAGAAAAAAAGTGGAATGCCTTTTGGTGTAAAATGGGGTGGGTGGTGGAAGAAACTGATGGAAGAGGGTATAGCTAATTAAAGTCAATCTGTAGGAAAATAGTAAATCTATTGTTACAGCTTTATACAAATAATAATAGCAATGATAGCAATAATATAATATTATTAACAACAAAAACAAAAACAATGATAATAACAAGGGATAAAAGTAAAAATAGGTACAGATTTCAAAAACTGTACACACTCATTCTTCTTACTGACAATCGGGGAGGAGTTCCATATGAGTTACATGATAGGCATACTACAATGACGCGACTTGAGGAGCATCCGTGAGCGAATGTCCCCCCCACCCCCCCCCCCCCGGCAAATGGGAGGCTCAGTGATAAACAATCAGGACATGAACGATTTGCCGGACTCAAGAACTGTAATTCATAATAATATGGTATAATCGTCCTTAGCGACTTCATTTTGGACTATCCCAAACAATGTTGAGACTTTCCGTTAACCACAGGCACTGATTATGATTTTATACTGTTTGCTGTCACAGACCCTGCATTGTAGTAATGGCACAGTTTTCAAGGAAACGCTGTCTACGTTCACCAAATAAATCTCGCTACGCACATTACTCACATGTCGCCGCTGCACGAAAGCAACGAGTTTTGTTTAGAGTGGAGTTGAATTAAAATGGTCCAGTAAGACACTCATGCTTTGGGAACTTATGGATACCCACGGTCTATATATACCAAACATGACAAAAGCAGAAGCTCCTTCACTGAAAATGTTCAGTGCAACTCACACAGCACTGCAAAAACAAAATAAGAATCTACGTCGTCTTCAATAAATGTACAAAGTATTGCTGTCAATATTATTTATAGAACAATTCAATGGCAAAAACCATGAGTGGATATCATACAAATACCTTGCAGTGAGAATTAATGTGGGAAAAGGCATTGGTGAATTGTAAAATGTAAGTCTGACAATTTAAAAACCAATAGAATTAAAAAGGAAGAAAAATGAGGGAGAGAAAGAGAGAGAGAGAGAGAAAGACAAATAGAGAGAGAGAGAGAAGGGGGAGGGGGGCAGAAGACACCACAATACAGTACATACTATCTCCTAAACTGTTGATGAACTCCCTTAGTGTGTCGTTGTCAACAATCAGCTGGGCGTCACAACTTTGACAAAACCTAATGGTGCGGCCATATGACAGTTCGTCAGCTATGACATAGGACCTGTTGTTTACTTCCCATAGTGGACAAGGCGGTGGCTGGCATGACCCTGGGGATGGTGTTAATTATACAAACGTAAAATAAACTTAAAATAGTAAAACCATACTCATAATCTATGTTAATAATAGTGAAACTTTACGACAATTGTAGCGCGCCTTTCGCTACTTCTCTGTTAATGCTGATTCGGTGGCCCTCAGATTTTATACAGCGCTTAGTATAGACTGTTGTCCTGTCGCCAGCACAGAAAATAAAAAAAATAATTAATGAACTTCAGGTGAATGGCAGATCGACGTCGGTCGTGTCTAACTCTCTCTCCGCTTATCATAGTGGTTGGGTAGCAGTTGTGTAGCGTGGTGGTGAAATATTCTTGTTTGTGTGGATCATAATATTAAGCGGTAAGATTTTGTGAGTCGTAAGGTAAGTTTTTGCTTTTCTTCCTTTCGGGAGGGAGGAGTTCCGTATGCGTTACATGTAATTTTTACCGTTATTAAGTAAAGCTCACTGTTACACATTGTTCCCAACCTTATGACCAATTATCACTTCATATTCACAATAACACTTGTAACATACTTGCTAAGAAAAATAGTATAATCCAAGTGTGAGAGGATGAACGATTTTCTATTTTTAATATGTGCTTTCATGGTAACTCTGGTGCGTGAGTGAGGGACGGCCACTCATAGTAGTTTATGGACACTTGGCCGAGTACCATTAATTGGATTATTTCCCTTGTAATACTAGCGCGGGACCCGTTATTCACATCACGGTGAAAAGCGCGCATTTTGATTGGTCAGTTGGAAATGTACCGGGCTTCCAACTCTTATATCATGGCTTTAAGTTTCTTACAACTCGCTCACTCGTTGTTATCCACCGACAGAAAGACGGGAACCCGAATTCATTTTTGAGAGTAGACAATACCCTATCGGTACAAAATGGGTACTCATGATAACGTTTGTTATCAATGGAGATACGTCGTATTAATGGACGAAAGTATCCCGCACAAAATTGTCGAATGTTGTTAGTCCTGACACTTTGAAAATTTATATTAAAACTATTACCGGGTTTCTGGTATAAGTAGTCAGTTGGAATTGTAGCAGCAAGTTTCTACTTTATAATGGTACCAATTTCGTTGTACTTTGATGCACGTGTCCTATTGAAATGATTAATGAGAGGATCTCGGATTTAAAGTAAACCACGAGTTAGACGCATGTTATCCCCGATAAATCCAACCTGGGTCAAATTTATTCAATTATTGCTGGAGGGGTCGTTAGAGTAATTTCTGCAGTTTACTGGGATACCTAATTGACTTTTGTGTGCACCCTTTTAACCGTACTGTAAATTCGATTGTGTTAGGACCCTAACCGGTTATGTTGTCGGGCTGGACTCCATGTCCGAGCCTTTCACTTGTGCAACACGGGCTACGTAATAGCTCTCTCGGACGTCCGCGCGGGCTCATAAATAAGATGCGGTTCGAGTGGTCGACACACTCCATCATAGACGCAGGAGACAAGAGCCGACAGCACAGTGAACCCAGCCCAGCAACCCGGGCCCGTAGCAGCTCAGAGGCTTGCCGACGCTTGCCATCGCCACCCCGCCCCATAAGGCATGTAGCGGTAGCACAGGGCCCGGAGAAACTTTGGGTAAGTTGGAGACTATTATATTAGAAGTGACTTTAATTTGCGCACCCCCCCCCCCTTTTCTTGGATGCCACGTAGAGAATGCTGATCTACAGAGACTATTATGAGTCCGGCTCAACGGTAATTGCCATTGTCATTGGACGTGTAGGATGCGCGATGCAGCGCAGTGTCTTGATATTGTGACTTTATTGTCAAAGTTAACGTTTGCGGTGCTAGATGATAATGATGGCTCGCTAACCAAGCTATCAAGATTTGCTTGTGTGCCTATATATATAGTGTATGTGTAGCATTGCCTTGTTGTGGTGGGCAGTGAGGATTTCCTGACATGTTAATGTGGATGGCTTATGTTACAGCGAGCGGCACTATACGCTTGATTGTATTACGGGTATTTGTGTACCTTGCCAGTACCACTATGCTATAGAGAGCAGTGTGATTGTGATTGCGTGTTTAGTGTTTAAGATGTGTAATTAATTACATGTATTGGAGATGTATAATATTAGTTGGGCCTCACATGGGTGAGCCCCAGGATTGTTCTATGTGCGGCGGTGGATGAACAATGTTTCAGTGAGTCTACACATGTTGCAATGAGTCTCGCCGACATATATATATATATCATGTGCATGTATTATAGTTATCCAGATGTATTATGCTTCTATGAGTTTCGTAAGTGTGTGAAGGACAGTTTCATTTTAAGGAATGTACACATTACTTTATGTATCTAGTGGTGTGTCATACACATGTTAGCCTGGCGGCATAGCTCCGCGGCTAAGGTCAAAGGGCATGACCCTTCAGTATCGATTGGGAAGGGAAGTAACCAATACAATAGCCCTGGGGCGGGTTAGTACTAATAATGGGAGTGGGCCTATGAGGATGGCCTGCATTGGGATGCAGCGTCTGTGTTATGGACGGTCAGTGGGCCATGTTGGCCACTGCGTTATTATTTTATGGAATGGCCACCCTGGATGTGCTGTACACCGGCTCAGTGGAGCGAAACTATTGTGTTCTTGCCCCTTCATTCGTTATGTCCTTCATACTTTGATTAGTACATTAATTAGTTTATGTTGCCAGTGTACTAGGAAACTCCTTGTGTATATGATATAGCCACTTGTAGTTGTTATTCATTAACCTTAGCGCTATTTTATTCCATGCATACATATCCAGTTGGTTATTGCTTAAATTCTATATTATGTTGTTGTTTGATTTAATACTTAATACTATTACTATGTATGTCCACCATTGATTGCCTGATTAATGTTGTCATTATATCCTAATCATGTTTTTGTCTTTTTCTCTTGTTCCAGCTTATGGCTGGTTGGGCTTCTTTTGTTGGGCTTCTTTTTCTTTTCCTTTTTTTGTTGGTAGCGATACCTTTGTTAGGCTTTTGAATAAATAAGATTGCCAGCAGAACCCTGTGTTTGTTAATCCTGTGTATCCTTAAGGGAGTTACTATTGAACCCACGCAGTAACCACATTAGCCACTCGTAGTTCATCCAACACAAGAAAAAAGTCGGAAGTGAGACAAAATCCGAAAACAGCTGCCATTTTGAAACTTACTGGGGAGAGGTCACAGTAACAGAATTTACCAAAAAGCGCGGCTGGCGAAGGTTTACTGAAACAAAACTTGATATAGTGTTCACGAATTTAAACTCACAACACATGGAATGGTCAGATGGACCTGGGGGCGTGAGGGTCTAGTCAGTTTGTATCAATGGGCGGTAGTCAGATTGACTAATCGGGCGAAAAGGGCTGGGGTAGCCATTGGCGATCGACGTACACACAAGTAGGCCCTCATTAGATCAGATCATGCAATCTCCGAGCAGCTGAAATCGGATTGTTTCGCTACTAAGCCGATTCATAATTTTTTCAAACTATGCAAATTAACAAGGTCGGTAACTTTCCGTAATTTAGGTCAAGGTACTGACTGTGAGTATAAGTAAATTTTTACCGACAATCTGTTAACTCACCTGCGTGGCGAAATGGTTAAGACATGTGATTCAGGAGCGAAAGGGTGTGGGTGCGGATCCGAGCATTGTCATGATTTATGATTATTATGTATGTGTTCTCTTTCAGATGCTTCTAGCGCAGAGAAATCGAGATGAAATGGAAGCAAGATAGAGAGGGGAGAGAGACACATGAGAGAAAACGAAAAATGACGTGAATTATTTATTGCTATTTCTTTATTAACCCCCCAAAAATACCTAGCCCCTTTTTTTTATTCAACCCCCTCAAAATAAACCCTCTTTAGCATGTAACGCATTCGGAACTCCTTCCTTCCTTTCCTTTGCATTTAGTAAACCCGTTCGTGTGTTAAACCCGGCTCCTAGGCTCAAACATGGCGTCCGCACGAGTTGTTTCGGCTTGTTTTATCCTGGACAAGGCTTTCGCCCCGGACTCCAGTAAACCTATAGGAGGTCTAGAAATATGCAAAGCTTGCGAGGTAATCAGCGGGGAGGGGTTGATTCACGGAGCCCAGAAGATCTCTGGACTCTGGAGAATCTACCCTTTATCCTTAGACGCAAGGAGAACACTCATAATTGAAGGGATCGAATTAAGGGGGCAATCTATTACCGTCCTTTACAAGAACCCTTTTATTGTAGCGGGTGAAGGAGAAAGGGCGACCACAAAACTGATCATTGGCAATGTGCCAATATCGGTCTCAAATAGCGAAATCGAGTGTACTCTTAAAAAGCTGGGGGTGACCGGAAGGTCGGGGATGAAAGATGAGAACTATAGAGATGAGCAAGGCGGACAGACGCGATTTAGGACTGGCAGGAGGTTTGTCTATATAGACCTGCCTGCATCTTCGCTTCCAAAGACAACTAAAGTAGGCACTCAATTCCTGGCTTTTTAGTACTATAGGGAGCAGGAGCGAGAGGTAGTGAAGACAAAAGCAACAGGTTTGACACAAGGGGAGGGGGAGATGGAAAGAACGCGGAAAGACAACTCAGAGGACGAAAACAAAACAAAAGAAAATGACACAGAGGTCGAGCCTGAGAATGAGAAGATAGGCATGTCATCTCATGACAAGGCTATTGAGCGAGCAAGAACAATGCTCACAAAAAAAACAGAGTACACTCGACCTCTTTCCAGGAGGAGCGAGAAGACCGCGGTCGGCAGAAGGCCAGGGTAAACGACAGCGTACCTCAAGCTTGGAGAGAGGAGGTGATAAGAGAAAAAAGGCTGAGAAAATACGCAGCGATAGAGAGAGTGGTGGAGAGAGTGAGCGGGAGAGCGGGGGGAAAAATGTTAGGGCGGGGGAAGAACACACGAGTGAAAACACACTGAACAAAAACATTGACTGGTTTAAGCAGGCAGGCGAGACGTAGTCTACTCGTCTTTGTGGTGTCTCTTGATTAACGGACTTGGCCTGTTCACGGACTTTGCCTCTCGGACCTAGCGGACTTTGTCGTCTTTCCTTTCTCTCTCTCTCTATCTCTCTCTTTCTCTCTCTCTCTCTCTCTCCCTTTATCTGTCTCTCTCCTAGACATTGTCTATGAAGATTGTCTCCCTTAATTGTCGGGGCCTTCATAGGCAATTAAAACGCAGACTTTTATTTAAAACATTTTATCAATACGATATAGTATGTTTACAAGAAACGTATGTTACTGAAGCGAAAGCTATTGAATGGGTGAGAGAATGCACGGGTGAATTCTTCTTCTATCCAAGTACTAGTGGGAGTAAAGGCCAGATCATTCTAGTGAATAGAACATTTATTATTGATTATTGATAAATTAAAATTTCTGCCTTTTGATACACGATGTATTGGAATTGAATTTGAAAGGCATAATAATTATACACGGTATTAAATTGTTACGGTCCAGCACAGCCGCAGGAGCGTGAGGGCTTTATAGGGCACCTATGTAATATTGTCAGTGAGATAGGCCAGAGCAGTGTTATAGTATGTGGAGATTTTAATATGATTTTAAACAACGATTTAGATATAATTTCGGGCGCACCACACGGAAAGAAAGAAGTGGAATTATTCTCAAATTTTGTGGAAATGTGGAATTTATATGACTGTTGGAGAGGTTTAAATAAAGAAATAAAAGAATTCACATGGTGTAGGAAAGAACCTTTTGTGGCTAGAAGACTAGATTACATTTTTTTGCGATATAGCATTAGTATCATGTATAACAAATGTGGAAATTAAACATTTTCCGTCCACAGACCATCGTGCCGTTATCGTAGACATTTTAGAACATAACTTCCTGAGAGGCCCCTCCAGGTGGCATTTCAACGCGTCATACATTAATAATGTCGATTTTATAAACCATATGAATGCATTTATATCCATTTTCATAGCAGATGAGGAAAAGAGCGATCTGGATCACAGAACAATATGGGAACTGCTGAAAGCAGCAATTCAGACAGAAGGTATGCAATACAGTAGGAGCAATCCTATAAAAAGTCACAGAAGAGATAAACTGGAAGCAGAGGTAAATGCCATCTCCAAGCTTATTGCTCAGTTCCCGGGTGAAAGAAAACTGCAGGAGAAATACGAAAATATGAAAAAACAATTAGAAATTGAACTATTAGCAAAAACGAAAGGAGCAATAATTAGATCCAGGGTGAAATGGACGGAAGAGGGAGAAAAATACACCAAATTCGTTTTAAATCTGGAAAAGGCCAGGGGAATATGTAATACAATAAAACAAGTTAAAAATGGGGATGGTGAAATAACAAGGGAACCGTTAAATATTCTTAGGGAAGCACAAAAATATTACGAAAATCTCTACACTAAAGGAGCATCGGTGACGGCGGTGGGCGATAAGTAGACACCTTCCTAGATGGTTTAGTGTATGACAGATTAGCTGAGGAAGACAAGGAAATGTGTGATCAGAACATCAGCGTGGAGGAAATGGGAAAAGCATTGAAAGGACTTAATATTGACGCAGCTCCCGGATCCGATGGGCTTACGGCTTGCTTTTATAAGGTGTTTTGGCGGCTCTTAAAAAATCCGTTATAGGATAGTTATATAGAATCAATAAAAGCAGGGAGAATTGTCAGTTAGTCAGAGACGCGGTATAATCACTATGATACACAAAGGCAACAACAGCAATAGGGAAGATCTAAACAATTGGCGACCAATAACACTAACAAATGTTGACTATAAAATCTTTACAAAGGTTTTGGCTTTGAGGTTGCAAAAAGTTATAAAAAGTATCGTACATGAAAATCAAAGTGGATTTGTTAAAGAGAGAACAATTACGTCACATATTAGACTAATAGATGACGTCATAAATTACGTAAATAAAGAGGACATGGGAGGTCTGGTTGTATCATTGGACTACCAAAAAGCCTTCGATACGGTGGATAAGGAAACAATATTGGCAGCCCTTGAAAGATTTAATTTTGGTCCAAAATTCATTCATAACATACAAACGATCTTAACAAACACGCAGAGCTCAGTAAAGAATGGTGGGTGGCTATCTAAATGGTTTAAGGTAGAGCGAGGTGTCCGGCAGGGATGTTGTGTTAGTCCTCTACTTTTTATCTTAGTGGTAGAAATACTAGCGATAAAACTTAGGTATAATGAAGAGGTAAAGGGAATTGTGAGTGAAGGAGTGGTAACAAATACGCTTAAACTTTTGCAGTTCGCAGATGACATGACGCTACTGATAAAAGATAAAACAGATCTATCCAACGCATTGAAAATTATTGAGCAGTTTTCAGACATCTCGGGGCTAAAGCTTAATAGAAATAGTTCAGTGGGAATGTGGGTGGGAAGTAATAAACAAAGGGAGGAAAGAGGGGAAGGAATAACGTGGGTAGAAAAGGGAGGTAACATAAAAATACTTGGGATATACTTCAATGCTACGGTCGAGGCATCTAATATTTCACAAAATTGGATGGAAAAAATAAACAGCATTAAAAATCTGATTCGTAGATGGTCCAAAAGAAATCTGTCAATATATGGAAAGACTATAATAGCAAAAACTTTTTTACTATCAAAACTAAACTATGTTATTCAGGCCCTATCCCTACCCCAGGAAACTCTGGCTGAAATAGATCGAATCATATTCAAGTTTTTGTGGCAAAAAAAGTATTCAAATAAAAGAGCTTTTGAAAAAATCAAACGGAACACGTTATGCAGAGAGCCAAACGAGGGAGGTTTAGGATTAATCAGTATAAAGGATCAGCAAAACGTCTTTCTCATAAAATGGTTTAAAGAGATATGCTTACAAAAACCACATCTTAAAACAGGAGTAAAATTAGCCAGTCATTTTTGCAAAAAGCTGGTAGGCTTGCCTTACTTAACCAAGTCAGATATTAAAGCGAGAGAAGTAAAACAAGTTGGTACAATAAACTCGATTCTTTGGCAGAATGTAATTAAAACATGGTTAGATTTAGGAAAAAGCGATAAGGAAAATGAAAACGATACTGCTCCAAATAGGCTAGGCCGGCAACCGCTATTCAACAACAATAATATTAGATATAGAAATAGGCCACTGTGGATAGAAAAATGTGTGGGGGAATTAAATATCTGTATCAAATGTTTAGTGTAAACAAATGGAAAACCCTGCAAGACTTTGCTGGGATAATCGGACATTACCCTGGTATCCATTTTGATTATTGGGCAGTTACAAATGCTGTTAAAAAAGAATGGAAGGAAATTTTTGTACAAGCCAGAAAGGAAGACAGACCTCCTTTGCATAATATAGAAGATGAGATAGATGAAAATGTAAAAGATATCTTTAAACCAACGAATAAAGAAATTAGAGAGAAACTAATAAATAACAAAAACGCCACGATCTGTAGCTTGGGTTTCTGGAAACGAAAATACAATGTCGATATATATCCTTATTTTGAAAGCGGGTTTAGAGCCTGCAAAGAAACCAGATTGAGGCTCTTACATTTTAAAATCCTACACAATATTTACCCAACCAATATTCTCTTACATA
This sequence comes from Onchidella celtica, assembly GCA_963931925.1. Taxonomy (NCBI): domain Eukaryota; kingdom Metazoa; phylum Mollusca; class Gastropoda; order Systellommatophora; family Onchidiidae; genus Onchidella; species Onchidella celtica. The sequence continues at coordinate 46,018,776 of OZ007581.1, read as the reverse complement.
AAATGAAAATAAAGGAAAGCAATAAATGCGAGCACTGTAAGACGCCTGATTTTATAGAACATTTCTTTTTCTATTGCAGTAAATTGAAAGACTATTGGCCTTATGTGGCCCAGTATATTTTGAATAAAACCGGTAAAAGAATTGAAATAAATGAGAAAATTGCCCTTTTTGGAATAATACGTGGGGACTTGGACTATACTGTAAATCAAAATATTATAGATGATATTAATTTTGTACTATTAGTTGCTAAAATGTGTATCGGTAAAATAAAATATGGCAAATCAATGAATCTTAAATTTGCATTTGAGACAGAAATGCAGGTAAGAGAAAAATATCTGAAGGTATATCGAATAAATAATTAGAGAATGAATGGATGATTGAAAAGTGTGGAGAATGTGTAAATGAAGTAAGAGTCAAATGAAAACAAATAAATTTTAAAAAAAAGAAAAAAAAAAGGGGGCAATGACGAAAAGATGAAAAAGCAAAAACTAGAACATCCATGTATTCCACAGTGCATGAACTAAAGTAAAATTGGTGTACGGCCGTATACTGCTATTATTATTCTGCTGGCAGTATATTATTACCATCTAGTACAATAATTGATTGTCGTGCCGCATCTGGCTGATAATAACCTATTTATTTATTTATTTATCCTTATTTTTATCTCGTTTTCTTTCTTCTTTGTTTTTATCTTACTTACCTTTGTATTTGTTGAGATGTTTATACATTATATGCTTATTATTTAATTATAGCTGTTTTTCATGCACTCGTAATAATTTGTAAATGAAGCATCCACTCAGGTTTTGTTTTGTTTTTTTTTTATTACCAGCTGCTGAAAATGAACTGTTAAAACTGTCAGCTGATAATGAAAAGACCAAAATGGTTCGAGAACAGCCGACAAGACAGAATTCAGCAACTGACAATTCTGGGAGATAAAAGACATCAATTGGGTCCGATCCTCAGAATAGTCCTTATAGACATCCATGTATTTATTTGCTGGACTATTATCAGGTCATACGTACTCCCATACTTATCTATTTATTCATTTAACCAGAAACTTTGAACTAGACTTCTCTACATGTGTATTTGCTTTATATGGATACCTTCTTAAAGTAGGTTTTTTTGTTGTTTTTTTTAATTTCCGTAAATTTTAAAAAATATACCAGACCTATTAAGTGATATCCAATCACTGAGTCATGCACGAAATGAATGCATTGCATTTGAATCTCAGCCAAAAAAAAAAAAAAAAAGACTCGCAGAACGTTTGTATAAGTTTCTAGGTTGCGACACATTTGTCGCCAAATTAATGTAATTGAGATTGTTTCCGGTATCTGTATCACAATCACAAACAACTTCCGGTTAGGACTGGTTTGAATGATGACATTGAGTTAGACTATCAAGTATGAAACTTTGTTTCTTCTCAATGTGCCTAGACTAGAAAAAAGAAAGCGTCTGGAATTGGGAGATTGACGCTGCAGGGCCAAAAGTACAGGTTTGCGTTTTCAATATGCCTAGGAAAATATAATATTTCTTTTCCATTAACACACGACGTTATCACTTCCTGCGATATGTTCACTAACAGCCGTGCGCAAATCATAGCCATTTGACGGATGCTGGCGGGATGCGCAAGGCGTCAACGCGCAAAGGGAGAGCAATAGAACGTATCTAAACACAAACAAACAAACAAAAATAAAATAAAGCTAAATCAACAGGCAAAATGAAGCAAGTCCATAATAATCACCCAGAACTGAAACTAATAAATCGATTTATCCCGGGCAGGGCCGGGAACTCACCTAGTACATTCATATTTTCCGTCCCTCTCACAACGTGGGCTTGCACGTCTGGTGATATTAAATACAAGGAACATTTTAAAGAATCTTGGAAATTATGTTAGGTAAATAGATAATGGTCACACATAACTTTTGACTACATGTATTAATATTATGTTTCCCAAAAGTAACTGCAGACGTCCTCCACACAGAGACGGAATGACACAGGGACCTGACAAGGGTGTAGTTACTGGCAGTCAAAAGTAGAGAGAAGTAGTCCAGCACGGAGAGTATGTCTCAAAGACATTATGGATGGAATCGGAGAGTTTTTATTTTCATGCCCAGCATGGCGGTACAAGTGGTATTTGTTTGTTGAAGTACTTAGTCTACACGTCTACTATTTGGATAACGGACACGATTGACCTACTTTATTAATTATTGTTAACATTTCATTGTATCCCTTTAGTCAAGGCCGGACTTACGATCTTATCCTTACATTAATTTTGAACATATTGATTGATGCGTCTTTTCTATATATTCACTTCATGGAAAGTGATACAGTGAACGAGCCCGTTTACTGGTATATTTTATGAGAAAACCTTTTCCCTCTCAACTTCTCGCAATTTTCTTTGAAATGACAGTATAAAATGTATCAACCATACGGACTGTACCTGACTTAGAATGGAAGGGCTTTTTTTTTTCATGATACTTTCTGGGTTATAAAAAAGACAAAAACAAACAAAAAATACACAAAAACAAGTAGTTAAGTGGGTACTGTAGCCCCCCCCCCTCCCCCCCCCCCCCAGAAGATAGAGGATTTTCCAGACGGGTTCAGCAATCTGGGGCTGGACACTGACAGCACACCTGTATGATTTTGAAATGAATCAACATTAAGCAGTACCGAATGCTGTATTACATGAAACCTGGTCCTAACTCGCCATGTAGGTCTTCTTGTTTCACGTTCCTTTCAGGGGTCGTGTTGGTCATTCAACAGAAAGGATTTCGCGGGAAAAACGGGCAGTGACACAGCTTTTTATAATTTGGGTTGAATAATACAATATTGGTTGAATTATCCAGACAATATCTGCTGAAGATTAGATATCGGTACACCAAATGAAATTCTTGCACCGATACAAACGACAAATCGTCTAGGAAAATCTTACTTATACTGCTGACTTTTACACACCGGTATTTTCCCCTTCAATGTGCTAAGGCCACGTAACTGGCAGTCGTACCTCCCTGTTATAGGATTTGGAGAGGAAAGATCAATGACATTGTCACTGCATTAAACAACATTTTTCATTGTCAGTGCTTAAAAGAAGCACCCGGCACCACCCAAAGGCGAAAGACTGAAGCCTCTCTATTCGCTGAAGCCAGACATTTCTAACATAAAATCTCAGCATAGATCGCTCGGTTTTGATTATCTTTTCCTTGTGACATAGACTGATATCTATGAAACCTTACGACAATTGCAGCGCGCCTTTCGCTACTCCTCTGTTAATGCTGATTCGGTGGCCCTCAGATTTTATACAGCGCTTAGTATAGATTGTCGTCGTGTCGCCGGCACAGAAAATACCAAAAAAATTGATAACTCGCGGAACGTTTGTATTAGTTTCTAGGTTGCGACCCATTGGCGTTCGGCAAATGTACGTTATTGACATTGGTTCCGGTATCTGTATCACACTCACAAAACAACTTCCGGTTAGGACTGGTTTGAATGATGAGATCGAGTTCTAAGACTATCAAGTATGAAATTTTGTGTTTTCCCAATGTGCTTAGACTATAAAAAAGAAAGGGTCTGGAATTGGGAGATTAACGCTGCAGGGCCAAAAGTGCAGGTTTGTGTTTTCAATATACCTAGGAAAATATTATAATATTTCTTTTCCGTGAACACATGACGTTATCACTTCCTGCGATGTGCAAACAAACTAACCCGTGCGCAAATCATAGGCATAATTTGACGGGTGCTGGCGGGACGCGCAGGACGTCAACGCGCAAAGGGAGAGGAGTAAAACGTATCTAAAAACAAACAAACAAACAAAAATAAAATAAAGCTAAAGGAGCAGGCAAAACGAAGCAGGTCCATAATAATCACCCAGAACTGAAACTAATAAATCGATTTAACCCGGGCAGGGTCGGGAACTCAGTTAGTTACTTATAATTTACAACAGCTCTTAACAAAAAGCCCCTTTGAAAGCCAAGTCAGACCTTCTCGGGGCAACACACACAAACAACAAGAAACAAAAACAAAAAAAGGATAAAAATACAAGAAAGACAACTACCAGAAAAAAAGAAAAGAAGTTGCAACTGCCGAGGGCAAATAAGCCTTTCCACATCAAGATGTCCAATCACCTGTAAACTGTTCTAATTTTGAATTAAAACATGTGACTGGTTTAAGTAAGAATAATGACAACAACAAAAGAAGTACTATCTTCATGTTTAACGTGTATGATATACTGGGGTGCAGATCGTGACCAATACTGTGAAGAATGTCAATATATAATCTGTTCGCAAGATATCATAATTTATCTAACGCTATCTTATATCGTAACTTTCTTCTTCTTCAAGTGCCGGATCTGGAACAGATATCGACGATCATGGTTCGCCACTCATTCTTCCGCACGGTTCTCACAAAAGGCCCATATTGTTCTGATTTATCCCTGTCGCCCATCTGTTCAAACTCTCTAAATACATTATTTTTTGTTTACCTCTGCTTTTTTTGCCCTCTATTTTTCCAGTTATTCTTTCCAGTTCTAAACCTTTGTGTCGATTCAGGTGTCCCATGAACTGCAAATTGTCTTCTCCTAATTGTTTTTATTAGTGATCGCTCCTTGTTCGCGTCTTTCATCACCATTTCATTCGATTCCTTTCCTTCCATAAAATTATTTAAGAGTATCTTTAAAAACCACATTTCCGTTGCCTCGAACTTGCTTTCCATGTCCTTGGTTAATGTGCAGCATTCACATCCGTACAGGAGGGTTGACCACACATAGCTCTTCAAAACCCTTTACTTCCAGCTTAATAAATTATAGGAAAACAGCAAGTAAACTTCAGATCATATACTGAATATCACATCTTGTTGAAAGTTTTCCTCTGTAGCATACAGTGAGTAATGTGTTTACGTCATTAGCGGGAAAATCACATTTGCTGCAGCTATTGCATTATTAATTTCAGTTTCTGCTAATGACTTGCCCACGCTGAAGTTGTGAAAAATGGGTTTTCCTGGTGATTCATAACACTGGTTTCTGTCTCCTCTGGCAAAGTGCAAAGACGACAGAACAAAGCCCATAGTAATGCCCGAACAGAAGAGATTTATTGTTTCTGACAAAGGTGAATCATGAATCCCTAGCATTATTCAGCTTCATGTTAAAACCTTTTATAGAGTGAACAAATAATTGTTACTGGATGGAAACAGGATGCTTAAACACCTTTATGTTGAATTGTTTTAATAAATGCTACTGAAATTCAGTTTCTACTCCTCCAGATCGGTCTAGCCTCATGTTCTTTTAAAAAATAAATGCTGTTTTCCAGCAGCGCCCTGGGGCAATTTATTCTGATGTTCTGACGTTGTGATATATAGAGTGGAGAGTGATGGAAAAGAAATACCCTCCCAACCTTCCACCCTTCCTAAACCAACGCGTGCGGAAATAATTTGTTTGGAAACACGCAAAACGGATGTGAGACTGATGCTACTGACATCCCGGTCTTAAAATGCTCACCGTGTTTTGTTTTGTTTTGTTTTTGTTTTGTTTGAGCTCACTGGATTAGGCACAATAATTGGGTTAATATCGGATGATGCAGTAACTCGGAGATTGGCAGGGGTGTTATTGGTCGCAGATTCGAATTTCGTCCAATCTAACGGGTCTCTCGAAGATTTTTTGTTTGTAGATTTTTTGCTTCAGGTAACCACCCGTGGACAGCCTGATGGGAGCCCAAGGCATGCTTCGGACATATGGGTGTATCTCGTTTAACAGGACCGTGCTCGAAGTCATAACAAGAAATGTAATCAATATATCAAAAATTTCACTCCTAAACGAAATGTCGGAGCGAAATCTACATTTTTATAATTCAATATATCATATAATTCAATATATCATATTATTATTATTAGTGACTAATATAAAAAGGGGGAGCTGAGAATCCCATGACAAAACTGAGAACATTTTTGATGCACTTGAGAAATAAAATGATTAATTACTTTAAAAGATAACAACACCATTATAAACAAATCTGATCAGCTGTTTAATGCATTCATGAAAGGTTCCACGTACTGGTGATTGAATATGGTCAGAGATTATATCGATGGAGTAATTCGTCTATCTTTAATATGGTCTCCAAATACTTTGACAATAGCATGCTGTTTACTTTACATCCAAAACGATTAGCACTATAGAGAATTTATTTACCAATAACAGTTTGCACTGTGCATTTAATTTCATTTACATAGACTTTGCATGCAAACTTAATAAGCTGCATTGTCGATGATTTGTCAATATTAAAGAATCCAACCCGATTCAAAAACTATGTGTTCGTCATCACGACTACGGCATGACTCATCCTCAACTTTCTTCGCCTGTGTCAGAAACGAATGTAGAGGGTGTAACTCCCATTTCCTTCACACTAGCGACTAATGATTTTCCTGCTATATAACATGCAGTTACGGCAATACAATGGCTCTGTCAAGAAAACGTACAAGTGCCAAGGACCTGACGTAGTAGTCGAGTAAAAAAAAAACTGTTTTCCTTGTAGGAATTTCTTATCTTAAATACACAGTTACTTGTATAAATAAACATGACTGTGAAATATTGTACTACTCTGTATGGGGAAAAAAAAAAAAGAAACAAATCCTTCCTGTACTCAGAATATTTGGCAAAAAAGACATGCCATGTGCAGTTGTGCGAATACACTGGTACCGTTGTGCAGTTTTATGACAGAACCATTTAAAATCTTTCTGGCTGGGCGGAGAAGAGCGAGACTACGTGTGATCTTCAGAAGAAGGGAACCTCGTCAAAGAAATGATTTGCCTCTCAACTTCTGTACTCTCAATGGGAACCTGACCACACCCAAATCATGGGTCTGGATGTTCTTCTGCAGTCTTTTGCGTGGTTGTTGCACTCCAGATCTGCAAATTCGGACTTTCGAATTTCATAAAATTGTTCTGGCAGTGTGGTTATACTTTCACCACCTGGAGGCTGTCAGCAAGACTAGTTGACGTCCCAAGTCTGGGTTTCTGTTAATCACAAACTAAACGAGCTCAAAAGTGACAAAAAAATATACCAAAAGCACAGCATCGCTGCTATATTAGGACACCCCCCCCCCCTCCCCGACATGCTCGCCACCTACATTATAGAGGTGGTTTACATCCAGTGAGAGCGCTGGATGTAAACGCTGTGGGTTTATATCAAACCAAGTAGCTTAGGCTCTGGAGCTTTAAATCAGGCTCCTCACAATGGACTGCTCAACTGCGTCTTAAATGTCTCTCATCTGGCTGAGGACTATCGCCGTCCACCTCGTAAATGGATTGTCTACATGTGGCATCTATCTAAGCTCTGCACGGGTTTAAATACTAAAGCTATGTCTCGACTTTCCGTCCAGATTCATACATTTGATTGGTGCAACCACCTCTAGCTCAGCTGCCGAACCGAGTTATTTTAAGTAACAGCCCTACGCAACGACCTTGGGTCGACATCAAAGGTCGAATCACTCAAGACAATAAAATATAATTTTATAGCAATAAATTCTTAACATGTTCAAAACTCCGAGCTTTTACTCTGGATCACGGATTTTCTGTACGTCAACAGACGTCTCAATAACATTTAATTCCTACTCACCCCTTCCCTCTCTACTAAACCTAGTTCAAAACACGAGATATAAAAAGTGCTCAGTCATGCACACCTACGCTGTCCGTCTATCCTTCCCCACACCTTCTGTCTATCTATTAGAAAAAAAACTGTTCAAAACAAATTGTTTACGAGACCAAGTTCTGCTGGCTCGCACAATAATTACGTTTGTAAAAATTACTCACTGCTCTCTCACAAAAATTTACTCAGTGGAAACATTTATGAATCAAATCTGTTCTTGACACTAGGTAATTAGATAATGTGTTCAATTGTATTTCATTTACTCGTAAACGTGTGATTGTCAGCGTGCGTGCACTGAATAGCATTATCGTTAAGTGCTATTTCGATTTGTATAGGTTTTGCGGCAATAATTTACTCTTGTATAATTATATTATGGGTGAAAGAAAGTACCCACAAATTAAGAAAACAATAGTATTAATGGCGCAGACCGTCACGCACGGTCTGGTTAGTTGGAAACACTCGCAATTCGCCACTGTGATTGACTTTCGAGGCTTCTATACAAAATAATGACTGTTCTATAATAATATGTGTTGAGAGCTACCGGTACCCTGAAGAAGTAAGATGCTGGTCCTATCATGACACCACACAAGTGTCTTCGCACAATTACAGATTACCACCATTTTTTGCCAGACATTCTACGAACTCCTCGAAAGAATTTGTTTTCTCCCATTGACTAAGAGGGCGGAGGGGGGGGGGGTAAATTATTGAAAACTACTTATTTACATAACAAAATAAACATGTTTTTAAATATAAGATAAGGAATTTCACACCTTTCAAATAAAACATTTTTTTCCTCTCTTCTGTAAATATCAGATCATTTATACTTGTACAGTTTCATGATTGGGCGAGCAAAAAGTATCTATGATATCTGGCTGCTCATTGTGCATCTGGAAGAGAATTGCCTAATTGTACATGTCGCCCCCTGTGAACTTTATTAAGATTTTTTTTTAGTTAAAAATACGTTAAGTTTGGATTTTCCAACACGACATAACCTAATTTCAATTCCGGGATTTTGAATTTTCCAGTTTGAACTTCAGACTACCTCCAAATTTTTGTTTAGAGCTTCATTTCTGTTCCTTATTGCCTCGTCGTCGTTTCGGCAATGTGAGGTGTTGACGTGATTGTCGGCATGTGAGAGGGGAAAGGGTGGGAGGGAGGAAGGACATTAAGAAGTGAAATATGGCGCAAAATGGTGGGGGAAAAAAAAACCCACAAAAATTAAAACAAAAAATTCTGAGAAATGGAACAAATATAATGCGAAATTGACATTCCTTGAGAAGGCCTAGCGCAAAGACAAAAATGTAGCAAGTGAGAACAAGAAAGTGGTATTTCGCAGAGACCCCATGTTATTTATAAAAATAACTTATCTTCTGTGGAAGGGCCAGCAACGGTTAAGTAACAGGTATTCAGTTACAGATTGAGCGATTTTTAAATACAGACACCACTTCGCTACAGGCATCACTTCAGACCACAAACAGAAAGGCCATCATAGATGCTGAGAGGCGTTGAGTCATCCACGAAATTTAACCGAGTTGTAGATGAATAGTATGCAATTGTGGGCACCGAGAATTTTGCAGAAGTATTGATGGAGTATGTTCATGCGTATGTGACTATGCCTTCGCGAAAAGAGGATCGGAGAGGATATTAGCCCCACAAAGCAATACTTCTCCATCATGTCAAGTTTCCAAATACTGAAAACAAATCTCCCTCACTTCGAAAGGAAGGCGCCGACAAAATTTCAGGCTATATGATCGACGGTAGGTCTGGTTAAAAATCGGGCGAGACTTTCCTTTCAAATGCTCGTAGATGTCCTTTTCTTCCGTCAGTGAAGACAAATGGCACCACCTCGGACAGAAAGGAATCGGTTCAAAAAGAAAGGTTATCATACATGTCGAGATGGGTGAGGTTATCCATTAATTTCAGTGAGTTACAGATAACTAGAACAGTAAAAAGTTGTGCATTTGTACGCACCTAGTATTCTGCAGGAACTAATAACCTCATTTTTTTTATATGAACATGAGTTTGTGAAAAACGGGACAGGCGGCAAATTCAGCAACACAAAGCAAACTTTAAAAAATACTACCTCACCTTTTCAAGTCTCCAATATCAAAAAAAATCTTTCCTCGGATCAAATGGAGGGACCCTCAAATTTCACACAAACCCGAGCTGCACGAACGTCAGTAAAACGTGTTAAAAATCTAGCGAGGTTGGTTTTTTTTCTTTTAGAATGAATAATTATGTCTGTAGAAATTTATTGCTTTGCGACATACACTTTTTCATTTCTTTTCGGCCCTACATTTAACGATTCCGTGGGAAAGCAAAATATCCATTCATTCTACTGGTAGTGTGAGCTTTATTTAAAAAGACAGTCAAACAGGAAGAAAAGAAAGAAAAATGGGGTAGGGCAGCCTGGACATGGAACTTCTTTAATACAGCTTCAGCTTCCTAATTAGAACCCACGAGCTACATGCATGGCAAAAAGGACCTTGAGAAACGTAAGTGAACATCATTATGCATTAACCTTCCCATACGAACATTAAAGTGCCGATTTCGTGAAGGCTTTGGCTTTCTGGGAAAAATCTACCCAGTATTTTGTATTAAAAACAGCCCAATCCAGGCGGTACAGATAAGAGAGTTTTTATAAAATCACTGCTAAATGACTTTCAAACAAGTGTATGATTTAACTGAGCATGTAAAACTCGGTCTGTTTTGAAGTAATAATAATTATAAAACTTCATCTTAATGACAGGCGGACATACAGACAGACAGCAGACAGTCAGACAGGCGGAAGGACGGAAAGATGGACGGATAGATGGATGGGTTGATGGATGGATGGATGGGTTGATGGATGGATGGATTTTGCCAAAAACGTGTGTAACGGATGAACCTCCTCTTTTTCCCTCCAGATAAACAAATTAACCACGATTCTTTTTGAAATGACGTAGCCAGTAGGGCATTTTCAAAAATGAAGTATAAAATATTTTGTCCAATTGTAATAGGCTATTAGTGGCCAATGTAAATTGCATAAACTAGCCAACGCGTGCAAGATAAATCTTGCAAATTTTCCAGTACCGAGCCGAATCGTATTATCTAGATCTAGGCTACATTAAAAACGCTATTTGGATTCGATGCAGTGACAAATAGAACTTACAGTTACACCACAATTTCATGTAGAAATACACAGATGTGATAACGTTGATTTTCGACCACCAATGTGTAAAGAGAGGTCAAGAACGAAATTTCCGGTCACACTTTTCAGTTCTATCCATGAAAAAAGATGCGTCTGTTTTTGCGGCTCAAAAAAAATTTAATATAAATAACAGTAAAGAGTTATTTTTGTTCAAAATGAATGTGTCCATGTAACTCTTTGTTAAACTTTGAGGCAGTACACTAAGTTTCATAATTTTTGATGGCGTAGTCGTGAAGTTTTAGCTGCTTACAGGTTCACTCTCTAGCTCAATTATAGTAAGATGCCGTAAAAACTGTACATTTAGTTAGGAGCATGTCAGAATAATAACAGTTTGGAGGCCACAGGTCCAGATGGCATTTTGTGTGAGAACAGACCAACTACGCAAAACAAAAGGCATCCATCTGAAAGTTTTGACTATTGGCACAACTACCCATGCAATCAATATCACTCCAGGCTTAAACTTTTGACCAGGCTTAATAAAGATCAATTTCCATGTGACTACAAAAGCCAGGACAAATATTTTGAATTTCGCTTGAAAGTCTGTAATGCTCCACTGAACACCACCCTTCATGCCGTGCCTCACCATTATGCTGATATTATTAGCATATGAGTCAGAAAATTACTTTATATCTTTACTGTCAGTTTCAAATCACGTAAGTCTCCGTCGAAAAAATAACAATCCTCGGCTTTGATTAATCAATTTGTCATGAATTTGCCATATTGTTGTATGTGAATGTTTGCCTTTTCGAGAAAATGACCGTTAAGTTTGATCGTGAAAACGCATACAACATTGCGTCACAAACACATACCACGAAGAGTTTTTAACTGATTGGAATGACACGTGTACATAATGAAATTAGGACTGAGAGAACCAGTTTTCACGGCAAAACCTCAAAATTGGCAAAATGTCACATACAACAATATAGCAAATACCCTTCGGCATACAAGATAAATCATTCATGTCTTTACAGTCCGTCTCAAGTCATTTGTGTCTCCATCGTAAACATAATCTTTGGCTTTGATTAATCAATTTCAAAACCAACTGAAAGCCAACAAGCACATTTTAAAACTTCTCTGCCTGGAGTTTGCAAATGATTAAAGAACATGCCCGGAAAACATATTCATTGAATATGTTCACGACGAGGCTGCATAATTTAGAAGGAAATGTGGCAATCCTTGAAAAATATCACTCACTATAAATATTGATGGTTATAGGCATTTTTGTTTGTCTTAGAGTTTTATTGAATTTTCCTTATGTATACATTCGCTTTTCATTCTCAGTGTATTCTCGGAGTTTGTATTAATTTACCTTGATTTTAATTTACCTCCATCAAACGGACAAGAAAATTACTTGTAGCAAATTGTGACAGTGAATTCAATAAAGCTTAGCATGTAATTTTTTAATTTAAAAAAAAAATAAATTAGGACTTTTAATAGTTTGCTGCAGGCTTATACATACCAAAAACTGCAGTAGATCAACTGACGGTTTCGGTACATTCTCACTTCATTTTACCTTTTAGGTGTCATGGACTGCAGAAACAAAATTGTGACTATCATCAGACTCAAATTTTGCTTACCGGCTCTTGAATCCTGGAGGCCAAAGAACGAGGCTAACATGAGTATCATTGGAACGTTGTGAAAGTAAAGTAATTCCATGTCTGTGTGTAGGCCTACACTTTTCTGTGACAGTCGGTGAATACAGTCACTACTGCAAAAGATTTTACTCCCTTAAACAACGAACAAGCACAGTTACGAAGGAGATACAGGACAGAGGCCCAGAATCGAAACTAACAACCGAAACTTCCCTCACCCGCTTGGCCCAGATCGCAATGACATGCTACTGTAATTGTCACGAGAGCAGGGAATCCCAGTACTACTTCGCAAAGTCGCAAGATCGAGGTCATGGTATGGCTGCTGTGACACAAGATCTGTTACGCCGGTGGAAGTAGGTGTTTCACATACCGGTCGTACAACATAGTGGCGGATCTGATTATCACTTAAACAAAATTTTACTCCAGAGTCATTCAAGAATGATGCGCCACTTACCAAAGTCAGGATTATTAAAAGAAGAAGTGAAAATGCTTCGGTCTTGATAATCAAGAACACTTGGTGCAGAATTCATGGAACTAATGCAAAATTAGCATGAAGAAAGACCCAGCCATACAAATAATACTTTGAACAACCACACAAAATTTTAACTTAAATGACAATTACCATACTTTAATTTAGACACGAACAACAGCATCACTGTTGAATACTTTAATGGTCCTGTCCCTCAGCATAGTGAGCTTACCAATAAAAAGAAATAATTATAATAATGATACCATTCATGTGACTGAGCTGACTGGTGGACGATATTATTATCGTGGAGAGACAACACATTAATTTTTTTTTTATTATACATCTGTAACGATTCTGAGTGTTCCATCATGTTCTGCATAAAATTATCGACAGTGGCAAAATTAAAGTATTTTCATATCATTATCAGTCCGTTAACAAACGCGCACAAGGATGAAATGTCACCATTGTTCTCCGTTCTATTCTGCGAAAGGATTTTCCCAGGGAAATTGTGTTTGTTAAACGTGCGGGTATTCCGCAGAGATTAAATAGGGGCCGGGCATGTCTACCTATGCATGTGTGTGTTTTTCTCTCTCTATGTATGCTTTTGCATGTGTTAAAGAAAGAGAGGGGGAGAGAGAAGAGAGAGAGGGAGGGAGAGAGAGAGAGAGAGAGAGAGAGAGAGAGAGAGAGAGAGAGAGAGATATGAGAGAGAGATGAGAGGTGAGAACCAAAGCCACGAGACAAGAACAACATCGACTGTATTTTTTTAAAAACAATATATGTCTTGTCGTGCCTGAAGTTGTAATCAGCGTGTGTGCAGCATACTGCTTCTTCTCTGTGGGAAAGAAGGTTGGGGGGGGGGTGTAGGGGGAGGTGAAGAAAAGCATCCCTCCTGTCAAGATTGAAGTAACTCCCGGATTGAAAATCAACGAGAGCTTTACATGGGGGTGGAAGTGAGGTAAGGGTGGGGGTAGGGATGCACTGAACTAAGGGGTGGGGGGGGGGTGTCTTTCTGCTTGAAAAGTATGAAGCCTTGTAGGCTAAACGTTAAACTCTCTTATTCTATTACTCGGACAGATTTATTCCACACACAGGTTTGAAACACTTGTCATGACACTAGGCATCAAAAGTGGATGACCTTGAAGCATTCAAATCAAACACTAGCAAACCCATTCATGGAACTGGTCTGTGAAGTTGCAAGTGAGAGCTCCAAACCTGCCACCCAATGTGAAGACGCTGCGTTGTGTAGTTTGTGGGTGGATGCAATATATTATGTTACTATAAAGATTTCGATCTTAAAAATTCCTGCGCCAGATTTCGCTGTCAAGAATCATATACACTGCAATTGCTGTATTCACACATGAACCAATCCTAGCAGCAAATCATGCATGCTTTTGCTTCATTTTTAGAAGAAGAAACATAATTCAACATTGTTCCCTCAAGTCAGGGTATTACAAATTGAGAAATAAGCCCACTCAGGTCAAATTAATATTTGACAAATTTGTATTCCAAAAAAACCCCAAAAAACATGAATTGAGCAAAGACTCTCAGCATTGTTTCTCTAGTGGGGCGTGGGACTTCAGAATGAGGCATGGGGCTTTTTCATAGAAATCTTTATTTTATAATGTATTTTAACTTACCTGTATATAGACAAATTGTTCGTCTATGTCTGGATGATGGTTTCCTTGTTAAGTCCAGATTAAAACTTATCAGCTACAGAACTTTAATGGTTATGCGCAACCTAACCGTTTAGGCGCGCAAGTTGTGGACATGTCACGATGTGGGTTAGATGGGGAGAATTCGACTGACACTCTTTCGAGGTCCGCTCCCACAATCGACGAACACACAAAAAAAATACTTGCACTCTAAAAACTAAATAAATCAATTGCTTTGATTTTCAGCAGAACTGTAGGGCAGTTTAATTACAGGAATTAATGTAACAAATATAATTATAAATATAAATATCAATTCAAAGGCAACTGAATCTAACTAATGAAACTACAGCTTTCTATAAAGACTAACTTATTCACTCTAACTACTTGCAGGTCATATGAGTTATATGCCAAATAGAATCCGCGCACGTGGCGACGGATCTAACAGTTTAAATTCTATTAATTCAATGAGACATGTTATGATATGGACATTTCCTCTAGACACGCCATGGAGAATGCCTGTACAACCATGCGTTGTCTGGCGGTAGCTCTGAAACTGTCTTCAAAAGTAAGTAGAACGGTTCACTTTCATCATTACAAATTAGTATGAACTCTCACCATTAGGCCCTCACTGGGCGTGAGAGCGCTGGATGTAAACGCTGTGGGTTCATATCAAACCAAGTAGCTTAGGCTCTGGAGCTTTAAATCATGGCGCTCCTCACAATATGGACTGCTCAACTGCGTCTCTATGTCTCTCATCTGGCTGAGGACTATCGCCGTCCACCTCGTAAATGGATTGTCTACATGTGGCCTCTATCTAAGCTCTGCACGGGTTTAAATACTAAAGCTATGTCTCGACCTTCCGTCCAGATTCGTACATTTGATTGGTGCAGTCGCTTCAGCTCAGCCTGCAATATTAATTTATGCTTGTCATGGCCTTGCGCCAAAATCAAGGTCAATTTTACGGTCTAGACAAAATTTAAAATGCGAAACATTAACTACTAAAATCTTCAAACCCCGTGCTTTCTACTCTTATGCACGAATTTCCGAACGCCAAATAAGCGTCTAAATAAAATACCTTTACTCGCCCCTTATCTATGTTAATCAAAATCACGGGGTCGAGAACTGCTCTGTCATTCCTAGCTATACATTTATTCTGTCTCGCCCCTCCTTCTCTCCATCCATCAGAAAAAAGGTGTTTCAAAACAAACTGTTCACGAGAACAGCTCAAGGACAAATTACGCTGGTTATAATCAACAAGATCGTAAAAATTAACTCACTGACGTCGTGACCTAGCACGGCATTTATGATCCTAATGTGATAATGACAGGACATATAGTGAAAGAAAGAATGGTCCGTCTCGGTATTCTGTGTCTCAGATTTCACCCTGCTGACTATTTAAGCCAGACGTCACCGAATGAACAAAGAGTGAACAGGTGAGGAGCAGTTACAAAAGTTAGCCTAAGCCTCAATACACACATGCGGTTTCCTTGTGTTGATGTCACGTCACATTGGTTTTTTTTTGTTGTTGTTTTTTATATCCTGGACCAATGAATGGAGATGGGCAAACAGGCGACAAGCGGACACATTATGGGCGCATTGCGAATGACGTCACAGAGTGTTTTTATTTTGTTCTTCCAACCCCTAAGACGGCAGGTGGATCAGTTGAAGAGTGTAACTTCGAAATATGTCTAAGGCGTTAAAATGCCTGCTGGTTGCATTGCAGTTGATTGTTATGACAGGAGTTGAAAGGATGGATCCAAGCTGGTCAGATTCCCTACCATCCGTGTAAACAAGGAAAAGGAAGTGAAAGAATTGACCGAACGTCTCCCATATGCATGTACACACGTGACATTGTTTACTGTAGTGAAGTAATTTTAGCTTGCCGCCGGTTGGTTCGCTACGCCTCGAGTGCTCGCAGTGAAAATCAGCTAACGAATAAAAATCAATGCTACTATTGCCATGGTTATGCGTCGGTCCTTACAACAAAGATGGCCGATATGCGTAATGGGCCTATAGTGTTGTCTGGAATATGAAACTAAAACAGGACACTAACACGACAGCACTCCTGTCTGGGCTCACCACTTCCTAAATATTATCATGAATTCTTCTATATTGCACGACGGAGAAAGAAAAAAGAATTTTGCAATTTCATGGACGATTAATGTTCCGCACTGGTTTTGATAGATGAACAAGTAATGTGACGTGTCCGGTTATGACATGTCAATGATGAGCTGTGAGGGATGAACAACCAGCTCACTTCTTAAGGTCCGGCACGCACTAGCCGAGTTCAATCAGCCAATTAGCTGGTTGATGACGCCAGGACACTGAGTTCCAATGAGAACAAAATTGGTAGGCTGGTGGGCGATGTCTCATTGAAACTGTACGTGGTCACATCACCATCCAATTACTCGACCTGTCAAAATGGGCTAGTGAGGTTTAGTTTGAGTTTTGAGAAAGCACATGGACGTGAGAACGGTCACACATTGTGTCAGGGAAAAGCAGGACGATGGACATAATAGAACAGAATGATTATCGTCAGGTCGACGTCGACCGGCTGATGAAACCGTGAATCCCACATTAGACAAATTTTTCAGGAGAGACAAAAAAAACGTTTAAACATTCTCCTCGCGTTATAATTGAGCAAAAAAAACGATTATAAGTTGTTTGTTTCGATTTAATACACCATCTATACATACATTTTTATTGAATATTGTAACAGTTTTTGAGAAATGTGGGATTAACGATTTCATCACATCAAAATCCGGCTGATGACGTCGTGAATTCCCCAAAGCGTGGAATTCACGTTTTCATCAGACGAAAATCGGCCTATGGTCTGTTGGATTCACGATAATATACCATGATCGTCAGTTGGCTTTTCAGCAATACTGGCATAAGACAGCAGTTTTCTTTTGCATACATAACGAGACACATAACAAAGAGGGTAACACTGTCATTCACTGTTGGGTCTCCCTTTGCCCGTCCTGGTCTGATCGACTTCTGGCTGGCAACTTGTTCATAGTCCCGAAAGAATGCATGGTCTACTTCTTTCACTACATGTGGCCTTGGAGTAATCCGAGCGGTCCGGAAGATAGTGAAATAGTCCATTGGACCAAAGATCTGTGTGTTCTTAAGCCTGCGTTCAATTACACTGTGCATGCTGTCCACTTCCATGTGTGTGTGGCCCTTCACTAAATATTTGTGTTCAATTTCAACATCGTTTTGGGCAGAAAAAACACTGAGAGCACTGGACAGGGTTGAATTCTTGTTTTGATACACGCACCCATCGCTGTACATGATCACTTTTTGAAGATGAGCACAGTGTGTGGACAAGTAATCCACCATGCAGGTTGTAAACTCATTTGCACTGAGACCACCTTCAGCCTCGTGCCAAACATAGCTTACAGCATTACGAGTAGCCATGTTGAAGATCGTAAAGTTGTGTACAGACAACTTCGTCTTAAAGTAAGAGGAAGACGCATTTATAGCAGGCGCCAACAAAACACCTTGAAGATCCATACAGATAACGGCAATGTTTTCATCTTTCAAAGCTAAGTCTTTGTCACAGACCTTTTCTATCTCGGCTCTCTTTTTGGCAGACATGTGTGCCTCCTATTCCTCTTTACCAACATTTCCAGATTCAAAGCTCATGCATAGGTCACAGCGATCTTTCTTGGGCTTGAAGATCGAAACATTTTTGGCCTCCAACATTTCCTTTAAAGCTTTGACAGCCAAAGCATGTCCCCCCTTTGAGAGCAGGCCTATTCGTAGCAACGATGGAGATCAGCAAGGCTACGAAAGCATGGCTCCAGGTAATGCTTCCCCGATGTCTGGCGGCAGTCATGTGAAGGCAATTTTGGTAAAGTGTCCAGAAAGTCGCCCATGAACTGTTTTGCTTGTTCTCCTCTCGAATAATGCGGATTTCTGGGTTTGACGTCGGTTACTGGTTCTTCATTGACGCTCTGCACGAAGTGTTGCGTCAAGCCTGTTGTGTTGAGGAACATAACTCTGCAGACGCGAATGTTCTGGTCATCTTTCTTCAAATTGTAGATCCAGGTGAAGGATTTGCGGCTTGCTGTTTCACCTTTGGAGTACCTCCGTGCCGGCTATTTTTTTTCCAACAGTCCCTTTAGGTACGACTTGCGCATGTCCGATGTAAGGCTCCACACATAATCAAAAATCTTTTTCCGATCGTTCTCCGTCAAAGCATGGCATTGTGTCCGTTTAAGTGGGCAGTCACAACGACGTTTCAGTTCTTTTGCAGTCTTTACTGTCCCATCAGCTGCCGTGTACTCCTGACCACTTTCACGAAGCCTGTTCCTGGCGTTTTGCTTCCAGTTGTCTGGTCCCTTCCTTTTGAACGCCTGTGAGGTATTCACTACAGAATGTTTCTCAATCTGGGGCTCTGAAACTACAGGAGCAATGGTGGGATCAATGGGCAGGTCACTGGGTGTCCCTGTGTCTGCCTCACAGGAGGGAAAGGCAGAATCAGCTTCTGGAATCGGCGTGGGGCAATAAGTGGTTGGTTTTAATTATCCTTTTGTATCAAGGCAGAGGCAGCATGTGAGTTGGACGACGTGGCCAACAATGTCTCTTGAACTGGTTGGACAATGGAGTCTGGCAGTGGTGGTACTTCATCTTCTGGTAAGTGAGACTCCAGGTCTTGTCTATATTTAGACTCATTATAGGGATGTCCTTTGTTCTTTGGAGAAGATGTGACCAAAGGATGGCCATGCACTACAGAAAGAGAAAGTGCATTGATGAAGGAGCCATCAAGAGAGGTAATGGAACAGTCCGCAACGTCACTGAAGGCTGTAAGGCTGACGTCTTTCAGCAGGGTGGACTCTTCAGATTCTGACAGAGGAACATGAACCGACTAGTTTTGACAACCAGTGCCTGCCTTGTTCTGGGTGTTTGGATTCGTGGGTTGAAGTGGGACTTTATTTTTCAAAGCCAAATTTAGGATCCGTTTGCCTCGTGAGTAAGGCTCCATGATGCCCTGTGGAATCATAGACACAAAGAAAGTTCATTATACTTGTGTCTCTCATTTGCGTTTTCATATATTATATATCTCTACACAGTCATTCGCCCAGATGAAAGGAGAGGGGAGAATAGAAACACTATCATGTGAAACATCAGACACACACACATATTCACACACAAACACACACATATATATGCATATTCACACACACGCCCACATACACACACATAGGAAGACACTGCATACCCTTACATCATACATAAAGTGACAGACATATTAATATTTTGATGCATATCAACTTTTTCTTTTTCAATTTTGTATTGGCAAGAGCAGTGCTTAATGGTTAATTATGAACAGTTTAATCGGTGGAACATTACATGATACTCGCATCACATTTTCAATGATTTTGTTTTTAAATTCGTTGCTATATTGAGCACTTTTTGAAATCTTTTTTAAGAAAAAAAAAATGCAAACTCACCTTTTACTTGGATATCTGTGGTGTCGAAAGCGTCAGTGTTACAGTTGATTAGAAAAACCGAAAAACGCTATGCCTACGAGCACGTCTGTCCGAGCTCGTGGAAAATGCAACAAATTAAAAATAAAATTATGAATGTGAATTAGGAGCAATCGAAAAGTTACATGATGGAACACCTTTACCCACGGACGTCTTTTATGACCGTAAACGACGCGTTATAACAATACTATTGTTAGACGGATTATTCCCATCGGGGACAAGCGCCAATATGGTTTTCACGGCCATATGTCTCGTCGCTAATACTTACAACAATGAAACAAGCCACACCCTATTGGGCTGACGTCTTTGATCACAGGAAAGGGCCACCTGTGACTATTTAAATTGTCAGTCAGTCATCGATGACAAGCGACGGTGTGGTTTTCACGACCGTGCCCCGTCGCCCATGAACAAAAGCCGTCTGATCAAGTCGTGAATACAACATGTTGAATTCACGGTTTCATTGGACCGGTTTGAAGGATTGAGGATTATTCACGATTTCTTTATTACGCAACAACTTTAATTACAGTAAAAAACTTACACCAGGGGTCAAACAAGAATGTGTCTCTGTGTATTTACCATAACTTTTTGAAAAAAAAGTCACCTGATTCATTTTGTGGAATTCACGGTTTCATCAGCCGACCGACAGTAGGAAACTGGAGAGAATCCAGACTAAATACTAAGGAGAATATGTTACAATAAAAACAGCAACAACAACAACATCCGTATAAAAGCACTGACCACACACGTTTTCAAGACTGATTTAAGTGGTCATTGATATATTTCTGTTCGTTAATATTGGTCTCATTGTGTCCGCAATAACTTTTGTGCTCCTACCATCTGATGTTATCAAATAGCCTAGATATTTCAATTGTGTAACTTGTTTGATTGACCAGATTACACTTCGGGTTGACTGGGTTTTTTTTCGAAATACATTCTGTCTTTTTCACGTTGAGAGACAGTCCCATTTTTTCTCTTTCCATAACTGCTGTGTCCAAAATCTCTGAAGTTGTTGTTCTGATTCTGCCATTTAAACTGTGTCGTCTGCAATCTAAGGTTGTTAAGATTTTCTCCATTTACTTTGAGGCCGGCGATGTCTTCTAGGTTCCTGAGGATCATCTCGTTGTATTGATTAAAAAGATCAGGTGACATCAACATCCCTGTCTCATTACTCTTTTAATTTTTTTAATTCACTATGTTCGCCTTCGATTCTTACTGCTGCGCTTTAATCCAGTAAAGATTTCGGTTAACCCTCAGGTCGATGTCTACTTTTCCCAAACTGTTAAATAATTCTTCATGTTTTACTTTGTCAAAAGCTTTAGAGTAGTCAATGTAGCAGAGATGAAGGTCTTTTTTGCACTTCTATGCATCTTCCCATGATCATTGATAATGTAAAGATGACATTTCTGGTGCCAAAACCAAACTGTATTTTGGATTTTTGGATAGTTCTGGTCTCAAGCCCTTCCGTACCCGAAGCATTAATGCCCTGAGCAATACTTTAGTAAAATGACTCATCAAACTAATTGTGCTGTGTAACTCGCATTCTGTGGCCCCTGGTGTTTTAGGTAATGCTATAAAACCTGATTTACATAGGCCATCTGTGATTTTGCCTCTGTCATATATTGTATCTAGAAGTTTTGTTGTCATATCTGTCCCTAGATCCTCTAGAGCTACGATTACTTCTATTGGTATGTTATCTGGTCCTCCTGCTTTTCCCTGTTCCAATTTTTTTTACTTCTGTTTCTACTTCTTCCCAAAGGTTCGGTGGAGCTTCCATGTTTTTTCTTCATTTCAGGGTTTTCTCCTCTGTTGTCCTTTGGAAGGTCTTCAACATATTCTGATCTGACCATCTACTTAAAACATCATCTTTGTCTATCAGCATTGTTCCTTCTTTCGACTTGATACAACTTGTACTAGTGCATCTGCCTTGGTTTCCGCTGACTTCTTTAATTTTGGAGTGCATATAATTATTTGCTGTTTCTGTCTTGGCTTTGGTCTATTTCTTGGCATTGTTCGTAGATCCAATTTTCCTTTGCTTCATTACATTCCTTTTTAATCTGACGGTTTAGATATTTGTAATTTTATTTCTTTAATTTTCATCTTTGTTCCGTTAACTCTAGAATTTCTCTATTCATCCATTTCTTGTGTACTTTTTATTTTAATCCCTTTTTGGGGATCGTTTCCTCTCTAATATTAATAAGTAAGTTCTTCGTTTTATCCCATAGTTCTTTCACTTTTACAGAAAATGATTCTTTCAACTTTTGGTCTGATTTTAGTAGTTCCAATTGAAATTTTGGATAATTAGTTCGTTTCTTCAGATTCTTTAGTTTTACCAGGAATCTGCACATGACAGTGACATGGTCCGTGACTTAATCTGCTCCTGGCATTAATTTTGATGTCTTTACAGCGTTTCTGAATCTTTTCTTTGCTAGTATGAAGTGGATTGTAGATCTTTCTTTTGGGAGGATCTCTGCACTGGGCATTTGCACCTCTCTTTTTCTTGTTCCTTGTTGAGTTCTTGTCCGTCTTGGCTTCCCTAGCAGTGTAGCCAACTTAACTAAAGGGGGAGGGATGGCCATGGCGCTGGAAATATATTTATTGATAGTCTAAAATTTAAGAAGTCAGTGGAAACAAAGGCAGATGCAGTAGTACAAGTTGTATCAAGTGGAAAGAAGGAACAATGCTTATAGACAAATCAGTTTGGGCAGGGTGGGTGGTGAAGTGGCCATGGTGGTGTGCCGATGGCTCTAGATGGGGGAGTGGGTAGGGTGTGGATAGCAGAAGTAGGTTAGGGAAGAAAGAGGTGTGGGGGTGTGGAAAATCTTCTGGTACTGGGGAGGGGGGGGGGGTCCTATATTCCATATTGTGTTGGTTAGTTGAATAAAGGAGGCTGAGGTTAAATCTGTCGGGGTGGAGAGGGGCCGATGCTAGTATGAAGTCAATTTTGTTTTATCTCCAGGGCTCACCCATGTCCACTGCCGCCTAGGATGGTTTTGAAACCAGGTGTTGATGCTTATGAAGGCATTCATTTGGCACCGCTCGATTAGTCTACTTTATCGTTCATTTTCTTCTCGTATTCCCCAAGGTCCAACAATATCTTCTATTCTTTGATCTCCCACTTTGGCATTAAAGTCGCCCATTACTGTTGTCGTATCTTGGGATTTTAAGTAGTTGTTTGCTCCATCTCTTCGTACTTTTTTTTCTATTTCTTCATCTACGCTTTCTGACGTTGGCGCGTATACTTGAATGATGCCTATAACTAAGGGTTTAGTTTGGAGACAATGACTGTGTCTGATACTGGGCACCAGCTCGCGAGGCCTTTTGCTGTTTCATTGAAGAAGACGCCTGTTTCTGTTTGATGTTTATCTCCTCCTGAAAATATCAATGTTTTTGGTCTATTTTTTTTTACCCTGCACCGACCCATCTTACTTCCGTTTGTCTCGTGGTGTTAAGGTTCATTCTGACCATTTCTTGGTTAACTTTTTCTATTTTTCCTTTCTGGTGCATTGTTCTTACATTTTAGGTTGCTTTTTTGTGGCTGTTACCCTTTCTTTGCAAGCAGATGCTTGATGAAACTGGGTGCCACCTGCTGCGCATGACAGTCCCTGCCGAAAGAGGAGTTTTGATTTTGAACCCCCTTCACGTTGTTAGCTGACTTTTTTTGAGTTTGTTTCCATGATTTGCTTTGGAAAAAATACAGCAGTGGTTTCTCCTTGACTAGTGCCGGTTTGTTTACGGTCTTTCCGCTAGCATTTGTTCGAGAACTGACCCACAATTCAATGGGGATCTGTGGATGGCCATTGTCCCTCCTGGGATCATCCGCCCTTGGACAAGTCTTGTTTTTAAATCTTGCAGGGTTCCACTGCCCTCGTCATCAAGTGAACTTGATGGGTGAGCCGGTTTTGTCGCCGACCACACGACGGATGCAGTTTAATGTCATACCCAGGACCAGATACAAAACTATTAAGCAGTACATTCAACGAAATTCATTCAACAGTTCCATTTCATACAAGAATAGTGTTATTAAACAATCAAGCCTCGGGTAAAATATGAGATTCCACATGCATTAGGTTTCTGCCATTCTATCATCAGACAAACCTGCTGATTCTTGTGACAAAAATCATCTCTTACGGTATGTTTGTGTGTCTGTGTGAACACCAGGCACTGATGTAAATTGACATAGAAATTATCAAACATTTTAAAGACTAAAGGCTTGATTTAAATTCTGAATTCTGCACAAACATGACGAAACAGACAAAAAAACTTGAAAAACAGATAATGTGTCACTGACATCTTCATGTTAGTTTCTAACCGAGTGAGGAACATTAGGTATAAAACGTCATTTTTCACCATCTAGTAATCGAGCAAAGGAAAACGCTAGTGAGTTGGCAAGAGACATTTCTAGGAGAATTGTAAAAGTGTCCAAGTCAAAAATACGAAGTAAATGATAATACATAAGAAAAATAATGAAATGACTTCACTGGGAATGTATTCAATATTTACTTCAGTGAAATTGTACCTGATGTGTTCCTCTCTACTCGAATGCTTCAACTGTAACCTCATTTAAAAAAAAAACAAAAATCAGTTGAGGAATGTTTGTTAATGAAACGTGTGAGTGCCTGGGCTCTGTCAGAAGACAAGCGTAAAATGGGGTTAAAGATGAAGCAATGACTGGATTAAGATCCCTAAACACTGGACCCAGTCCTACCAGAAAAAAAAAATGATTCTCCAAATTTACTTGCTACAATGCGAGCTGTGTTTTTACTCCACCTACTCAGATGTGGTCAGTTTCAGCTGTCATATTATGTTTAGACATTTTCACACATCAATCGCTTGTCATGACTTCTCTAGACAATCATTATCCCGAAGAGTTTGTCATCTGTTAGAATATCCATTTGTAAGTGAGTCAATGTCAGATTTTTGTATATGTTTGGGTTATCTTTCCTTGATCCAAATGTTTCACATTTTTTGTAATAGTGCTAGGGTCTCCCAGGTTTTGGCAGTGGACTGTATGTGTGGTAGATTGAGTGACCAGTGGGGACTTGGGCAGTTGGTCAACTCGTTGAGATGTTGACGTTGCCTGTGACGGAGTGGTTGAATAGTTGTTGTTGTGGCTAGAGGTAATGATGCAGAGCTGAGAAAATGTGATCATCCCTATATGCTCAGTCAGACTCCACTTTGTGATGGGGGAAGACAAAGTTTCTGTCCACAGTTGTAGTCATACATGATACAGTGTGTGTGTGTGTGTGCTCATGTGTACACAAATAAACTTATGTGTCTATGGCAGGGACCAGTATCTCACCCCCCCCCAACACACACATACACCATACGAATATAATTATCATCCATACACTGCCCCACTCCACCCGCCCCATATATTTTTCTATTATGATGTTGACTATTGCCTGTGTGTGTTGCTATTTTTGTTGTCGTTTCCAGATTTCCCTACACGGAGCAACCAAAGACACACATGTGTGCGTAGGTTTGTCTCTGGAAGGTCTAGCTTGGACAGTTTCCCGTCGGCGGGGCATCATCACTCTTATGTACAATTGTTCTTATCTGTCTTTAACTGTAATAGATGTAATTACCTGTCTTTACCAGTACTCGACGAGATTGGGTTTCCTTTTGCGGCTCAAAAAATTGTAATTAAAAAATAATAATAATTGACTTTCGGACAAACCGGATGTGTTCACGTAATTTATCATCAGAAATTGAGACCCTACACAGAATTTCATGATTTTTAATGGCAGTCACGAAGTTTTAGGTGATTACATATTCACCCTCTAGCTCCCTAAAAGTAAAAGCAATTTTTCATCTGGCATGGTATCCAAGGAACTCTGTCCTTTCTTATTTAACAAACTGCTTGTGACGGCACATCTGCAGCCATCACTTCTTACAAGGATCCTCTACCGTTTTAACACATAATCTTTTCAGTCAATGGCATCGTTACTGCCGCCTTCCTTTTAAAGATGCTAATTTGCTTTAATTTTTGTTTTTTTTTACCTGACATTTTATTTTCTTTTTCCACTTTGTAAGTAGCTGTATTTAATCTTATCGTATTTTAAAATCTTTTAAATGGTATATGAATAAAAGACCCAGAAATGACCGGTTTCCAGAAGAAATAGCCCTTTTGCCACTGGCAAGAAATAGCCCCTTTGCCCCTACAAACACCCGTTACGACTGCTAACACCCTATCCTACATCGCCGCCCGGGAGGTGGTTGGGGGTGGGGGGGGGGGTGGTTCTGTCCAAGCAGACCTACAGCTGGATGGGTATTCGCCAACCTCGGCCTGCGATCTGGTATCGGCCCCCCCCCCTCCACCCCGACAGATTTTACCTCACCCTCCTTGATTGATCTAACCAACCCAAGGCCGCATGGCGACCCAGTTATGAAATAGCCCCCTACCAGAAGATTTTCCATACCCCACACATCTTTCTTCCCTAACGCACTGTCACGAGTGGAGTGAGTGCAATTAAGGGGATTGATACAGAGCGGGTGTAGAGTAAGAAGGGCTCACGGCAGACAGGTAGGGAAAGACGTGAAAGGAGGAGAGTAAAATTAACGCACGTAGACAAGTAAGTTAAGCGTGCATGTTATGAGTAGGGGGGGGGGGGTCTGAATGAGGCGAAAGCGCTGTATTACTATCACTGCAAGTTAGAAGGTCCTACGGAACGGACGCTAGTAAGAGCCCAGCGGGCGGACATAAGGGGAGCAGTCGAGAGACCAGTGAGAGAGTTTTTCCAGTGATGACTGGTAGGTAGAACGTTGATTGATAATTATGATTGATGTATTATATTATATTCGTCTATTACCATGATGTAAATAAGTATATGTGAGGAATGTGGAAGTCCTTGATATTGGATATAGCAATGTGCGCCATGAGCGATAGATGAAAGTGAGTTCATGGATTTGTAGCGCGAGTGAGTAGTGTGTACTCCGATGGAGGTGTGTTACCGTAAGAGGTGTGGTGAGTGAAAGGTGAACTAGTGTGTGTGCGCTTCATGGGTTGTAAGGAGAGGTGGAGTGAATAGAAATGGTAGGGTATTATACCAATGTAATGTTATTCTTGTAGGTGTCGGGGACGGGCCGCAGAGCCACCTCGATGAGCACAGGGGATAGGCCAGCATAGGGCCGGAGGCCACACATAGGCCAGAAGTGAGGCTGTCAGTGCAGGACAGTAGAGGCACATAAAGTCGTGGCAGTCAGGCCACGGACAGGGACGTAGATATGAGCGTGAATGTGATAATGTACTATTGCCATGTTGAGGGGCTAGTGAACTAATAATGTACTATTGAAATGATAATGTCTATTGAATGTGATAATGTGTTATTGCCCTGCTGAGGTGCTAGGGGAGTGCTAAGGTGTATGACAATCGGAAGGTGATATTGAGAGACTGCGGTGCCAGTGAATTATTAATGTGCTATTAAGACCCTGAGGGGAGAGGCTGAGGCCGAAGTGCCTTTAGGAGTAACTACCGGGTTGTGGATCCGAGGGAGAGTGTGTGTGAGAATAAGGCCGTTGTACGGCAGTTAATTGCAATAATATAATGTATGTAATTGCGCTATTATCTGTATAATTATGTTTAATAAATGTGTGAGTCTGATGGGTTGTTCTGTTAAGTGTTAAACTTGTTTGTTCGTGATTGTTGTCCTGTCATAACTATTACATCTCCCAGTCTGGGATTTGTGACACGCACTTCTGCTATCCACCCCCAACCCACTTCCCCAACCAGCGCCATCGGCACCCCGCCATGGCCTTTTCACAACCCACTCTATCCCAACATCCAGCCAGCGCCATTGGGACCCCGCCATGGCCCTCTCAAAACATTTAGAATTAAACATTTGTACATTCCAGCGCCATCGGTACACCGCCATGGCCAATATTATAGTCTGTGCACAACTAGCAAATCTGTCTCCCATGCCGGGGCAGGGGCGACAACCAAATAAATAAACCATATCCAGCGCCATCGGCACTCAATTATGGTCATATCAGAGCCTCCAATAAACACACTTCCAGCGCCATCGGCAATCAATTATGGTCATATCAGAACCTCCAATAAACACACTTCCAGCGCCATCGGCACTCAATTATGGTCATATCAGAACCTCCAATAAACACACTTCCAGCGCCATCGGCACTCAATTATGATCATATCAGAACCTCCAATAAACACACTTCCAGCGCCATCGGCACTCAATTATGGTCATATCAGATCCTCCAATAAACACACTTCCAGCGCCATCGGCACTCAATTATGATCATATCAGAGCCTCCAATAAACACACTTCCAACGCCATCGGCACTCAATTATGATCATATCAGAGCCTCCAATAAACACACTTCCAGCGCCATCGGCACTCAATTATGGTCATATCAGAACCTCCAATAAACACACTTCCAGCGCCATCGGCACTCAATTATGGTCATATCAGAACCTCCAATAAACACACTTCCAGCGCCATCGCCACACCGCCATGGTCTCCCCTCCCTCCAATCTTTTTCCATTGCACACCGCCGTGGCCACCTCCAATAAAATACAATACAGTCTGTCTCTCTTGCCGATAGCAGGGGCGACAACCATTAAATAAACTAACACACTCAACACTGACAGAAATTACCGCCCATGCAATTGGGCATAAATTCTTACCCTTTTTAAGGATCCCCTTCAAATCCCCTCCCTCCCCCCCCCCCCACCCCTGATAGGAATCCTTTCTACTCCCAGCCTTTTTTTTTTTTTCTCTTTCCTTGGCGCAAACCCACAAAAGAAAGCAGACCGAAGGGGAGCCCTTTCAGGGCTGGAAGCTTAAAGAAGAAAGAACGACAGAAAGACAAAGAAGACAGAACAAGAACAAGAAAACCCAAATGGCAGTCCTTTTGAGGGCTGAGAAAGCCAAAGAAGTCAACAAGAAATCAACAAAGGAAAACGAAATACAACAAGAAACAGAGGCATAAATGCCAAGACCAGCGAACCTCCAAAAAAGATTTTTAAAAAAGACCTAAAACCCCCAAGGTAAAGATAAACTCTGTGCAGTTCACTGATTAATTGAAGTGGCCGACTTTAATATCATCCTGCTATCTTCTTCCGGGACGTCCTCGTGGTCTTTTTCCTGTCCGTGATTGCCATTCAGTAGAGAGTTTTGTCCATTATTTGTCATTCT
The DNA here is from genome assembly GCA_963931925.1 of Onchidella celtica. Taxonomy (NCBI): domain Eukaryota; kingdom Metazoa; phylum Mollusca; class Gastropoda; order Systellommatophora; family Onchidiidae; genus Onchidella; species Onchidella celtica. Next base: position 45,989,590 of record OZ007581.1, on the reverse strand, counting down.
TCCTTCCCACAGTCATGATCGACGCAATTCCACTTTTATTGTAACTGACATGTTTACAGACACAGCTATAAAAAAACCGCAAGGAAAAAAAAATCACTGCTGCGAGGAAGAAATGCCCACATCTGAAAAAAGTACATGTGAAAGATAATTCTTTTCGCTACTATATCTATTCCTTTGACATGAAAGCGAAGTAGCGTAATTTTGTAATAAATATGGAAATAGGCCTAAAGATATCGAATAATGCTTTCTCCTCAACAATGATGGCCTCCCTCCTGCCTTTGTTTTGTTTCGACTTTAAACTTCCGGTGGCGTTTCAAAGTTTGAAGGCATGAGTTTCTATGCCGTCTGCCTTATGCACTTGCCATGCGGGTGTTACTGTGCCAGTTGTGAGTTGTTTTCTACCTAGATCTAGATAATCTGTGTGCCGATTGAGCGTATTCTTTTCTTCCTTGATCTACATAATCTGTGTGCCGACTGAGTAACTAGATCTACATAAAAATTTTCACTGCTCCGAGGAAGAAATGTGAGTACTGATCAGAGTTGTCACAATTCAATAACTCTTTTACTAACTCATGTGTCTTCTAATTTCAGCAAGATGATATTGCAACCCGTTCTATGAACGGGTCCTTACACTCGTATTCCCATAAGGCTGTTGTATGTTGCATGACTGTGTCACCATAAAGACTACAAAGACATTGAAGTGATGGCACTGAAGACATGTCAGAATCAAAGTGTCTTCCCTCTACACCGGGGATTCCCAAAACCTTTCATCTCGTTTACCCCTGGCAAATATTTTGTGGCTGTGACGTTATACAACATTGGTGACTTGCCTTTAACTTTAGGCGTGTACGGTAAGATAAGATAAGAATCACTTTGTTATCCCATGAGGGAAATTCACGTTCATAGAGCGCTTAATAGCACTTACATGCTACACATATCTTAAGTATCATTTCATAAACATATCACAACTCAATAACTCAATAACGGGCATACATGAAGTGGCACGTTAAAGAACCTTTGTGAAATGTGCCACACATCTAGTTAAAACGATCTTCTGTATCTTTCCCTGTTTGCTTTCATGTATATTGTTCTGTTGCTCTTGGATGATCTAGAAATTTGATGAAACAGGGGATGGTGGCTGTCATTTAAGATGGATGTGAATTTTTTCACATGAGTATAATTATCTGTTGGGCTATGTATTCCTTAATAGATTTGTTCCACGCTTCATTTGCCTGTTCGATTTTGTAGAAGACTCAACTATGAAACCACTGGGTCTTCAAGAGAAAGGGAGCTAAATTTTGTTTTTAGAACACACACACACACATACACACACAATGGACCTTGCCATTTTCGAAAATAAAATTACTCCCACCCCTCCAAAACTATGTTTTTTGTCCAATAATTTGAGATTAGACTTCTACCATAATAAAGCAACCAACAGAGGGGATATTTTACTGTTTTTAACATTATTATTTCAAGTTCAAATAATCACAATAACAATTGGAATAACCCATAACAATGTTACTTTATATATTTATGAAGAACTTGTGATTTTGTACAAATCCAGAATCAGCAAAAATGTCACTTGGTGTAGCTGGAAATTACCCGTGGAAACAAATATAGGCAAGGTTGGGAGCGCATGTTCTACATGCCTCTAGCAAAACTAACACAGAACAAAGGTCAATGGTTGACAGTCAAGCACATGCAGAATAAGTTTTTGAAAGAGATCAAAAAGAAATCGAGACATGACAAACAGGGAATTTTGATCATAATTTAAAAGTATGTTTTACTCTGTGACTAAGTGTGTGTTTTTTTTCGTGTTTTTCATAGTAATTTATTTCAAAAAATATGACATGTTATCGTGTGGTTAAAATATTTTTTCAATTCTTTGAGCTGCTTCTTGAAAATAAAATAATATATTAAATAAAAGTATAAAGAAGTACATTATCACAGGCTAATATTTCCTTATTCACGTAAGTTTAGGGAATATTCAATGTACAAAATAAAATGCAAGAGAAGAAAACAAACCCGTCTCATGCTGATTATTGCAAGTAATGTAAACAAACATTAGAAGAGATGAAGATGGCGACAATATGGCTAAATATAACGGTTCAGCGGGACGAAACAAAAATAATACTGTATTATAATCATTATCAGTATTTACATAGTCTTCAATATCATTTTGTCACTTCACTTGATTTTTTGCCACCAAACATTTGATGTATTTAAAAGAGACAATACGGGTCCTTAATATTTTCTGAACACAACAGTATCAACAATGGATTACGTCAGCACTGGCAGCGACTCCCGACGATGCTTCTCTTTCCCTCACTCTGTCCACCCTTTCCCTTCCCTTCACTTTCCCTCCCCTATCTTTCCATTCCTGAGAGTGGGTGGGTAAGGGGAGAGGGAAGGGAAGATGAGGAGGGGGATAGGAGAGGCTGGCGAGGAAGGGCAGGGGGAGAGAAGGTTTTTGGGGAGATGAAGGAGAGAGGGGGTTTATCCCAAGCAACACCGGATACCTCTGCTACTATACAGATAATATGAATGGAAAAGGTCATGGAATGCATCATCAAATTAGATATTAGTATCGTAAGCTTTCCTATAATGAATAAGCAACAGATTGAAAGGAAAATATTTGTCTGATTCTACTAATAATAATAGTTCGTCCATCAGGTATGATGATGACCTTAACAACACCAGAGGAATAATGAACAGAAATTGTTGAGAATTTCAACACATGGACAATAAAGAGAACTAAAGGACACAGAGGACAGAATGGAAAGACTGTTCTTTCATGACTTATGGCTTCTCATGTGACTGATAAGTCCTATTTTTGCCCCGCAGACCCTTCCGCATAAATGATAAGACTGCTCCGTTGGTTCAGTACCACTGGGCCTTTTCTTGCGCCGTTCTCTTTTTTTGATAGCCTGCTGGACTCTGTCAGCTTCCCATGCTTTGCTGCCTCTGGTAAGGGCCGCCCTCCAATTTGCACGATCAAGCGAGAGCTTTTCCCACTCACTCACATCAATGGCAAAGGCCTTCAGTGATTGCTTGAGAGTGTCTTTGTAACGTCTCTTTGGGGCCCCAACATTCCTCGTTCCATTGGAGAGCTCAGAGAAGAAGATTTGCTTAGGGAGTCTGGAGTCGGGCATTCTGACAACATGTCCTGCCCAACGTAGCTGAATTTTTTTCAGGTGGCAGAAGATGCTCAATTCCTTGGCACGATTGAGGACCTCAGTGTCTGGAATTTTATCCTGCCATTTGATCCTTAGGATCTTTCTAAGGCAGGCCAGATGAAAGTGATTTAGCTTTCTGGCATGCGATTGGTACACTGTCCAGGTTTCAGCCCCATAGAGTAGGGTGGGAAGGACCACAGCACTGTACACTTTCAGCTTAGTGTCTGTGCGAATGCCGGCAACATCCCACACTCTCTTTCGAAGCCTGCCAAATGCAGAGCTGGCTTTGCTGATTCTTGAGAGAATTTCAGTATCAACACGAGCCGCGGAAGACAGTGTACTGCCAAGATAGGTGAAGTTCTCCGACACCTTCAGAAGACTGTCATGGACTTTGATATTTGGGGTCACAGGATACTTGTCGTCTGGAGTAGGCTGATGGAGCACTTCCGTCTTCTTTGTGCTTATTGTGAGGCCAAAGTTGTCACAGGCACTAGAGAACTTATCAACACAGTTTTGCATGCTATCCTTATCGTGTGCCAGAAGTGCACAATCATCAGCAAATAGTAGGTCACAGACTTGAGTACTTTTGGTTTTGGTTTTTGCCTGAAGTCTCCTGAGGTTGAATAGACTGCCATCAGTTCGGTACTTGATGCTTACCCCTTGAGGAGGAGAGCTAAAGGCTTCTTGTAGCATTGCAGAGAACATGATGCTGAACAGAGTTGGGGCTAAGACACAACCCTGTTTTACCCCATTTGTGACAGCAAAGGGCTCTGAAACACTGCCGTTGCTTTTGACTGCAGCTTGCATACCATCATGAAACTGGCGCACTATTGTGATGAATTCGGGTGGACACCCAAACTTCGCCAAGATTTTCCAGAGGCCTTCACGACACACTGTGTCAAATGCTTTTGTGAGGTCAACAAATGTGATATACAGCGCTTTATTTTGTTCCATGCATTTTTCCTGAATCTGTCTGGCAGCAAAAATCATATCCGCCGTTCCCCTCTCTTTACGAAAGCCACATTGGCTCTCGGGAAGCAAGTCATTTGACGAGAGGTGATCAAGAAGGCGATTCAGAAGCATTCTTGCCAATATTTTGCCAGCAATTGAAAGTAGAGAGATTCCCCGATGGTTGTCACAGACTTGGCTGTCCCCTTTGTTTTTGTACAGATGGATGATTGAAGCATCTTTGAAGTCCTGTGGCAGCTTCCCTGCTTTCAACATATGATTGAACAACTCGGTCAACCTTTCAATAAGCTTTTCTCCACCGAAGGCATACACCTCAGCAGGAATTGAATCCACGCCTGGTGATTTGTTAAAGGACATCTGATTTGTGGCAGTTCGGGTCTCATTTGCTGTGAATGGCTTGGCAAGAGCTGCATTAATAGGAGTCTGAGGGAGGCGGTCAATGGACTCAGTATTTATATTTGATGGCCGATTTAGCACACCTCCGAAATGTTCTGCCCAACGCTGAATTATGGCATTCAATTCAACAATGCGTGTTGAACCATCTGACGCAAGAAGTGGCGTAGTGCCAGAGCGGGATGGTCCAAACACAGCTCGGAGGCTCTCAAAGAACTTTCTAATGTTGTTTGTGTCGGCATATTTCTGAGTTTCTCTTACTCGCTCTTCAAGCCAGTCATTTTTCATTTTCCTCAGCTTCTTCTGGAGTACACCCTTACATGCACGCAGTGCATCAGCTTTTGCTGTGGAAGAGGGGTCACTGCAGTGAGCTTGGATGAGACTATTTTTTTCTTTGATGAGCACTTTGATTTCATTATCATTATCATTGAACCAGTCCTGGTGCTTGCGGACAGGAAAACCAACTGTGCTGCTGGCGCAAGAGTGTACAGTCGTATTTAGGTCAGTCCAGCTCTGTTCAATGTTCTCAGGGTCAAAAGTCACGCAATCCAATTTTGAGGAGAGTTCTGATGAGAGCTCGCTCTGTTTCTCAGCTGAGCAGAGTTTTGAAACATTTAGGCGTTTAGGTGGCGCTTTCCCTTGAGGGCGTCTATTGCGCCTCAATGTTAGTCTGAGCTTGCAAACAATGAGTCTGTGGTCAGTTCCACACTCGGCACCACACATCGCCTTTGTTACAAGGACATCCTTTCTGTCAGTCTTCCTCACAATGACATAGTCTATGAGATGCCAATGCTTTGAGCGGGGATGCATCCATGACGTTCTGTTTCTCACGGGGAGACTAAAATTTGTGTTGGTAATGAACAGGCCAAATTCAGCGCACAAAGTAAGTAAGCGCAACCCATTGTTATTGCATGAACCAACTCCATGAGGGCCCAAAACATTTGGCCACGCTGAGATTTCGGAGCCAACCCTAGCATTGAAGTCCCCCAAGAGAATCAGCTTATCAGCTGCCGGGACAGAGCATATGACAGATTCTAGATCAGAATAGAACTTGTCTTTGGCTTCATCTGGGTTTGTCATGGTGGGCGCATATGCGCTAATGAGGGTGGCTGACTGGCTTTTCCCAACTGGGATCCTGAGTGTCATTAGCCTGTCATTTATTTCAATTGGCATGGACTGCAAGTTTCTGACAAGGTCATTTTTAATTGCAAACCCAACACCATGCTGTCTCGGTTCGATTGCACCCTTGCCTTTCCAGAAGAAGGTGTATCCACCACTGAGCTCTTTGAGTTGGCCACTATCAGGGAGTCTGGTCTCACTGAGTGCCACTATGTCCAGGTTGTACCTGCTGAGCTCAATGGCAATAAGTGCAGTGCGTCTTTCCGGGTTGTTTGAGTTGTCCTGTAGTGTGCGTATATTCCAGGCTCCTAGCCTGAGTAAGCTGAATTTCTTTTTGTTTCGACCGCAAAAAGGGATCCCCACTGGTCGCGGTATACCAGTCAGGGTGATGTGAAGTGGGCTTTCTTTAGGGCACCTTTTCTAGCCCCTTCCTCAGTTGAGGTGAGCAGTGCTATCCTTAAATAAGGCTGCTCAGCTACTGTGGGTGCTGCCTCCCCACGCCTCCACTTCAATCGACGATGAAGCGACCATAGCCCACAGCCACCAACGTGTAGGTCTGTGCTAACAGCTTCCAGTCTATCCAAACCTGCTGCCACCGCACTCGCCCATCGCCGTTGGAATTTTGAGAGGAAAGAAGACGAGACAAAGATGAAAGAAGACGAGGTGAGTGTTAAGACTGGCGCAAAGAATTTTTTTTTAGTGAGAAAGAGCTGCGCAAACATCAGACTCACTCTCTCGCCTGGACATAACTTATCCAAGTGGCAAGACAGGGTCAAGACGACTGGAAATGTATCCAGGTGCAGGAGGATGCCAGAGGGACAGTCATATTGCCTGACCGGCTGCCTGTAGGCTACTCCACAGCCTCGCAGTCCCAACTGACAAGGGTGAAAGACCCAAACCAAAGAACACCAATAATGGTGGATGCTCTGTGTCACGATATCCAGGCCAGAGTGACGGTATATTGCCATCTGCCCTATCAATCAACCACTGGCCTGCTGCCGCCAGCTTCGAAGCTGCGTCCGGGAAGTTTGCTCAATTCTTCGTCTGTGATTTAGGCAAACAAGCCTATGACCACACCGCTACCGGGGGCCAATGTGAAGGACTCAAGTACTGAGGGTCACATTGTGCCCTAGCATGTGGCCGTTGGGTTAGATGAAACCTCCTCCGCCCTGGCCGTTTGCACCGACAGGTGCACGCCCACTGATACCATGCTAGCGTACCAGTTCATGAAACAGGTTGTACTGGATTACATGTTACCAGTAGCAGATTTTTCTGACCTGACCTATATGTCTGATTCTACTACATGTATGTTAATCGCCATGATGAGTTAATGAGAATAGAATGTCGCACATAATTTTCATTAATCTATCGCATTCAGGTTCAAATAGCACTTTTACTAAGCAATTTACATTCCAACATTTTCTGGTCTGAATATGATCAGTAATCAAACGAGGAGTTTTGCCAGTTTGCTGTAGACGTTATCAAAGTCATCAGTCTGAAGCATGTACTTGAGTGTAATTCTGGGTTTTTTCTCAGTTGAGCAACAGTTCTGTAGAGTAAAAAAACAATCCTCGTCAATGGAATAAGATCAGTGAAATTGTTAGTCGGGTGACATCAGTGTTAAACTGGCAAAGTTCAGATATTCAGTCACAATTTGATCTAGACATTTCAGAGTCCACTCCTTTCTCTTCACTTTAAAAACAAATATAGAAGCATTTTCTTTTGAGGTCTAGTGGTTTTCATAGATGAATATTTTAAAAAAATGAAATATGAAAGCTATGAATTCTGGAGAATGAAAATAAAATAATCTGAAAGCTTGTCAAGAGAAGCTTGAAAAATAATTTATGCTCAAGCATTGTCATTTAAATGAACAGGATTTTCCTACCAAAGCTCATTGCATTTTCCATTACCTTGGGCTTCAGATAAGCCAATGTAGCATGCTACTCAATCTAACACTTAATTTTCGAGGAAAGGAATCAGAGCGTTATCCAGTCCCGTCATTGAAATGTACGAAAAGAAGAGAGTGTTCCAGGGGGCTTTACTTATCTCCAACACAATTTAAATCACTACAGGCACGTCGAAACATTATCTATATCTTTATCATTCTATAGCGAAAGAATAAACATATTTGCCTGTGCTTTTAATATCCTTTGCATTGAAAGATAAAAAGTGATTCGGTCGAAACACAACAAAACAAAATGTAGCGTAAGTTGAACGTTGGCGTACCATGCGTCCTTTTTTTCTTTTTTTTAACCTCTGCTGGCTTCTTGCCACTCCCCAATATAAACTGCAGGCCCCGAGGCATTAAAAAATGGTATGTACATACAATACATTTTTCCAGGCTGGGTTTCTGGAACTTATTACTGGCAGCCATTCCAGTTGATAAACAAATAAGCTCCAACCTGAACAAAAGTGCTCGTTAAAAAAAAAAAGAAAAAAAAAAAACATTTTATATTTTTGTCAGAATTCCATTGCCTTCCAGTGCAGACTGGTATAAAGTAAAAATTGTCATTTCTTTTGTTATAGAGGTTTCAAGAACACCATTCCACCACAATTCCACTGAATTATTCTTCACTTCTACGCGATCCATGAAAATGTCTGAAGTTACATAAGAGAGAGAGAGAGAGAGAGAGAGAGGAGAGGAGAGAGAGAGAGAGAGAGAGAGATAGAGAGAGAGAGGGAGAGGGAGAGGGGTAGAGAAAGAGAAAGAGAGAGAGAGAGAAAGAAAGAAAGAGAGAGAGAGAGAGAGAGAGAGAGAGAGAGAGAGAGAGAAAGAATGGAAACAAAATAGATTAAATATTGTAATATATTTGGTATGATAACTGTCAAGCATTCGACCATGTGACGTTTTTATTATTGGCCCACCTGGTAACGCCCAGCCCTGCTAGTTTTATATAAATTTGCTTTACAGGAAAATATATAAACATAACTAAAACATCTTTTCCTCCATGCACTAGGAAAATGATAATCGTTCAGATACGTGAATCTGTTACCACAGATCACTAAATCAACAACTCAACAGTTTAATGATACGTGACGTCACCTCTGGCTCTAAAGAGACTGATCTGCCTGTTGTCTGACGTCCCAGCTAACGGAAACAGAGACCAGATAGACCCAGATTTGTATGTCAAGTGAGTGAATAAAAGAGATCACTTTTGAGGATGATCAGAACACAGGAATTTTGGCTATGTCAGAGGACATTTATTCGGTGGTGCTAGAAATTGTCTGTCTATCATAAATAATTATTCTACACCTTGACGAGTATGAACAAAACAATTTAATATGGAAATAGTACAAAATGCAATCATTACATCAATTTAAAAAAAAACAACACACATATTTTGAAATGATTTACCTTCTTAAATATTTGTTATAAATTATTATATCTAACCTGCTATGCTTGCTGCTGCGGCTACCGCTGCTATGGGTGATGGTGATGATGATGATGACATCGATGACGGTTTAAATAGTGACAACAAGGACAACAGCAATAACAATAATTTAGTCACGAGAAAACATGAATATAATGACAAGGGAAAGACAAAATTTATCAATTTCAATGGAATCAAAGTATTTCAGTCACAAACAATATAGCGGATGGTCCAAATGTCAAATAACAAAGCCCTCAGAACTATGTATGATGAAGGTATAGCTGTGACATGAAATCAAGAGACATAGGAATATATTACATTCCCATTCTGATCAAAACGTAAACGAAGACAACTTCTTACAAGAATAATTTTTAAATTACAATTTACATTAATACGTGTTGGACATAAATTGACTTCAATAATGATTTAATTGTCACTCTGCATTAAACTCACTGTTTATCTTTTAACACAGTAAATTGGAATTCTTTGCTATTTGAATTAATATTTTTAAAAACAATGGAAATTCAAATTGAAAACAAATAATAAACAAAAGTCACCCACAATTTAAAATAAAATGAATTATTTTATATCATAGATAATAGCTATTAAAACCTACAGTGCAAGATAATAATGATAATAGTCATAAAAAAACACTGTTTATTATTTACTACGATCAAGGGTACAGATGTGCTCTCATATATTAGTACATTAATGTACATTATTATATTACGTGTTTGGTTTTAATTTTGATAACATATTTCGATTTTATAATTATTATTGTCCAAATGAGATTGACAAGTGCAAACATCCCAAAATATTTTTTTTTAAAGAGGCAACAAAAACGTCAGTAGATAGAACAATTTGACTTACCTGTTTGACTGATGACTTGTGTTTCAACGTGTCTTCATCAAACCTCTGCGAGAATTTGTTAGAGGCTATAACCTTAAATGTATAGGGTGTGTCTTCCACCAAACCACTGACGTTGGTCGACGTTGCCTGCACTGCTTCATGTTTAGTCCACGTCACATTGTCAGACGAAAGGTACATGCGAAATGATTGGCGGGCGCCGCCGTCAAATCCTGGTGTCCATGACAACTCGATGTAATCTGGCCCCTGGTTACGGTGATTCTATCTGGACAGAGAAGAAGACCTGCACAAAGGCAAATGGATTAGATCAAGAACGTTTTCAAGACTGAGAAATGTATGCGTTTTTCATAATACTCATATTTAAAGGTAAATGGTAAAGATATGTATTTTTCTTAGAAACACAGTGAAAACATCATTCGTTAGTTTTCATTTGTTTTTCTTTTATTGACGCTCCATTCACGTATTGTCGGTGTGATCGGAAACTGTTGGTTTAGTATGTAAAAGCTGAAATTGATGTATGCGGAGAAGAAAATAAACGTGCTGTCAGAAGGTTTCGGGTAAGAAACAAAGTACAAGATAACTTGACCACAAATTCTAAGTTGTCTATGGTTTTTCAATAACCGGTTTAGAAATTGACAAAATTACCATCATCCAATCCATGCAATCATCACGGTATTTCCAGCTGCCATTTGGAAACGTATTAATTTTTTTTTGTTTGGAGCTGTTTACAGTACATTACGTGGTATTTTCATATGCCTGTGTTTGGGAACTTTGTAGGATTTGCTTTCTCTGTTTCCATTGATCATGGCAAGAAAATGACGACATTGAAGAATTGGCACAATCAAAATTCACCAGACAGAGAGTTTCAGCATAACTACAAATGAAAAACTGAACCATCTTGGTCAATATGCACAGTGTAATAAACCCTGTTGTAGTTACCCTCTCTTCTTTTCTTATGAGTGAGTGGGTATTGCATTGATAACAAATGAGACAGGGAGATAGACAGAAAGAGAGAGTCAGAGAGAGAGGGAGAGAAAGGATAGAAAGGTTGAAAGAAAAGAGAGACAGAGCGAGAGAGAGAAACAAAGAGAAATGAGAGAAAGGGGGAAGAAAAGAGAGAGAAAGATACGGAGCGAGAGAGAGTCAGAAAGAGAGATGAGAGAAAGGGGAAAGAAAAGAGAAAAGGAGAGAGAGAGAGAGAGAGAGAGAGAGAGAGAGAGAGAGAGTGAGAGAGAGAGAGAGAGAGAGAGAGAGGGGAAACAAAAAAGATAAAATATTCTAATATTTTTGGTGTGTTGTCTTACAGCAACAAAGAATGGATAATTTATGCTTACTTAAAATCTAGTTCCTTCACAATTTAAACACAAGAAAATTAACCAATACTGGGATGAATTATAATGGGAAAGCAGGTGTTTCTTAACAAAGCAAGCCTTGTTGGTTCGACCTGATAAACAACGATAAATAAGATACCCTGGTCACATTAGAGATTGGGGATATACTGTTGAAAAATATAATATTGTACAAGATTGTAGATATGTGCTGCCCCTTACAACAACAAATTTTATCATTCATTATTAGATATATTATTATTATTATCAAATATTATTTGAGTTGTGAGTTGTGAACTGTTGTGATTTGTGAACTGCGCCTAACAGTTGCATTACAATCTGCTCTGAGATAGAGAGAGGCATAGAGAGAGAGTGAGCTAGACGGGGAGAGAGAAAGAAGAAGTGTAGTTTGTTGAGCGCTTCGCCGGCGCTCCATTCTGCTCTGTGGTTGACATGTTCCTTCTGTAAAGCGCATAAAGCATTTTAAAATGGATATGCGCTATATAAATGACATCCATTATTATTATTATTATTATTATTATTATTACTGTAACATTTCAGCGAGGTGGGCAATCATAACTTACTATACAGTTATAGTTAAACTTTATTTCTAAAAAAGGTAATGGAATGTACAACCAAGGGACTGTCAAGAGATAAAACATGTCTCTATTCAAGTATCAGGTAATCAAGTTGTTAAAAGTGAGTTAATTAGTAATAGATAACACTCCGAATACTATTCTAAATATAGAAGTATTACACATTTATAGTAGCGCTGTCGTAGATTTAGCGTCATGAAAGACCTGTAGAGGTTATGTTGCTGCAGTGAAATTAAATAGTTCTACTAATGTTACGATTGGAAGAGGGTAATGCAGACATGATGGAGATCTTATAATCATTACCAGCAGATCCCATTATAGATTAAGTGCGGTAGCCAGAGTTGCAGGGCTAAGAACGTTGTTACACGTAGTACGTATGTTCCTCATTTTTTAAAAAAATGTATTTTAAATCTTTTTGTGACCCCAGAGCTGGGGGGCTCCTCCCAACACGTGCGTATAGAAAAGTAACAACAGCCCCGAGATGAACCTGCTCCAACTCTCGTAACTGTCACTACCCCTTTTCCACTTTATGATCTGGCAACAGTTCTGGTTCACTCTTTTGATGTGCATGTGTGCCGTATTTGTAGTGAACAGCAATAATATGTTCCCCGTAAAATGGCAGCAGTAGATTCTGGTTCATATTTTATTGAGAATTATGTAGAAACCAAACAGTTCACACATACACTTGGAATAAATCATTTTGCTCCGTGACACGGTCTCAAAAGTGTTATTAGCAACACATGTAAAATGCAGCAGTTCCACATTCAAGCACTACAGCCTCATTCCCGATCTCCTGGTTAGATCTAGATAGTGGGCGTAAGTTTACTCTCCGCCTCACAGTGGAACTGCGGCTCATCTCCTATGTTCACTTTATCAAGGAATGGTCAGACCAGAATGGACGCAACAGATTGACAGGCGTGTCTCCAGCAGTCAGACTGTAATGTGTAACTGATATTTTGCGTGTAATCTGAAATAACAGACAATAAGAAACAGTTCACAGGAAAACCGAGTGGAATAGTGATGTACAGTAGGCAGTGGTGACCTACATTTTTGGGATCCCGAAGCAAAGATACTAGAAGCGATAAGGTGAGACCATAGAAGTAGGAAGTACATAGAAGAGTAAGCACGGGGATCCGGTATTCGTCAATGCGGGGGCCGCCATCTTGTTGCCAGTGTAGGGCAAGTGGGTGATCCCACTGCGCCGTGAACCGAGCGAGCAGTCACCTACACTAGCAATAGTAGCAGTAGCACAAGGGGAGGGGGAAATGGAAAGGCATGGCAATGAAACCGACTGAACGATAAAATTCATAGGGATCTGAGTTCTTACTATCCTCATGGAATAATTTCTAAACAATGATAACCTGATCCTTCGTTCTAGATCTAGATCGATTGGAAAGCTACCCCCGCCCTAACCGCTTTCTCTCTCTTTCTCAATCTCTCTTGTCTGCACCCAAAAGTAGAATAATTGATAGACTTCGGAGATGAAATAATTCTAAAATATACCCAGATACTAATAATTTACCCAGGATTTAGAATACCCTTTCATTACCTGTATATATGTGCTATAACAACAATGGACGCATGATTTCAGTTTAGGAAAAGGTGGGGTACTGAAGTGGATTACAACCACTTTCATAGCCCACACTATCGATGATAAGAGTGATTATTACGGTGTCTTCGATGGTATTTAAGATCATGACATTAAAAAACAAACAATTACAAGTAATCACCACAAAAGCTGAAATTGTTCATTCTTTTAAAAACGATAATTTTGTCTGCTGTAGTAAAAGCACGGACTAAGTTGTAGTGTAAGTACTTGGACTTACTTGAGTCATTAGACTAATCAGCCCACCAAATAGGGTGCCATTAATGCAATTTAAAAAAAAAGGAATGTTGAGGATTATTATCTCAACCAGATAGGAAATTTCACACCAAGAAACAGACCAATAAATCAAGTACAACTGAAGATTTACCAAATTAACCCTGTTGACAGAATTGACACACACACACACAAATTAAACAACTTTATCAAGTATCTCTTCACCAAGACAAGACAGCTTTAATGCAAATTCATTATTCACTGACACTATTTTCAACTCTGCGCTTCTTCCCTCATAATCACTCTTGTGCCCCCTGTCAGCATTATAAGAAATTTTGGAAATCAGTCACAGAAAATTAATACTCTCTTTTAAGTCTGCCATTAAATCCCAGTTCCAGTCATACAGAGTTCACCTTTAAGTTTTCTTCCAGAAATTGAAATAGCATGTTTTTCCTTTTTTACAGATGATAATGAGAAAGAAATTTCAAATGTTTGTTACTGTTATTGATGTCATCATTTTTTAGTTTCTGTTAATATTTACATGGCGCGTGATTGTTTGTTGTAAAAATAAAAATGTTTCATAACATCTTGATTATAGGCTATTTGAATGTAAGGGGAGGTTTGATTGTCTATAAACAACCAATCACTTGAAATACATTTTAAAAAAAAACTTTTGATACCTGAAATAATTACTTATTTTATCATGAGGAACTTATAGCTGTTTTCTACTACAAGGTACAAGCTGCTGTACAATTCATAAGATTTCAGCTTCCAACAATGGTGGAGTTGGACCACTCTTTTATTCAGGGTACCAATGTTCATAAAAAGCTTAGGTACATTGTCCATCATGTTGAGCGTTAAATCTTTCCCATAGAGTTCTTTGCATCCCGACCACACAGTCAAGAATATCCTGAGTCCAAATTTATTCATATTATATAATTATGCCTACCCGTTATCCTTTCAGAAAAGAACCAGGAAATTTTTAGAGAACTGGATAGATGTAATATTACATGTATTACAGTAAACAAGTAACAATGATCAATGATGCATAGCAATGACCAAGGTGGAGGTGTGAGCTGACAAGTGCAGTCTGCTAGAGGAAAGAAGAATGCCACCACTTCTGGAGCTACATCATCTGATTTAGATCTAGCACAGTAGCAATTCAAATCAAACTACACTGATGCAAGTGGTGAAAGGACGCATGAGACTACATGTATTCAATGGGAGTGGATACAAAGACTTATTACAGAAAACAATTAACAATGATCAATGATGCATGAGCAAACATGGGAGTGTGACCTGACATGCGGTCTGCTAGGGTAAAGAACGCTGGACACGCCTCTTCTAGATTAAGATCTTACTATCAAACTCATAACTACGCTGGTGCAAGTAATGAAAAGAGACACGAAACCATCATAATATGGGACTGGGTGTATACGATATAGGCCCTAACTTACTAAGGCAACAGAAACAAATGACCTGGCAGTGACTTCTGCTAGGGTAAAGAACGCTAATTAACCACTTCCAAAACGCAAAATCAAACTTAAAACTGTCACTAAAGATTGTAAGAGCTGGTGAAATAATTCTAGCGCCGGTAGAGATGCAGCAGTGAAAATAAACATAAACAAAATTAGCAGTGACTCGACGAGCGTACTTCGCTTGTTTACATTTGGCGCTTCCCGTTACTACGTTATGCCCTACATCGACAGAAAATGGCGGCGCCCGCGGAGTATTGAAGTTTTCTCTGCTGAAGAGCTTAGCGTTACTCTTCTATGTACTTCTTACTTCTATGGGTGAGACCAATGCCCAGACACACCACGGGTTGAATGGGATTGTTAGAAGGCGTTGGCGGTCATCAAAGGACGGGCCGCGACTCATTATTTGAGTCATCGTGTTTTGTAAACGGAGCAGCGTGTAGGCCTTTGGTTAAGAGAAGGTTGATCTTTCTGTCTGTCTGTCTGTCAGTCCTATCTATCTATCTATCTATCTATCTATCTATCTATCTATCTATCTATCTATCTATCTATCTATCTATCTACATATCTATCTACCTATATATCTATTCTATCTATCTAACCTATCTATCTGTCTATTCTATATATCTATCTTATCCATCTATCTATTTATCTTATCTATCTCTCTCTTCTATCTCTCTCCCTCTCTCTATCTGTCTTTGTCTCTCTATCTGTCTCGCTGTCTCTAGCTTCTCTCTCTATCTGTCTCTCTCTATCTGTCTATCTCTCTGTCTCTTTCTCTGTTTCTCTCTCTCTCTGTCTCTCCCTATCTGTCTCTCTCTCTCTGTCTCTCTCTCTCTCTGTCTCTGTGTCTCTCTCTCTTCTTTCTCTCTTTCTGTTTGTCTTCCTGTCTCCCTCTCTCTTTCTATCGATCTCTCTGTCTCTGCCTCTCCTTCTGTTTCTTTCTGTCTCTCTCTTTCTTTCTTTCTGTCTCTGTGACTCTCTCTCTATCTCTCTCTCTATCTGCCTCTCTCTCTACCTGTCTCTCTCTCTATCTGTCTCTCTCTCTATCTGTCTCTCTCTCTCTATCTGTCTCTCTCTCTCTATCTGTCTGTCTCTCTCTCTCTCTCTCTCTCTCTCTCTCTCTCTCTCTCTTAACTATAGTATACTATTGGTTTTTATTGTGTTTTTGCAATTTTTTACCCAATTCAGTGACAAGTGTATGAACCAATGAAGCTGTTGCTGTTAACTTCTCATCACTCGTTGTCTTCCCTCTAGGCTTACCCCACCCTCTACAGTCGTGTTATATACATAAACACCGTTAACTTTACATTTTAGTTGTGGTGAGTTGTGTCGATTGAATCAGTTGTTTTTGTTTTTTTTTCAATCGATGAATTTTATTCATAGGCTGCGGCCATAGTTAACCCGGGTTTTTTACCGCCGTCTTTTTTGCCGGCCGGGTAAAAGATCCTGCCCGGCTTAATTGCTCTGTGGCGTCACCAACGACGGATGTGGGTTGCCATAGTGGAGCCGGCCCGGCCGGGCATTTTCAACCCGTTGTTTTGACTTTCGTGCAAAACGTCCGTTTGCCGGGTCGACGGAAAGGAAAAGGGGAAGGGAAAGAACTCCGTTCCTCATTTTTATGACTTATCTCTCTTACAAACATGGACGAAGAGAAATTGATCAGTGCTGTGAGGCTCAGAAACTTTATTTATAACAAAAATGACAAGAGACATGCCGATAGAGATGTTGTGGCGGCTGCATGGGAGAACATTGCGAAAGAGGTTGGGGAAAATGGTAAGTTGCTGTTTATTTTTAAATTCACATCTCTCTCTCTCTCTCTCTTTCTCTTTCTCACACACACATACACACGTACGCACGCAAGCATGAGACACACACACACACACACACACTGACACACTGCCCTCAGGCGATAAAAAGTAGGTTACATCAACGCTTTCTGTACTGCCACTGCCTCATTGTGAGGCCTCTCTAAAGCTGAACATGTGTCAGTCTGCACAACTTGGTTTTTGTAGTCTGATTCCTTGTCTTGGATGTAATTACACAACACACACAGCTTTGACTAGATTTCGATCAATCAATGGCAAAAAAAATTGTCAACGTTTTGATGGGTTTTCTCATAGATCTAATGCGCCGCTTGTATGTGGTAACAAGTCAGCCTGCCAAGGCAGACTGCCTGCAGGCGATAAAAAGTACGACATCAAAGCATTCCGTACTGCGACTGCCTCATTGTGAGCCCGACCACTGACTTGTGGAAGGCCTCTCCAATGCTGAACATCTGTGTCAGTCTGCACCACTTGGTTGATGTTATCTGATTCCTTGTCCCGCATGAAGTTATACAACACACAGACAGCTTTCACGATATCAATCGCAAAAACTGTCGCAGTTTCGATGGGTTTTCTCATAATGCGCCATGTGCTGGACATAACACCGAATGCACACTCCACCTGTCTTCGGGCTCTGGACAGTCTATAATTAAATATGCGTTTCTCATTATCCAAGGAGCGCCTAGGAAATGGCCTCATCAAATTTGTCATGAGAGCAAACGCTTCATCACCAACAAACATATACGGAAATTCAATGTTTGTGTTGGGGATTTTTGATGGTTCAGGAAGATGAAGCTTGTTTCCTTGCATTAACTTGAAAAAGTTAGTTTCCTGAAAAATGCCCCCATCGCTGCAGCTTCCGAAACCACCTACATCTATTACCAAAAATTTTGCAACAGCATCTACAACTGCCATCAGGACGATGGAAAAATGACTCTTGTAATTGTAATGCAATGTACCAGAGTGGGCGGGAGCATTGATCTGAACATGTTTGCCGTCGATTGACCCAACACACAACGGAAAATTCCATCTTTGAAAAAATCCTTCAGCTGTCTTGATCCACATGCTTGCATTAGGAACAGGCATGTGCAATGGCTGCAGTCTTTCGAAGAGAACTCGGACAGTTTTCTTGATAATGGTCCGGATTGTTTCCTTGCCAAGACGGAAGTGGAATGCAAGAGATCTGAAAGAATCGCCTGTTGCCAGAAATCTGAAAACAAAGGAACAGGGCAAGTTTAGGTGAGATAACACATGAAAGAGAGAGTATGAATTATAGTTAGATATTTTGTGTTCTGTAGGATAAGCTAATGACTTTTACTGCAGCTACAATTCATTCCTGTTCATTTTTAACATGATTTCAGTGACTGCGGCAGACTGCAAGAACAGATGGGGTTCATTGCGGGATCACTTCAGGAAGAAGCACAGAGAGATGTCAACTGCAGTCTCTGGGCAAGCTGCAAAGAAACGGCGAAAGTGGTATCTCTATGACTTTCTCACATTTCTGATACCATCATGCTCTACTGGACCGACAAGCAGCAACCTTCCCAACCCCGACCAAGACGACCTAGATGAAAATGAGTCATCAGATGACCAAACCCAAGAGACACAAAGTCAAAACACACAAAGTTCAAGGCACCTTCCCTCAGACGACGACAGTCTTCGGCCTAATGTTACTCCAATGCGTAAAAAACGACCCACTCGCTGCTCAGGGAAGAAGAATGGCATGTCAGATATTGATAAAGAGGTCATCAACGCCTTTAGAGAGGTGCAGAATGAGGTACCGATGGATGAAAACGAACACTTTTTAAAAAGTTTAATGCCTGTTATGAGAACATTGGATGTGATGCAGGCTTTGGAATTGCGGGGAGAAATTCAGAAACTGGTAATTTCTTTCGTGAAATCAGCAAAAACACAAGCAACAGAGACACATGCACAACAGACATTCATCCCTTCCCCACAAACCAGTACATCTACTTCAGGTGCAGCTCAGTTCCAGTTGCAGCAGTCTCAACAGCAGCCTTACTACATGCAAGATCATTACTTCACTCAGCGAGCATATTCACCCTGAATATTTAAGATTGTGCGTTGCCAAAGGTACATTTTTGTCACGTGTGCTATTTTCAATACTTGCATCATGATGCGAATGAAAACTGTTTGTTTTCATCAATAGTATTTTGCTAAAATTGACACTGCTTCCAGTCTCAGTTTCCAATAATAATTAAAGATTATAATGTACATGCGTGTTTACTTTTCATGTGGTATTTTTCAAACTCCAAGTGATGAGTAGTGTCTACAAAAAGTGTCTGTAGACCTATATTTTTTTGAGTGTTCAGTGATTAGTTTTTGTTTCATTTTCCTTTCTCCCCCCCCCCCCCCTCTTTTCTTTTTGTGGTGTGACATGGTGTGGATCACACCAAAGTGATGACTAGTTAATCATTAATGTATATAAACAAACTTAATGCCTGTATTTTGATTGTTCTTTGCTGCTTCTTCTTTATTATCAATACTATTTCTACTTCTTCCCTTCTTCTTTTTGTACTTCTTCTTTCTATCTTCTTCTCTTTTTTCTATCTTATTTTATTTCTTTTTTTCATCTTTTTTATGGCTCTTTCTTCTTTGTTTGCTTACAAATGTCAAAAACTGTGCTCGATTGTTTGTAAGCGGACTAAAATACAAAAATAAAAGAAAATTGCTGATTTAAACTTTGTGCTCTTGATATCATAAATGACAAAGACGATGTGTGATTTGCACTTATGTGTATTTGTATTTCACAATTTGCTGTTAAAATAGAAAAATCGTGTACTTTGGATAACGGGCACTACTGGCGTTTATGCAGATGCATAAATGTTTTCAAACTCTCTTTCTCTGTCTGTCTGTCTGTCTGTCTCTCTCTCTCTCTCTCTCTCTCTCTCTCTCTCTCTCTCTCTCTCTTACACCCACACCCACATAAAACATGGAAACACACAAATACAACTACACACGCACATACACATAAAGAGACAGAAAGAGAGAGGAGGGAGAGATAGACAGCCAGCTAAACAGAGACAGACAGACAGACTCAAACCTATATTATATACATACAGAACAAAAATCAAATGGTTACCTCAGTGTAACAACAAGTCGTTCTTCCGGTGGAACTGCTCGGCAGAAGTTAGTTGACTTTTCTCGAAGATTAGGTGCACAGAGTTCAAGAAGATGATCAAAAGATTGAGGTGTCATTCTGAGGTACTTATGGAACTTCTCTGAATGATTGCGCAGTTGGGGCATCAGATGGTGATATTCTCCATACATGTGTCTCCATCTGTTGATAGGATGAACAGCGAAACGTCGTAGGCTCCCTCTTTTCTTCCTCCACGACCACCACAGCAACAACGATCTGCCCCGTTTCGTCCGCGCCATTTTGATAGTGACGACCTCACTTGACCTCAGCAAGAGACGGCCGTCGAAACTCCGGAAAGCCTGGTTTACTATGGCCACTTTGACGGATCCGTTCTACCGGCTAGAGAGACGACCGTCAAAACTCCGGACGGCCGGGTTAACTATGGCCTAGGCCATAGTGTACTTAAACGGTATGTGAGTGACGAAAAAGAGTTCTGAAAAAGAACACACACAAAAAAAAACACACACACAAAAAACAGAAGATATTTTAGTATGTAGAACAGGTATAACAAATGCACACTTTGCCACTTCTTTAAAATGCATGGCGGCACGTAATACGCTGTTTCACAGTTCCGATTTATTCTAACTCGTTATCATAATACTAAAGCCGCAAACTTTTATTGTGGAATTTCTCATTTATTCAAAAAAGTGGAGTTGGAGCAAACAAAAACTAATGTGATTTGCTTTTGCCCTAGTTATGTGCTGAGTTAAGATTCAGTCTGGGTGATTTTAAGACTTTGCAAAACCGATGTCCTTTCATTGAACGGGACATTCACAGGTGGCTTTTTAAAAAAAGATGGTTCAAGTTTGAGCATCAGATATTACTAGTTGTTCTGTGTGAACAATTACAACACTGGGAAAAAAACAGCAGATCAAACAAACAAACAATGTGCCTGAAAACGGACGGTCAAACATTGTTGACGCACGTACGCATCTAGGAGTGATACAAGCAACGGCTGTTGTAGGTGACAGACTGGAGGCCTGCCGCCCTATTATTACGTATCACACTAATTAAAGCCAGGCACTTCCCACATCGTGGCAGTGTGGGCAGTGGTTAGTGTTTAAGTGTGATGCACAATAGTTGGGCAACGAGCCACCAGTCTAGCAGCTACAGCAACTTTGATCTGTAAGTGTCATGCATGGTAACTTTGCGTCGAGCCACCAGCCTTGGTCTGTTTCACTCCCTAAAGTGATCTCATTTGTAGTAGATGAAAAGGTTTCTTTTACAAAATCACTTCATTATCATTAATACCGACAGCAACATGCTCTGCTCCGAAACCACAGGGCATAGTCACAATTGGAATACATCGGCAGCCATTTTTGTTTGCTCTAAAGACGACAGTTTTTGTTTTCTGGGTCACATTCACTATATTAATTGAATAATGAGTGCGCAGATGAAAGTTTAAAGAGTTAATTTGGTTGTAAAGGAAGGAAGTTCCCCGCCCACTTTACAACCTTATTTCTCATTGGTTCCTACTTCACTTTTTACACATAAGAGAAATTCGCCGTGAAATGTTTGCGGCTATATTATGATAAGGCGTTAGACTAAATCGAAAGTGTGAAACAGCTTGATAAGCGTCACAAAGCAATTTAAACAAATGTCAAAATGAGCATTTGCTCTATTTCTTCTACATACTAAACGATTTTCAGTTGGTTTATTTTTTTTACCAAGAAAAGGGGGATAGCATAAGCAAGAATTAAGTTCTTAAATAATTCGTTCCTATCTATCTATCTATCCATCCATCTATCTATCTGCACTGCGTTTGTATGCCTGAGATGTGACTGCACTGAGCTGTGGTGGGCTATTTCTGCTTACAAACCCCAGTTTCCCCCTGTGACTGTTCCTTGTTGTATAATTTGAAATTAAACATTCCCTGTGTACTTCATGCACATTAAAGTTAGTTTTTTTTGTTTTTTTTAAATTAGAGAAAAAAAGGTAAAACACACTAACGTGTCGTCCCACATAATGTTTCTGTAAATGTTTAAGTTGTGTCCCCTTTATTTCTTGATGATATCAGAAAAATGGAATTAAAAGTGACCATAATTATTCACTGTTTCAGATTAATAATTTGTGAATGTGGCTTTCACTGTTTGTTTTCAAATACGTGAGAAGCACAGAATGCCATTAAATTGAATGTGGACTATAAAGCTTACAAACTACTTGATCTAGATCTATTTCAAGAGTAAAGTTTGGAAGTTCAAACAATTAGAGTTTTGCAATACTTTTTTCACTTCTTGGTGTTGTTATGTAACCTAAAAAGAAGGCAATGACTTCCTCCGTTCTTTCTTTCTTTTCATCTTTCTTTCTTTTTTCCTTTCTTTTTAGTTCTCTCTGGCTTTCTTTCTTTTCCTCTTTCTTTTTCTTTTTTATTTTTTTAGTGTCTTTGCATTTCCCTTTTTTTTTTTTTGGTCGTTTAATGTACACATTATGTGTGTTGCGACAAGAGCAATACATCTAAATCTAATATCTTTCTTTCCTTTTACGTTCATGTATTCCTACAATTTCCAACTGAAAAGATTGAAACAGGGCGCATGACAGGGCAAGAATAGTTACCATTGACATTTATACAATTTCCATTGCAAATGATGAAAACAGGACGAAGGACAGCGCAAGGGTAGTAACCACTGATATTTTTCACCTTTCACCTTTTAGCTACGCACTGTATATCCACTGCAGGATGTAGCTTTCCGACAACGGCTTCCATTCCTTTCTGTCTGAGATCTCCCTCGTTCACGTGGTTTCCTCTCACCTTTTAATAGTATCCTGCCATCTCCTTCATGGATGTCCTCGTGTGCTGTTTTTGTGTCCATAATTGCCATTCAGTGCAGCGTTTTGTCCATCTATTGTCGTTCAGCATTCCCACATGTCCGACCCAATTCCATTTTCTGACATTTTTTACAGATACATAATTATTTACAGTAGAATGTTTTATATTGCACTACTGTGTCACCAGAAAAACTACAAAGGCATTGAAGTGATGGCACTCACGACATCTCAGTATCAATATGTCTTCCGTCTATACCGGGGATTTCCAAACGTTTTCATCCCTTTTATCCCTGGAAAATAACAGACCAATATGTTATGACTGTGACGTTATAGAACATTATTGACTGGCTTTTCACTTTAGGCTTGTAAGATAAGATAAGAATCACTTGATTATCCAGTGAGGGAAATTCTCTTTCACAGAGCATTTAACAGCACATACATGGTACAGATATCTTACGTATCACTACACAAACCTATCATAACTCAGTAACTCAAAAACAGGCATACATGTTAAAAAACCTTAGTGAAATGTGGTACACATTTAGTGAAATGACTTGTTGAGGCGAATTGCGGAGGGCAAACAAGATCTTTGGTATCTTTCCCTTTTGCTTTCATGTGTATTATTCTGTTACCCTTGGATGATCTAGAAATTTGATGAAACAGGGAATGCTGGCTATCATTTTAGATGGATGTGAATTTCTTCACACAAGCATGATCTCTTTGGCTATGTATTTCTGATTTAAATATACTTGCTCGACGCTTGATTTGCTGTTTGATTTTTTTAGAAGACTCAATTATGAAACCACTGGGTAATAAAGAGAAAAAGGTACTAAATTTTATTTTTAGACACACGAGCACACACACACACACACAAAATGGACCTTGCCATTTTCGAAAACAAAATTGACCCCCCCCCCCCCCCCACAAATCCCCCAAATATGTTTTTTGTCCATTGCTTTGAGATTAGACCTCTACCACAATGAAACAACCGAAAGAGAGGATATTTCAATGTTTTTAAAGTTATTATTTCAAGTTAAAATAACCACAATAACAATTAAAATAACCTCATAACAATGGTATTTCATGTGTTTATGAAGAATTAGTTATAATGTACAAATTCAGAATCAGCAAAATTACCCTTGGTGTAGGTGGAATTTAACCATGGAGAGAAGTATACCCAAGGTCGGAAGTGCATGTTCTACGTGTACACCAATGCCACAAGCGTAACACAAAGAACAAAGGTCAATGGTTGACAGTCAATCACATGCAAAATAAATTTTCTAAAGAGATGAAAAGGTTAGAAATTGAAACTTCAGAAACAGGGAGTTATGATTATAATTTACACATGTTTTATGTTGTTGTTGTTTTTTTGTTTTTTTTTTCCATTTTTTTATAACAGTTCACTGAAATAAATATGACATGTTATCGTGTAGTTAAACAAAATATCTTTCAAATGTTTGAGATGTTTCTTGAGAATAAAATAATATATCAAATAAAAGTATAAAGAAGTACATTATCACAGGCTAATATTAGCTAATTCACATTAGTTTTTGGGAATATTCAATGTACAAAATAAAAAGCAGGAGAAGAGAACAAATCCGTCTCATACTCATTATTGCATGTAATTTAAACGAAGATTAGAAGAGATGAAGATGGCAATAATGTGGCTAAATATAACGATGCAAATGGACGAAACAAAAATAATACTGTATTATAATCACTATCAGTATTTCCATAGTCAAGAATGTCACCGGCCTCTTCACTTCGGTTTCTGTTGTTGTTGTTGTTTTTACCACCAAAAAGTTGATGTATTCAAAACAGACAATACGCTTTCTTAATACTTTCTAAACACAACAGTATCAACATTGGATTATGTCAGTAATGGCAAACTCTCCACGATGCTTCTCTTCAACTCGCTTTGTCCTCCCCTTCCCCTCTCTTCATCTTGCCTCCGTTATCCCTCCATTCTGGGGATAAGAGGAGACAGGAAGGGAAGGACAAGAGCAGGAAGAGGAGAGGAATAGGGGAGGCTGGCGGGGATGGGCAGGGAGAGAAGGTTTTTGGGGAGAGGAAGGAGAGAGGGGGTTTATCCCAAGCATCACCTGATACCTCTGCTAGTATACAGATAATGTAAGTGTAAACGGTCAGGGAATGCATTACTAAATAGATGCTAGAACGGTAAGCTTTGCTTTAATAAATGTGCAGCATATTTAAAAGAAAATATTTATCTAACTCTGCTATGGTAGCCGTCTTGATGAATTAATGGGAATAGAATGTCCCGTATAATATTCATCAACCTAAAAGACATAAGCTCAAATAGCAGTTTTTGCAAAGCAATTATTTACAATCCATAATTTTCTGGTCTGAATATGATCAGTAATCAAACGAGGAGTATAGCCAGTTTGCTGTGGACTTTGTTAAACAAAGTCATTCGACTGAAGCACGTACTTGAGGGAAGTTGTGGTTTCTTTCTCAGTTGAACAACATTTCCTGTAGGGTAAATCAACAATACTCGTGAATGAAATTGTTGGTCAGGTGACATCAGTGTTAAACTGGGAAAGTTTAGATATATTCAATGACCATAGAAATTTCAGAGTCTAGTTCTTTCTTTTTAATTTAAAAACAAATGTACAAACATTTTGTTTTGAGGTATAGTTGTTTTCATATATGAATATTTTCAAAAGGGAAATGCGAAATAAAAGTATTTAATTAATAAAATTAATGCATAGCCAACGAGTTATAAGCTTAAAGTTAAAGGCAATTGAACAGCGTTTTTCCCAAAACTGGGTAAGTCAAATTTTGCATCAGTGATGGCACCTTTTAGAAATTGGTGTAAGACGCGGTGTTAGAGTTCACTTAACCCTTGTTATGCCGTCTTTATCCAGACATAAGGATGGGACATAGCATGTGTTAACTGAACACCTACACGGCGTCTTACACTAACTTTGAATTACTCTCTGAAAGGGACCATAACTCATGCAAAATTTGGATTTATCCAGTTCTGGAAAAACGCTCTTCAATTCACTGATGTTATATAAACAGATATAGAAATGAATAATCTACACATTTTGTATTATTATATATATTGTAACTATGAATATAACATTTCTCATCACTATACGCAAGTTAATTTCACTTTCTATAGCCAATATTATATTCATAACAACTCCATTCATGTTATGTTTTCCCTAATTTCGTTAATGTCTTTCTCACCTTTATACACCGCAATAAACGAACGATCGCTTAGACCGACGGTAGGAACGCCCAGGGCAAGGGAATAGATGCCACGTATTATGACCTGACCTGACTTGAAGTGTTCCAGGCACAAGACCATTGAATGTTTCTCTGTAAGGTCAACAGGGCTGTGATATAACCCGTTCTCAAGTTCCTGTGTGGATTTTTATATTAAAGAAAGAATGAGTGAAATACTATGGGGGGGGGGGGGGGGGAGGGGGCGGTGAGATTTAGAATGGAATCAAAATAAATAAAATACTGTAAAGTTCTTGTTATATTTACCATACATTCGCACTATTATGTGACTGTTGGACTAATTTCAAAACCTACGACACCTACCCCACCTCTTTTATATAAATTTGCTTTATAAGAAAAAACAAAACAAAACAGAAAGCAGAAAAAAAAAGCCCTTTCCTGCATCCATTAGGTAACTGGTGCTCAGTCAGATACACGAATCAGTTATCAGCGATCACTAAATCAACAACTCAACAGTGTAATGTTACGTTACGTCAGGTCTAGCTGTATAGAGGCTGATCTGACGGTTGCCTGACCTCACCATTAATAGAAACAGAGGCTAGATAGACCCAGATTTGTATGCCTAGTGAATGAATTAAAGAGGTCAATTTTCAGGATGACCAGAATACAGGACATTCACGTCACAAGAAATTTGTCGGTTGAAGAAAACATGGTGCTGGAACTTGCGTGTCTATGTCATTAAAACTATTCTACAGAAGTATAAAAATTTTTTTAAATATTTAGTATGGAAATAGTGCAAAATTGAATCATTGTATCGTTTTAAATGCGCTTTTTGGAATGATGTGACATTTGTATGTAAATCATTATTTTTAATCTGCTATACTTTCTGCTGCGGCTGCCGCTGCTGTGAGAGATGATGATGGTGATGACGAAAGCGATGATGGTTTAAATGGTGACAAAAAGAATAGAAGCAATAATAATTTAGTCACGAGAAAATAAAAAAAGTTAAGACTAGAGCATGACAAAATCGATAATGTTATTGCAATCCAATTGCAGTAATAGTATATGATGTGATAGATTGTCCATAATTACGTCTAACAACAAAGCTCCTAAAATGACGTATATATGATGAAGGCATAACTGATATGAAACAAAATGACATAGGAAAACATTAAATTCGCATTATGATCAGACTGTAACAGATAATACCGTCTTACAAGAATCATTACAGAAACTGCAAATTAAATACATTTGGAAATTAATTTGATTTCAATGATGATTTAATTGTCACCCTGCATTAATGGCAATTTCTACTTTTTTAAAGCAATAAATATGGAATTGTTTGTCAATTGATCTAAAAAAAGAAAAAAAGATGAAACATGAAATTGAAACGAAATATTTTACAGGAAACGCCAACTTTTCAAAACCTGGAATAAAATACATTATTTCATACCATGGATAACAGACAATTAAAGTTCCTCTGCAAGTTATTACATAAGCAATGGAATATACCTTATATACGCCAGAAACATTGACCATACTAATGGGTACAAAAGATTAGTACGTTCGTGTTCAATATTTAAATATAAGTGTTAGTTTTAATTTCGATATCATTATTATGAAATTATAATTATTAATGTCCCATAGAGATTGACAAGTATAAATATCCAACATCTTTTTTAAAGACGCAACTGAAACTTCCGTAGACCAATTTGGCATACCTGTTTGACCACTGACTTGTGTTTCACACGTGTCTTCATCGAACATGTGGGAGAATGTGTTAGAGGCTATAACCTTAAAGGAATAGTGTGTGTCTTCCGCTAAACCACTGACGTTGGTCGACGTCTCCTGCACTGCTTCATGTTTGCTCCATGTCACATTGTCAGACGAATGGTACACGTGAAATGATTGACTGGCGCCACCATCAAATCCCGATGTCCATGATAACTCGATGTAATCTGGCCCCTGACTGGTTACATTGATGTTATCTGGACAGAGTGGAGGGCCTGCAGAAACGCAATCAAATGCACTAAATACAGAATATTTCAAGATCTACAAAAGTATGTGTTTTACACAGTTTGCATGTTTCCATGTGTACGGAAACGGTATTTCCGTAAATACGGAAACAAATCTTTCTATTTCACTACTTGAATGATTTTTGATGTTTCTGTTCCCTTTTCTGTTCTGGTAAACACGAAAACACGGCTTTAGAAACGACAACAAGAAAACTAAACAATAAATTCAAAACTTTTTTCAGCGGTTTTTCAATAATTAGTTTCCGAGTGTGGCAGCATTACAATCCAATACGGACAATCATCAAGATGTTTCCAGTTGCCATTTGGGAACTTTGTATTTTATTTGTTTAGAGGTGTTTCCAATACATTACATGACATTTTCAAGTAGCAATTTAGGAATTCCACAAACCACAGCTTGATCAACACAGACGAGAAAATCGTTTCACAAGGGTCACCATGATAGTTTTATTACAGAGCTCACAATTTGAGCGTTTCCTTCTCTTACATGGTCACATTTGGCACAATAAACACAATCAGATTATAGTATTGGTCAGTTTTTTTTTTTGTTGTAAAACCAGCCATGGGGTCTTAAAGATATGTCACTGCTGACGAAGCAAGAATTTGTTAATTGGTTTAAGATTAATACAGTATGCCTCGATAAAGTTAAACGGTATTCAAAACAGTGTAAAGAATAGCAGAGGAAAAAAAATGCCATTCCATATACTTATGTTACTATTTTGCACTAGAATTTTATACAAATCAGAAGGAAAGTCTTCAGAAACGTCGTCAGTTTGGATCCAACCTAAACCTTCCACTCACTATCCAATGTTTATCACGATGATTGTTTTGTACTGCAATGGACGCCATCATTCCAGGGTAATTTTCTTTCCTTATCCAAATTGTATATTAAGTGTTTCAGCTTGACTGCAAATGACATCTGCCTTGCGGAGAGTGCGTGCAGTGCTAAGCAAAAAAACATAAACAACAACAACTTTTGAAATATCACTTTCTACAGGAGCCAACTCAAACAACTCAGAGAAAACAAGAAAATACTTTGGTTAAAACATTTTTTTAAGCCGCAACTCATTTCCCGTGCACGTGTAGGACATAATATCAGCTTCAGAAAAAATGTGAGTGTGGGTTTTGATGAATAAAGGAATCAATGAGTGTGTATTAGTGGATGAAAGAGTGAATGGACGAGTAGGCAAAATGCATTAATGGACGAGAGAGTGAAGGGGAATCGAATGTTGGAGACCGATCTTCAGCATCAGTGGATTAAAGTCTGTTTTGTTGTTTTCTGGATTTAAACAATGGAAAGTTAACCTATTCTAGGCAGCATTAACATATGAAAGAATTTCTTTTCTGAACTCGTTAAGTTCTCTTGGTCTGATCCAGAATGGAAGCCAAGGTGCCCTAGAGAATGGGAGTAAATTTTAATTGTTGAAGATAAAATCTTCAATTGAAAGTCTCAAGTGAAAAACTTTAAAAGTCAAATTCAGGTTCAGTTATTTTAAATCAATATGAATCTGATCAAAATAATAATAATTTTCAGCATCATTCTAAAGCATGTTCACCAACGGACAAAGAAAGCTTGCAACTAATTAAATCACATTCACAGGGATTTGAGAAAGCATCATGATAAAAAAAAAAAAAAACTGTGGTTTTCTGAAAACTTTCAAAACATTGCCGAGCTGGTTTTTCACTTGAGAATTTCAACTATACTTCGAGAACTCAGTAGCTTGTCAGTGGCCACAACGTTCTGGCACGATTTGATTTGAGGTCTTTATTTTAGGAGGTTCGCTGCCCTTGGCATTTACACCTCACTTTACTTGTTTTATTATTTCTTGTTCTGGCGGGGGGGGGGGGGGGGGGGGAGATGATATAGACAAATTTTAATCTATTAATTTCAATTTTGCCCGGGCAGCGGCCTTTCGGCCTGCTCTTTACGATTTCCAACTGCCAAGGTATCTTTAACGTGCGCAACGTGCACACGGGCCCTCCGAATTTTTTCGTCCTTATCCGAGAAGACTAGGTACTCGATCCTACCCCCCAATAGGACCAGGGACTTGAAAATATGAGAAAAATCCAATTTCCAAGAACTAATCGATCCTACCCCTCAATAGGACCAGGGACCTGAAAATATGAGAAAAATCCACTTTCCAACATGCCTGCACTGCCCGGGTTTAGAACCCGGGACCCTTGGCATGAGAGGCGAGCACCTTGCCTCTAGACCACCTTGTCCTGGCACGAACAAAGCTATAACTTACTTAATAGGGAGTTAAAATGAAGGTTTAATGTCAAAAAGGCAGGTGATATGAACAACGGCTTGCCTGTCGAAGATTTTTTTTAGTAGGTGATCCTTTTTTTTCTTATCAAGAATCAAAGAATTAAGTCGTCTGGACTGATTTCACTAGTAACTGTTAATACTAATCTTCTTCTTTTACAATTGTTGTATACTTACAGTTGTTAGGCCATAGATCAACCGACATCCCGTCACGTATGTTGCCACCTCGCCTGACTTGACACTCGTATGTAGTTCCCATATCCTGACACTGAAAGTCGTTCAAAGTGAAGGTCAAACCCTCTGGCTGGCTGTAATACGTATCTGCCACAATGTCCCCTGTGTCTGTTCTGACAATCTGCACAATCGGGACCGGATAGCCTTCTGTTTTACACGTGATGGACACGTCATCTCCTGCACGAATAAACTTCGGTTTTACTGCTAAATCTTTAACCTTGGGGTCACCTTAGGAAGGGAAATAAAAAAAGATGAACTTGAAATGTTTATGAAGCCAATAATATCACATCGAAACTTAGATATATATCCACTTTCTGAGAAAACTGGAGATCTTTTAGAATGTAGAAGATGTACCAAAAAAATGCACATTCTGACACTTGTTTAAAAGGCATTGTGGCACTTATCAAGTTGTTTTACGGTTCCGATTTATTCTCACTCCTTATCATGATAACTAAAGCCGTAAACTTTTATGGTAGAATTTCTCAGTTATGCCTAAAAGTGGATTTGGAACAAACAAGTGCTAAGGTCGCGATATTCTTGTAATGTGAAATAATATGTCTAATAATGTTATGACTGGAATATTATAAGTGTAGAAAAAAAACGATAAACAAACATCTCGTCATCGTTTCTGCCAAAATGTAATGAGAATTTAGGGAAAAGACATTTCTTTTCTTTTTGGTCGATGAGGGAAAGGCATTAAAAAGCAATAGTTGTCATGGTCTGACAAGGGTTAAAATGTATTGTGAGTTCATGCCAGCACATGACTTGTTTATTTTCATCGAGACTGAAATTCTTAGCTGGTAACCTTGAGTAGATCGTGAATAAGGGGAATAGCAGGGTGCGCTGTGTTGCAGCGTCATCTTGTGTATTAGTAGCTAAGGCCGAGTGAGCCGGTGACAGCTGTAGATTTGGGGCGCGCCCTAAGGCCTGTTTACACTGGTAGGTTTTAGGAATGGAAAAACGGAATCGAGGCCGTGGGGGAAGAACTCTCCTAGCTTCCCGATTTTTGATTTCCGATTTCCCCCTCGAAACGCGGCTTGTTTACACTAGTCCGTTATCTGAATGAGAAGCGATGCGCATCGTTTGTTTTGGTCATGTGAGTGGGATGGACGCTCGCGTGGCGGCCGCTGGCCTCTCACTCGTCCAGCGAAGGAAATGTTCGGTTCAGCATTTCAATGTATGAATGTGAAATTAATCTGATCTTTCAAGGCTTTTATCACTCACTAAAATTCCAAGGGCTTTAGTTCTCGTCTGCTTGTTATGACATGTGGGCGATTTAGTATCCCATAGACAGCATCGCCCTCAAGAATGTTTGGGTGAAAGTTTCTTCGATAGTTCTACCGAACGCCATTACACCGAGGCGGTAGTCGCGTGACGCATAACCTTTCCGAAATCGGAATGAAAATAGGAATGGTCCTATTCCAGCGTTTCAGGGGGAAATCGGAAAGAAAATAGGAAAGGGTCGGATTCCATTCCGATTTCGGAACAGTGTAAACGCGACAGGCTTTCCGCTAGATTTCCTTTCCTTTTTTCTATTCCTAAAACCTACCAGTGTAAACAGGCCTTTAGTAACTGCCGGGAGGTATAAAAACCAAGCTCGGAGCGAGAGAAGGCCAGACATGGCGGTTGAGCATTCTGACCGTGAGACGTCTCGGCAGCCTCCAACCTGAGTGGAGTGACCCGTGGATAGACAATGTATCGTTGATAACTGCACTGACGAGGAGAGCCAGAAAGACATAGGCTCCATGTCTGCTGTACAGACTGAATGTACTAAAGCGCAATCCAGATTCTCGCTCACACTCCCGTGAGCGACAAATAGTAAGTCTGGAGGATCTACAATTAAGCCCGCCCTGGGACCATCAATGACAGAAAAGGTGCTGTTCCCGAGAGCAGATGTGTCTTGACCACAGACGAATCGTTCCATTTTAATGCATAGTACTGCAGTGTAGTATTCTAGGAAGATATTATATTCTGGAACGAAAGAGTAATTTAATATATTATGTTCAACGATCTTTAAGCTGCCTTGAAGTAAATAGTTAAACTTGCTGTTTGACTTGTAAATCATGCAGACTTAGTGTTGCTGGAAATTATTACTTGCATTTGAATTACTTGCGAATATACTTCCGTTGCTTTGTGTAGCAACTTAACGTTTATCTTTTGTTATGCAGTCAATTTATATGTAATAGAATCTACGGCCCTGCAGGCCTGACTAAAACGTTTACTATTTGTTTATTCATATTAATTTTATATCTTGTCTAATTACCTTGCCGAATTCTCATCTATTTGATTTTCCTCCATGTACGGACGTCGCTAGCATTCTCTCTCACTCTCATTTTGCTTTTTCTCTTCAATTCCTCAATTCAGTCCGGTGACATTCCTCTTTCCTCCTTCATTCTTTCTATCTGAACCCCCCCCCCCTTCCACCCCAAATTGATCTTCAAAATATCCCTCCCCCCCCCCCCCAACCCCCGATTCTACCAAAATAGTAATCGGATCAAATCTCCCCACTTCCTCATCATGCTTTTACACCACCGCTTCCCAAGTTCCTGGCTGTTCTTTTTTTTCCACTTAATTTTTCCACTCCCACGGCCGATTGTGTTAATCCGTGTTTTCATGCGTACGGAAAACGGAAACCGCAACAGAAACGGCAAAAATCTACTAAGCAGTAATAAGAAAGAGTGTTTCAATGTGCTGTTTCCGTGCACATGAAAACACTCTTCCCGTTTCACCCCTTCCACGGTTTTTAACGTTTCCTTTAGTTTAGAATCGAGATGACAAGTTTATCTTTTAATAAAATTTGAAGGCTATTGACAAGCGTGTAGGGAAAAATATGTTGCAGCACGGTAACATTTTCTTTAGACATGGATTATTTTGTTCTATGTCCTCTTTTGGGAATACCCGCTAAGGTACCTCTGACTTTCATATCGACTGATAGTAATTGTCGCGAGCGAGTGAGCGAGGATCAATAATTACGGGGAGAAGGGGGTATAGTAAGATTAACTCACGGCAGACAATTAATGGAAAGCGTGGAATGTTATGAGTTGGGGATTGGACGAGGCGAGATCGGTGTACTTACAAGTCACTGCACACAGAGAGTCCTAAGGGAACGGACGCAAGAGAGAGCCCAGAGGGCGAACATATGGGAGCAGTCGGAAGGCTCGTGTTAGTGTTTTTCCAGTGATGACTGGTAGGTTGAACTATGATTGATAATTGATGTACCATATTCTTCTGAGGACCATGATGTAAATAAGTTATATGCGAGGAGTGTGCAAGTCATGTGCTACTGTATTAATAGATGTGAACTTAGAGCGAGATCTTTACGTTAGGAGTGTGGATTCCTAGCCTAGCCTGAGTACTGTGTAATACGGTGGAGGTGTGTTACAGAAGAGAGGCGCAGTTGTGTGGTGAGTGAACTGTGGAATGTGTATGTACGCGTGATGGTTCGTAATGAGTGGTGAAGTGGATAGTAAGTGTATGATGTTATAGAGATGTAATGTTATTCTTATAGGTGCCGGGGTCGGGCAGTGAGGCCACCCGCGGTGGACGGACACAGGCCGGTGACAGGCTGTGGAGCCGTGCAGACAAGAGCGTAAGGCCGACAGGCAGCCCAGCAGCAGTGGCAGTCTGGTTCGGGGAATTGGGCTAGCTATAGTCCTAAGTTATGTACATGATATTATTGTACTATGAAGTGTACAGGTGTTGATGTTAAATTATGTACGTGAGGTTTCTGTAGTACGACTGATACAGGGGTTGATGTTAAGTCGAATGAGGGCCTGGAAAATTATGTTGTAAAGCACGGGCTGGACGGTTGTGTAACCGGAGATAGGGTGACTGTATGGAAGAATGACCCTTGAATTGTAGTTGAATTGAATAATGTACCGTATGGAATTGAACGTATATATATTAATGTTATAATAAATGTGTGAGCCTGTTTGGTTGTTTTGTTAAGTGTTATACTTGGTCGTTCGTGATTGTTGTCCTGTCATAATAAGTACATATTCCAGTCTGGAATTTGTTACAGTAATAATAATAATAATCATGCTATAAAGGAAGTAATCATGAGCGGCTTTTTAACCGTTGAGTCTTAAATTCTACAAAATGTCATAATTATGATGCTTAGAAAGACGTAAAGGTGTAAGTGAGCATATTTTAAAAAGGTCTTGAAGTTCGCTATATTTATTAATACTTTCGTTGATTTTGGGCTGATTTGTTCAGAAGAAAGACTTAGTGTTCCAACATTTTGAGACAGAAAAAAAACAAAAAAAACTTTTGTTCTGCTCCTCAATTTTACACATTGGTGATCGAAACGCAACTTTTAAAAATCATAACTGTGTACTCCCCGAGTCAGTGGGCAAACTAGTGGTAATAAGTGGTCTATACTTGCTTTAATTATAATCATCAGAACTTCAATTGGCCCATGTCCAAAATAAAAACAATAACAACAAAAACAACATAGGATCCAAACAAAGAAAACTGGTTCAAACTGGTATTTCCAATAAAACATTAAAATTTATATCTGAAGATACTGTCACGAATAAGGTTCAGTGGCCTTGTGCCGCCACGAGTATTGAGGGGTGAATTCAGTTGGGGGAAGCATGATTAGGTTGTTGATGAGCATGAATTGATACACACGACTCGCTGGAGTGTAGTACCGGGTGCAAAAACCTCCCGTGTATATATAGGGGAGAGAATTCACTACACGTGATTCCCCCAGATGACAGCTCCTCCAGTTGACGGTCCGGGCCACATGTGTAGGTAGTGCCAAGGGGACCACGGACGTTTGAAGGTGTGTGGGGATCCATTACACTATTGAATCTATGACGGCATGGCAGACCGTAATCGTTTGGATCGAGAAGACAGGAAGGTGTGGAAATCCTTCGAACTATTGTAACTACGACGGTATGGCAGACCGTCTCGAATCGTTTGAACCGAGAAGACAGGAAGGTGTGGAAATCCTTCGAACTATTATAACTACGACGGTATGGTAGACTGTCTCGAATCGTTTGAAAATCTGGGGATGTGAGGGTGTCGACGTAAAGATCGGATCTCGACAAAGAACTATTATGTATTATTAATACGTTAAGTTATATTTGTGCGTTGGGCATTACTTGGCCCAACGGGGAATTGTGTCTGCCCAGTCCCGGCAGTAACTGTGCTATAATTTTCACCTTACTAAGTTGTATGATGTGGCCATACATGTTATGTTGGTCTTGATCTAACTCATTTGTAAATAAATCTCTTGTTTAATTTAAAATTCACTCCATGTGTCCGTTGGTCGCTGGTCTGGTTTGACTTGAAAGGAGTGTATTTTGTGAGGAAAAGTCACGTTTAATGACAATACATTCAAAATTCATACATACAGTTGGAATTAATCATTGTGCTCCGTGACACCATCTCAAAAACGTTACTGGCCACACATGTGAAATTTCCAACATTTCCACAGTCAGATACTCTAGCCGTCTTCCAGTAACTGACATCCAGATTTTCTGCTCGGGTCTTGATAGATGGAGTAGGTGTGCCTTCAGCTTCACAGCGGAACTGCACCTCATCTCCTCTCTTCACTGCATCAAAAGAGCGGCCAGACCAGAATGAGGTCAACAGATCGACACGATTGCGATTCACTGTCAGGCCATACCTTTTAATTGATATTTTCCTATATTCTGAAATAAACAGCCAAGAGGTACATTATTTTTATAGGAAAACAGTGAAACAATGACAAGGCATGCAGTAGTGGCAAATGGATCACTACAGATAATGCATTCTAGCGGAGTAGCTGGTTGAATTGAAAGGCTGACCAAAAAAAAAAATCCTTCATGCATTTGACGCCAGTTTTTTACACATCAAGTACTAAAAACCTGTTTTGCTTCGACCAAGTGTTATTAGCCGTTGTATGGTAGAAAGACAGATTTACAAGTCCTGTCGACAGATAACAAATAACTGATCCAATAACTGACTTCGTTTAAAGTTTGTTAATTAGCCAAAATATTACTGCCATGTGGCAAGGGGCTCAAGCAAACTATTTGCCAAACTGGATTCTACAATTTTATTCGTATATTCATCTTCAGACATTTCATGATTTGTTGGCGACACAAAGGATGATTAAAGTAAATGTGCAAAAAAAAAGGTTATATCAATTTAGGTTAAATGTGGATTGGATCAATATTTAGAATAAAGTTTGAACACAAAATGGTAACACTAATAATTTGTTGTTATATCTGAACAATCAAAATACTGGAAAACAAAGAAAGAGGCAAAGAAACAAAAGATTATGCAATTGGTTAAAGATTGATGTTCAAACATTATGACGTATGTGCACTTTTTAATATGGATTCTTACGTTTGTAGTCGATGAGGAGTTAATTATCACAAAATGACTTCAATATCATTAACATAAACTGCAAAATGTTCTACCAGGAGATAACAGTCACAGTCACATCGGCAGCCATTTCGGTTTGGGCAGAATTCGAAACTTTTTCTACCAGTGTCGAGTTCAATTGCCTAATGGGTGTTCTAACACAAATTTGAAGAGTTCTTAATTTTTACATGTGAAAGAGGTACCCCGCCCCCATTTTGTCCGAATGAAAATGGTTTCGTTAGCCTAATTACAGAGACCACTGGCCGAGCACAATAGAAAAGGCCCACTCTTTCTTGTATTAATTGTATATATAATTATAAAAACGTATCTCCGTGCAAACTGAACTGCAGTTCTTTACAACACACACGTACATGTAGGTCAATGGTTGTATTTTAAAATTAGGTATTGATAAGCACATTTTAGTGGTAAATGAAAAATAATATCATTGTTGATTGTAATCATAGCAGTTTTTTCTGTCCTTACCTGTTTGTTTTAGGGCACACGCAAGACGATGAGAATAGGTAGAACTCCGAGCGACATAGTTTGTGGAAACATCCATGATGTAGTTGTAGTAGTTGTGAAGGCCATTATAAAGCCATATTCGAGCATCACTTATTGATTTACGTCCGAGTTCATCTGGAGAGAGATTAAACACGTCACCTCTTTCAAAGAATGTATGAAAAAATTATACCAACAACAAAAACAACAGCAAGTGCCATTGAAGAAAAAAAAGAAAACACGACAGTTGAGATGAGACACTCCAAAGTAATCCTTGGCATCTCCTATATGGACCACACAACACGTGAAGAATTGTGCAATACTGTCAGATAAGCTACAGACTATCACGAAAACTTCCTTAACTTGTCAAGAAGTGGAATCTGAGATGGCAAGGCCATGCCACAAGAGCCCACGGCCTCTAACAAAACATCTTCCAATGTGCAGTTCAGGCACTAGAAGAACATGTAGATTGAAAGAAATGGTCTACAACATCGCTGAACGGACCCAAAAAAAAAAAATAATCTGCGCTGTAACCTAGGCATTGGGAAATGATCCATACAGATGGAGACATTTGACGTGTTCATCAGTTCAGCATTCCCACGACCACGCCCGGTCAACGGACCAGTAATAAATAGCTGTTTGCCTTTCAGAAACATCGCAACCTTTTTTCCTGTATGCTCTGTCACTAAGTTCTGAAAAACTGGAGCCCTTTTAGTAAGTAGACGAGGTATAACAAATGCAAATTTTGATACTTGCTTAAAATGTATTGTTGCACTTATCAAGCTGCTTCGCAATTCAGATTTATTCTAACTCCTCATCATAATAACTAGAGCTAGTGTCGAATTTCTCAGTATTGATTGATAAGGAGAGGATTGGTAGAAACAAGAACTGAGGTCGCGACATGTTTCGAGTCCGGTTAGTCTTCCGGTTGACATCATAAAAATGTATTGTACGGTTTCGTGGATTTTCTATAAAGACGTACATCTAGGTATATACTTTTCTGTGTCCAACGTTTACTTAATGGTAGCAGTCAAGATGCACCAGTAGTGAAATTATACAAAAAGGACCAGTTGGCAGGGGCATGGAAAAAGCACCAGAAAACATACGAATACTTTTTATTAGCCAGTAATCCAATATAGTATATAGGAAGGATTTGTCAAAATTTGCTGGAAAAATCTTGACTGTACATTATGTAGAACCTACCAGGCTGGTTCATCTTTGACAATTAGTTGCAGGTAGAGATCTCGGCTATTTTCTTCTAACACGTATTTTGGCCCCATATTTGGAATTACGTCTTGTCTTTGTCCTTCTCTGAGCGAAGTCATGGCTGGGTTTGATTTCATCTTCAGACTTGCGTGCTTTGTAATCAGTAATATTGTCTCAAGAAATTCGAAGATGTTTGAGTGTACTGTCACGATTAAGGTTGATGGCCTTGTACGCCACGAGTGTAGAGGGGGTAAACTTATTAGGGGAGAAGGGGATTTTAAAGTTGTTGACGAGCATGAAAGGTTACTATCACGAGTAAGGTCGGTGGCCTTATGCGCCACGAGTCTAGGGGGGGGGGTGAGCTTAGCATAGGAAAACACGATTTTTAACGTTGTTGACGAGCGTGAAAAGATACACACGACTCGCTTTAAACTAGTCCCGTATGCAAGACCCTCGGGAGTATAGATAGAGGAGAAGCTCGCCACACGTGGTTCCCATTTGTTCCCAAAGGTTTAGCAGAGAGTAGCGGTCCGGGCGACATGTGGAAGGTCGTGCCGTGGGGACCAGAGTTAGGTGTGTGAGGGATCCATAATGTTCCCAGTTGTTTCCAGAAAGCAGAAGTTAACGGTCCGGGCGATCATGTGGAGGTCGTGCCGTGGGGACCAGAATTAGATGTGTGAGGGATCCATTATGTTCCCAGTTGTTTCCAGAAAGCAGAAGTTAACGGTCCGGGCGATCATGTGGAGGTCGTGCCATGGGGACCAGAGTTAGATGTGTGAGGGATCTACTGTTCCCACAAAAGTTGATTGATAATTGATGGCGGGTGTGAACTGTGTGTTTTCTTATTCGTTTGAAGTAAGGAGTCTTGAAGAGGAGATGGGAACCCTTCAGGAACCAACGATCCACGATGGCGGGTGTGAATCGTCTGTTTTCTTATTCGTTTGAAGCCAGGGGCGGGTGTGAACCGTCTGTTCCCGTTTATCGTTTGAAGTTGGAGATCTAGGAAGGATCGTTGAACTCTGGAGACGTGAAAATTCATCAGCGAGGAGATTAGATGTTGACAGAAACTTTTAAGTATAAATAATTAAGTTATGGACAAAGGGGTTGGGTGTTAGTTGGCCTAAGAAGGAGTAGAGATTAGTCGTCGTCCCCGATAGGGATTTTTACATATCTTTGTTTGTTTTGTTTTTTTTGTGACTGTGTTTGATTATTATGAGTTGAATGTTTTGGCATAAGTTATTTGTCACGCATTTAGTATTAATATTCATGTCAGGCCAGAGTTTTCTGCTATTGTATGACAGTACACAATACAGCCTGCTACTGTCACCCCCACTGTCTTGTGGGTCATCTCGGGAGAGAGGAAGACTAGGGGAAGGTAACCCTGAATACAAATACCACACTGCCTTGTGTGTTGCTATGATAGCAAAGGCTATGGGAGTAAACCCAGACAGAAAATCAGGAGTGGAGACCCGAAGGTGGTTGTCAGGGAGAACTGCATCAAACTGGCTTCCAGCATCTCCTGCAGCCGGACTAGTTCCAAATGTATTGACCTGGTCTCTCCCTTGGGTTTAACTAGAATGGCAGAGAGAGGGGTGGTGCCTCTGGGCAAAGCACCATCTCTTAAAAATAGCCCAGGCAAGGCAGCAAAACGAGGAGGCGTTTGCTCGGGCTTGGCAAGCGTCTGTCTCTCCTCTATAAGCCCACCCATTTCCGATTTGGAGAGGACACTCCAGCCATCCGTTACGGATGGGCACAACACGGGAGGTGGCAGTTACCGGTGATAAGCTCAATCCATTTGGCGTACGGATGAGCGCCAGGGGTCCCCTCTGTCGGTGGGAGCGGCTTTTCAGCTGCATTGATCAACTACCGCCCGCCGTAACCTGGGCAGCCCCCAGGCAGTTGGGTGTTGTTCCGCCACGTCAGCCTGCTTCATAAGGTGGTTGGAGCTAGACCAAAAGTCAAAAAGCTGACGTAAAGTGTGCACCTGGCAAAAACAGAAAAATACTAAAACTTGGTACCTGGAACGTCAGAACAATGCGCCCAGGCTTGCAACAGCAAGATCTCACTAACATTGACTCCATCAGGAAATCCCAAATTATTGATCGAGAACTTCAGCTACTAAACATCGACATCGCTGCCCTTCAAGAAACTCGACTTCCCGACTCCGGGTCAGTCAAAGAAGAAAACTACACCTTCTTCTGGCAGGGCCTTAGCAGCGAACAGCCGAGAATCCACGGCGTGGGCTTCGCCGTAAAAAACTCCCTTATCAATTCGATCGCAACTCCAATTGGAGTGTCAGAACGCATCATGACACTCAGACTGAACACCCGGTCTGGTTTTACCAACATTATCTGTGTCTATGCCCCAACACTTACCTCCTCTGACGAAACCAAAGACATTTTCTACGAGGCATTGCAGAGGACTCTCCACAACATCCCTCTCACCGAAGGCCTGCTAATTCTGGGTGACTTTAACGCTCGAGTGGGAGCAGATCACTCCGCATGGCCAAAGTGCATTGGGCACTTCGGCATTGGCAACATCAACGAAAACGGGCAGCGCCTTCTGGAGCTATGCTCCGTAAACTCATTATGTGTTACAAACACGTACTTTGACCTTAAGAGATGCCAAAGAACATCATGGCGCCATCCCAGGTCTGGCCATTGGCATCAATTAGATCTTATTCTCTCAAGGAGGAAGAGTTTGGGCTGTATAAAAATAACTCGTTCCCTCCACAGTGCTGACTGTGACACCGACCATGCACTGGTAGTCAGCAAAATCAAAATTTCGGCCAAGAAAATATACAGATCAAAAGCCCCTTCAATCCCTAAGATCAATGTAACAGCAATCAGAGATGAATCAAATAGAAAGTCATTTGAAAAGTTATTTGCTGAAAGCATGGATAATGTCACCCAATGTGACTCGGTAGATGAAACATGGAACACTCTCAGTTCAAAAATTCATGACTGTGCCATCAAGTCTTTTGGACAGCATAAAGTTTCAAACAACGACTGGGTAGCCCAGAACAGCGAAATTCTCCTACCTCTCATTGAGCAAAAGAAATCTGCTTTCAATGAGTATAACAAAAATTGCAATCAGAGTACAAAAACTTGTTTGAAAAATGCAAAAGCTAAACTTCAGCTGGAGGTAAGACGTTGCGCCAACAAATACTGGACAGACTTGTGTAACAGCATACAAGAGGCAAATGAAAAGGGAGATATGAAAACCGCCTTTAGTCAGATGAAAGTAGCCCTTGGGCCAATCATCACCAAAAGCGCCCCACTTAAGTCTGTAAATGGTGAACCCATCACAGATAAAAATGAACAACTGAATAGGTGGGTAGAGCATTACTCTCTGTTGTATTCAACTGAGAAAAATATTCCACCAGATTTTGAGGAACACCTCCAAAAACTGCCAATAATGGCCGAACTTGACGCTGAACCTTCCTTAGTCGAGCTTTCCAATGCAATCGACCACCTGTCTGCTGGAAAAGCCACAGGAAGTGACAACATTCCTGCAGAGGTATTAAAAGACCTAAAAGGCCCACTATTACCACACCTGTATAATCTGTTACTGCAGTGTTGGAAAGAAGGCGTGATACCACATGATATGAGAGACGCCAAAATTGTCACACTTTACAAGAACAAAGGAGACAAAGGCGACTGCAACAACTATCGAGGCATATCCCTCCTCAGCATTACTGGAAAGGCTTTTGCTCGCGTCATCCTCTGCTGCCTTCAACAACTGGCGGAAAAAGTCTTACCAGAAACACAATGTGGCTTTCGAAGCAAACGATCAACTATTGACATGATATTTGCACTTCGGCAAATCCAAGAAAAATGTAAAGAACAAAACAGGCCGCTTATAACATGCTTTGTGGACCTAACAAAGGCTTTCGACACCGTAAGCCGATCTGGCCTGTATGCAGTCCTTAAATCCATAGGCTGTCCACCAACATTGCTAAAACTTATTGCATCCTTCCACACTGACATGAGGGCATGTGTCAACTTTGAGGGCTGCACATCCAATTCATTTGCTGTAAACAGCGGTGTGAAGCAGGGATGTGTTCTTGCTCCTACCTTATTTGGTATATATTTTGCAGCCCTACTCAAGAATGCCTTTGGTCAATGTTCAGGTGGAGTACTTATTAACACCAGAGTGGACGGCTCCATTTTTAATGTTGCCAGACTAAAAGCAAAATCTCGTACAGAGCATATTATGTTACAAGAGCTCCTCTTCGCAGATGATGCTGCAATCGTGGCCCACGATGAAACCACGCTCCAGGCTCTCATCAATAGCCTTGCCAAAGCCTGTGACAAATTCATGCTAAAGATCAGTGTCTCAAAAACTGTAGTTTTGACACAAGGCTTGAGAAACTCCAACCCAATCATGCTGAATGGCTCTCCTCTGGAGCAAGTGGGAAAATTCTGCTACCTAGGCTCAACCATCAGTGGTAGCACAGACATAACAACTGAAATAAATGCCAGAATAGGAAAGGCGGCCACAGCTTTTGGCAAACTCTCAAAAAGGGTGTGGAACAATAGCAAGCTGACCATCAAAACAAAGGTACTCGTGTACCAAACTTGCGTCCTAAGCACCCTGCTGTATGGCTCAGAGACATGGACCACCTACTCCAAACATGAAAGATCCCTCAACTCCTTCCACCTGCGCTGCCTACGCAAAATTCTCAAGATCAAGTGGCAAGACAGGATCTCAAATATCGAAGTTCTGAGCCGAGCCAACATTCCATCAACTCAGGCTCTCCTAGGCAAAAAAAGACTGCGGTGGCTTGGACATCTCCACCGT
The DNA here is from genome assembly GCA_963931925.1 of Onchidella celtica. Lineage (NCBI taxonomy): Eukaryota > Metazoa > Mollusca > Gastropoda > Systellommatophora > Onchidiidae > Onchidella > Onchidella celtica. Next base: position 45,946,118 of record OZ007581.1, on the reverse strand, counting down.
ATGGAAAATGATCGCATCCCCAGACAAATTCTCTACGGGGAACTTGCTACTGGCAACCGACCCAGAGGTAGGCCACATCTGCGATTCAAAGACACTTGCAAGGTCACGATGAAAGCATTCAACATCGACCCCAATGAATGGGAGAACCTTGCAAGTGATCGAAGCAGATGGAGACAAAAATTGCGCAGTGGCACGCTCGCAATAGACTTCAAGGCAAAAGAAACATACCTGACAAAACGACAGAGGCGGAATGAAAACACTCGCCAAAGTGAACCCAAAAGACTGACCTGCAATCACTGCCATCGCACTCTCGGGTCAAACATTGGTAGAATAAGCCACGAGAGAAGCTGTCAGTCAAAGTGAAAGTGAATATTCTAGCTGCTAAGACCGTCTGTAAAGACGCTAAAGGCCATATATAGTATTAAATATCGTTTGATTTAAAAATTCACCCCATGTGTCCGTTGGTCGCTGGTCTGCTTGCTTAGCTTGTTAGCTAGGTTTGAAAGGAAAAATAAGTTAAGTACACATCACGCCCGTGGTCGTGACAATCATCACGCACGTGGTCGTGACATTACATTTTGAGGAGATCTGTTAGAGTTTCTGGCATGAAGTCTGTGAAAAATGCTTCTTCAGTTTCTTCCAGTTTTTCCAATTTCCCTCAGTCCAATGCGATCGCTGCACGATTTTTCTCTCTAGGCTGTGGCCATTCGAAGTGTCTGGATCTTTTTCCAAGATTGTTGTACTATATGAAAGTGGCAGAATTTTAGATTTGTTTTTGGAGACATTTCATTATTATGTCATGCACTGCCTTTTTGAAGTCGAGGTGGAAATGCTTTTGCCATTTGTGGTAGCCAACAGCATTCTGTACATTGGCAAAGTGATTGGGTACTTTTTTTATTTTGATGGCCAAAATGAAGAGTACGCATGATGTGTAATGGGCCTTCCGAATTTTGAAAGGACAGGGTCGAGAAGACCTATTACCAACATAGGTTAACCCACTGGTTGGGTTATTACCTAAATATTGTCTCAAAGGTTATGCGTATAGGCGTACTCGAGAATGTGTTCAGCTACTGCTGGTGCTTTTTGCATGATTCATCACTGGTGTTATTTGCATGTCAGTATTACGTCAACTGGTGCTTTTTGTATGTCCCCTACTTAATAAACGAGACAATGACTGTTCTTTGTCTATAAGTAAATCCACGTACTGCCCCTCCCTCTGGTGTATGAAAAAAACAATAACCTAGTGATCTGTCACGAAATACAGACAGACATGAGCTACTAATGAATATAGGAGTAAATCTTGACTGATATAAGTTAGGGAGGTATCATACTAAGCCCGGAATACCACATCCAGTTGCTGCCAGCAACTGTCAGACCAGTATTACTAGAATTTTCAAGGTTTACTTAGATCATATAGGAAATTATGGTGAGCACTTCTTGTCTCCCAGCATCTGACTGTGTCTGACTGGGCTTAGTATGGTAGAGTTTTCCCGGATTTACTTTAAAAATATAAGAAATTATGCTGTGCGCTTCTTGACTGCCAGCATCTAACACTGTCACACGGTGCTTAGTATGATACTTCCCTTATTTAGTAACTAGAGATAAATGTAAAGATTGGTGCTACTTACGATAAACACAGGATCTTATGGAACTGTCTACAGGGCGATGTAGTAAACTGGCACCAAATCTTGTGCAATGTCTCCTTGCAGTATAATACCTTACCAACGTCGTGTTGATCATGATACATTTGTCGCCCACAGGATACCAGTTTTCTGGACACCTTGAACGGTCCTGTTCAGGGCATCTGGGTTGTGAACCTGCGGTGGTAGTGGTATTTGTTCTTGCAGTGGTAGTGATCGCGGAGGTTGTGGTAGTAGCCGTGGGAGTGGTGATAGTAGTAGTAGTGGGGGTGGTGGCTGTGGTAGTAGTGATGGTGGTTGTGGTAGTAGTCGTGTTTCTGGCAGTGGAAGTTTTGGAATTGGACAAGGTTGTTACTGTTAATACAGATGTTGTAGTTTTAGGTGTCACTGGAACTGAGGTGCTGGGCTCCTTCCCTTGTGTACTTGATGTAACTAAGGAAAGATGAAGAGAGAAGTTATTTTAGCTTATTCTGTCTCCCTCACTCTCTCTCTCTCTCTCTCTCTATCTCTCTCTCTCTCTCTCTCTCTCTCTGCATCTCTCTCTCTCTCTCTCTCTCTTTCTCTCTGTTTGTCTCCATTTTATATTCTTTCTCTTTTTCTTTCCGCCTCTTTCTTTCTCTCTCTCTCTGTCTCTCCGACCCTGCTTCTTTCTTTATCTCTCTCTATTTCTTTTTGCATTATTTGCTTGTTAACTAAATTGTTTTTCACTTGCAAATTGACCGAGTCAAACACCAACTTTTTCTTAAATGACGTCATCAGTACATTTACGTAATAACTGCTGGGAGAAGTCTTAATTCACGACCTGGGTGTTGTCTGGCTCGTGTGTTTGCCGACGACAATGCAGACCAGCAAATTCAGGAGCGGTGCAGCAAGACATCCACATCCCAGGGATTTTCGGTGACGTTCAGGGTCATTTTAGGATTAGAGTTAGGGTTATTATTAGGGTTAGGGTGACCAGTCCAGAGATTGCAGCACCCATGGCAGTGTTCGATAGGACGAGAAATCCCTTAACCGATGACCTGTGTTTGGGGATCTGTTCCTGCTCCGCTCCTGAATTTGCTGGTCTGCATCGCAATCGGCAAAAAAGCGCCCGGCTCACAAAGCGTATAAGGAAACGTTAATATCCAAATACTTTCAGACTGTTCTTTGACGGATGTTGCCTTATCTATTGGAACCCCGCCCTCCATAAATGGCAAGATGTGTTTTCATGTGTACGGAAATGGAGACGGCAACGGCAACGGCACCGGAAACAGTAAAAAATCCATCAAGTTGAATACAGAAAGAAAGTTTCCATGTGTACATAGATGACATTTCCACACACATGAAAACATTCTTTCTATTTCACTAATGGAAGAATTTGACATTTTTTAAAATATATATATATATGAACACTCAGCTATACTGTTTTTTTTATCCGTTCACACAAACGTCATCCACCATCAGTTTCGCTTTCTGTTCTCGGATCTGCATGTGGTCTCCTTCTCACAGTCACACATTTACTCATTCAGGCCCACTCTCAGTACTCACTCAGGAAAAAAAAAAACATCACTTCTCTCCCATTTAGTTTCCAGTGTAGACTCACATACTCACATTCCATCACTGCCTCACATTATAACCTAATTACTTAAAAACTCACTTATTCACTCACCACCCACTCATTCTTCAATTAATAATTCACTCATCACTCAATCATTTACATAACATAGTGATGTCAATATCTCACATTGCGAACCAATGTCAGTTCTTTACCTATGGGCGGTTTTCCACAGACAAAGTTGCGCTTGTTCCTGCAGAGTACATCCCGCATCTTGTCAGACGACAATTTGTACACTGAGCAATAACTCCCATTTTTCAGTGGCAACCATATCCTATCCACACTCTCGATCTCCTGCGAGAGTTCTATGGAAAATGAGATTTAGATAATGAAACTATTTACATCATGATGAATCAGAAATGAAACGAGCGCTGTACATCGGGATCGCCAGATAAACTGTCGCAACTCGGTTTACACAGGCTTTTTAGGAGAAACAAGAAACTGAATAACTTTCTTCATCAGACTTAATAGTTATGCTCTTTAAAATAAAAAAAAGTTTCAACCCTTAGTTTTCAGAATGGTCCCCAACTTATAACACAACCTGTGGGTTGTCAAGGGCTGCAAGTCTGCCAACTATCTTAATTTAAAAAAATATAATAATGCCGCCCTCGACATGATTTTAGTTATACTTTCAAAGATCAATATAATTTTTTTTTCTGCTTAATACATTTTGAAATAGATATAATTCCTTCTGATTTAGTGTAAAAAGGCATGGTTTTTGTCTCATTTTCACCCAGAGCAGGCGCAATGAAACTTTGTTGTCGACTCCATTGCATGCAATTGGCACCCGTTTTTATCTTATTCATTCATAGCGTAAAGTGGGACCAGTGGCCGTGCAGTTCAGTCTTTGCCTAACACATGTCATCAGTCTACTAAGGAAGTATAAAAGCTTTAGATCAGTAGTTCTCAATCTTTTTCAAGCAAATCTCCCCACTTAGGCTCCAAATTTTCTTTTATTGCCCCTCAACAAATACCTATTTAAACCCAACAGATAGCAGATACAACTCACAAGAAGTCAGACTACACACAACTTATGATGTCAAGTTTTTCAAAGCCTTATTAGTAACAGTAGACGCGTTGATAATTCATTATAAAACAAAAAGAATTCTTTATCAAATGCGATTTTTAAAAAAAGAAATATAATAATAATAATAATAGTAGTCCGTCCATCAGGTATGATGATGACCTTAACAACACCAGAGGAATAAAGAACAGAAATTGTTGAGAATTTCAACACATGGACAATAAAGAGAACTAAAGGACACAGAGGACAGAATGGAACGACTGTTCTTTCATGACTTATGGCTTCTCATGTGACTGATAAGTCCTATTTTTGCCCTGCAGACCCTTCCGCATAAATGACAAGAGTGCTCCGTTGGTTCAGTACCACTGGGCCTTTTCTTGCGCCGTTCTCTTTTTTTGATAGCCTGCTGGACTCTGTCAGCTTCCCATGCTTTGCTGCCTCTGGTAAGGGCCGCCCTCCAATTTGCACGATCAAGCGAGAGCTTTTCCCACTCACTCACATCAATGGCAAAGGCCTTCAGTGATTGCTTGAGAGTGTCTTTGTAACGTCTCTTTGGGGCCCCAACATTCCTCGTTCCATTGGAGAGCTCAGAGAAGAAGATTGGCTTAGGGAGTCTGGAGTCTGGCATTCTGACAACATGTCCTGCCCAACGTAGCTGAATTTTTTTCAGGTGGCAGAAGATGCTCAATTCCTTGGCACGATTGAGGACCTCAGTGTCTGGAATTTTATCCTGCCATTTGATCCTTAGGATCTTTCTAAGGCAGGCCAGATGAAAGTGATTTAGCTTTCTGGCATGCGATTGGTACACTGTCCAGGTTTCAGCCCCATAGAGTAGGGTGGGAAGGACCACAGCATTGTACACTTTCAGCTTAGTGTCTGTGCGAATGCCGGCAACATCCCATACTCTCTTTCGAAGCCTGCCAAATGCAGAGCTGGCTTTGCTGATTCTTGAGAGAATTTCAGTATCAACACGAGCCGCGGAAGACAGTGTACTGCCAAGATAGGTGAAGTTCCCCGACACCTTCAGAAAACTGTCATGGACTTTGATATTTGGGGTCACAGGATACTTGTCGTCTGGAGTAGGCTGATGGAGCACTTCCGTCTTCTTTGTGCTTATTGTGAGGCCAAAGTTGTCACAGGCACTAGAGAACTTATCAACACAGTTTTGCATGCTATCCTCATTGAGTGCCAGAAGTGCACAATCATCAGCAAATAGTAGGTCACAGACTTGAATACTTTTGGTTTTGGTTTTTGCCTGAAGTCTCCTGAGGTTGAATAGACTGCCATCAGTTCGGTACTTGATGCTTACCCCTTGAGGAGGAGAGCTAAAGGCTTCTTGTAGCATTGCAGAGAACATGATGCTGAACAGAGTTGGGGCTAAGACACAACCCTGTTTTACCCCATTTGTGACAGCAAAGGGCTCTGAAACACTGCCGTTGCTTTTGACTGCAGCTTGCATGCCATCATGAAACTGGCGCACTATTGTGATGAATTCGGGTGGACACCCAAACTTCGCCAAGATTTTCCAGAGGTCTTCACGACACACTGCGTCAAATGCTTTTGTGAGGTCAACAAATGTGATATACAGCGCTTTATTTTGTTCCATGCATTTTTCCTGAATCTGTCTGGCAGCAAAAATCGTATCCGCCGTTCCCCTCTCTTTACGAAAGCCACATTGGCTCTCGGGAAGCAAGTCATTTGACGAGAGTTGATCAAGAAGGCGATTCAGAAGCATTCTTGCCAATATTTTGCCAGCAATTGAAAGTAGAGAGATTCCCCGATGGTTGTCACAGACTTGGCTGTCCCCTTTGTTTTTGTACAGATGGATGATTGAAGCATCTTTGAAGTCCTGTGGCAGCTTCCCTGCTTTCAACATATGATTGAACAACTCGGTAAACCTTTCAATAAGCTTTTCTCCACCGAAGGCATACACCTCAGCAGGAATTGAATCCACGCCTGGTGATTTGTTAAAGGACATCTGATTTGTGGCAGTTCGGGTCTCATTTGCTGTGAATGGCTTGGCAAGAGCTGCATTAATAGGAGTCTGAGGGAGGCGGTCAATGGACTCAGTATTTATATTTGATGGCCGATTTAGCACACCTCCGAAATGTTCTGCCCAACGCTGAATTATGGCATTCAATTCAACAATGCGTGTTGAACCATCTGACGCAAGAAGTGGCGTAGTGCCAGAGCGGGATGGTCCAAACACAGCTCAGAGGCTCTCAAAGAACTTTCTAGTGTTGTTTGTGTCGGCATATTTCTGAGTTTCTCTTACTCGCTCTTCTAGCCAGTCATTTTTCATTTTCCTCAGCTTCTTCTGGAGTACACCCTTACATGCACGCAGTGCATCAGCTTTTGCTGTGGAAGAGGGGTCACTGCAGTGAGCTTGGATGAGACTATTTTTTTCTTTGATGAGCACTTTGATTTCATTATCATTATCATTGAACCAGTCCTGGTGCTTGCGGACAGGAAAACCAACTGTGCTGCTGGCGCAAGAGTGTACAGTCGTATTTAGGTCAGTCCAGCTCTGTTCTATGTTCTTAGGGTCAAAAGTCACGCAATCCAATTTTGAGGAGAGTTCTGATGAGAGCTCGCTCTGTTTCTCAGCTGAGCAGAGTTTTGAAACATTTAGGCGTTCAGGTGGCGCTTTCCCTTGAGGGCGTCTATTGCGCCTCAATGTTAGTCTGAGCTTGCAAACAATGAGTCTGTGGTCAGTTCCACACTCGGCACCACACATCGCCTTTGTTACAAGGACATCCTTTCTGTCAGTCTTCCTCACAATGACATAGTCTATGAGATGCCAATGCTTTGAGCGGGGATGCATCCATGACGTTCTGTTTCTCACGGGGAGACTAAAATTTGTGTTGGTAATGAACAGGCCAAATTCAGCGCACAAAGTAAGTAAGCGCAACCCATTGTTATTGCATGAACCAACTCCATGAGGGCCCAAAACATTTGGCCACGCTGAGATTTCGGAGCCAACCCTAGCATTGAAGTCCCCCAAGAGAATCAGCTTATCAGCTGCCGGGACAGAGCATATGACAGATTCTAGATCAGAATAGAACTTGTCTTTGGCTTCATCTGGGTTTGTCATGGTGGGCGCATATGCGCTAATGAGGGTGGCTGACTGGCTTTTCCCAACTGGGATCCTGAGTGTCATTAGCCTGTCATTTATTTCAATTGGCATGGACTGCAAGTTTCTGACAAGGTCATTTTTAATTGCAAACCCAACACCATGCTGTCTCGGTTCGATTGCACCCTTGCCTTTCCAGAAGAAGGTGTATCCACCACTGAGCTCTTTGAGTTGGCCACTATCAGGGAGTCTGGTCTCACTGAGTGCCACTATGTCCAGGTTGTACCTGCTGAGCTCAATGGCAATAAGTGCAGTGCGTCTTTCCGGGTTGTTTGAGTTGTCCTGTAGTGTGCGTATATTCCAGGCTCCTAGCCTGAGTAAGCTGAATTTCTTTTTGTTTCGACCGCAAAAAGGGATCCCCACTGGTCGAGGTATACCAGTCAGGGTGATGTGAAGTGGGCTTTCTTTAGGGCACCTTTTCTAGCCCCTTCCTCAGTTGAGGTGAACAGTGCTATCCTTAAATAAGGCTGCTCAGCTACTGTGGGTGCTGCCTCCCCACGCCTCCACTTCAATCGACGATGAAGCGACCATAGCCCACAGCCACCAACGTGTAGGTCTGTGCTAACAGCTTCCAGTCTATCCAAACCTGCTGCCACCGCACTCGCCCATCGCCGTTGGAATTTTGAGAGGAAAGAAGACGAGACAAAGATGAAAGAAGACGAGGTGAGTGTTAAGACTGGCGCAAAGAATTTGGTTTTAGTGAGAAAGAGCTGCGCAAACATCAGACTCATTCTCTCGCCTGGACACAACTTATCCAAATGGCAAGACAGGGTCAAGACGACTGGAAATGTATCCAGGTGCAGGAGGATGCCAGAGGGACAGTCATATTGCCTGACCGGCTGCCTGTAGGCTACTCCACAGCCTCACAGTCCCAACTGTCTAGGGTGAAAGACCCAAACCAAAGAACACCAATACTGGTGGATGCTCTGTGTCACGATATCCAGGCCAGAGTGACGGTATATTGACATCTGCCCTATCAATCAACCACTGGCCTGCTGCCGCCAGCTTCGAAGCTGCGTCCGGGAAGTTTGCTCAATTCTTCGTCTGTGATTTAGGCAAACAAGCCTATGACCACACCGCTACCGGGGGCCAATATGAAGGACTCAAGTACTGAGGGTCACATTGTGCCCTAGCAGGTGGCCGTTGGGTTAGATGAAACCTCCTCCGCCCTGGCCGTTTGCACCGACAGGTGCACGCCCACTGATACCATGCTAGCGTACCAGTTCATGAAGCAGGTTGTACTGGATTACATGTTACCAGTAGCAGATTTTTCTGACCTGACAAAAAAAAAAAAAAAAATATATATGTAACAAATCCACCTAAGCTGACCTTTAAGATACAGGTGTCGAATTATAAAACATTGGTATAGTAAAAACACACCTGGCAATATTTGTTCAAGAACAGTCACACTTCGTACCATCTCGCTGGTGTGATCTTTGCAAGTCTTCTTTGCGGTTCTGAACACTGCCTGTGGAAACAGTTTGACACAGTGTCCATGTACAAAGGACCAGTCCTGGTTACAACCGTTCCCTTCTGACCCACCTAAAGGACTCCCTGGCCTTGGGTCTCCTGTGTCTGGTGGGTCTAGATTGGTAAGATGAACGAGCAGTGAAAGAAGACAAACGCCGATTAGTGTCAATGAAAATGACTGTGTCGCTGCTGTCTAATGTGGAGACCCGGGTGGATGGACGGGTCGATGGGTGACTGGGTGGATGGATGAACAGATGGATGGATGGATGGATGGATAGATGATGGTCTGAAAGTGATAGGTGGAAGAATGGATAGATGGGTTTATGAATGGATGGATGGATGGATTGATAGATGGATGGGTGGATGGAGGATGGGCTTAACAAGATGGATGGATGGATAGATGGATGGATGGATGTGTGGGTGGATGGATGGATGCATGTTGGTGTATGGATGATGGTCTGGACGAGATGGATGGATGAATAGGTGAATTGGTGAATGGATGGATAGATGGATGGAGGATGCATGCATGCATGCATGGCTCGATGGATGATTGGACAATGGTCTGGAAGAGATGGATGGATGGATGGAGGGACGGACGGACGAGATGGAAGGAGGAATGGATGGAAGGATGGATGGATGGATCCATGGATGGATGTATGGATGGACGGATGAATGGATGGTAGTCTGGACGAGATGGATGGATAGATGAGTGGATATATGTACTAAATTGATGCATAGACGGATGAAAGATGGATGAATGAATGGATGGGTGGATGGATGAACGGATAAATGCTTAGCTGGATGGATGGATGTATGTATGCTGGCCTGGATGAGACAGATGGATGGATGGATGTATGCTGGACTGGATGAGACGGATGGATGGATGGATGTATGCTGGCCTGGATGAGGCGGATGGATGGATGGATGTATGCTGCCCTGGATGAGACGGATGGATGGATGGATGTATGCTGGCCTGGATGAGACGGATGGATGGATGGATGTAGGCTGGCCTGGATGAGGCGGATGGATGGATGGATGTATGCTGGCCTGGATGAGGCGGATAGATGGATGGATGTATGCTGGCATGGATGAGACGGACGGATGGATGGATGTATGCCAGCCTGGATGAGACGGATGGATGGATGGATGTATGCTGGCCTGGATGAGACAGATGGATGGATGGATGTATGCTGGCCTGGATGGGACGGATGGATGGATGGATGTATGCTGCCCTGGATGAGACGGATGGATGGATGGATGTATGCTGCCCTGGATGAGACGGATGGATGGATGGATGTATGCTGGCCTGGATGAGGCGGATGGATGGATGGATGTATGCTGGCCTGGATGAGGCGGATGGATGGATGGATGTATGCTGGCCTGGATGAGGCGGATGGATGGATGGATGTAGGCTGGCCTGGATGAGGCGGATGGATGGATGGATGTATGCTGGCCTGGATGAGATGGATAGATGGATGGATGTAGGCTGGCCTGGATGAGGCGGATGGATGGATGGATGGATGAGTGGATGGATGGATGCATGAAATTGATGGATGGGTGGATGAATGGAATGAATCGATGGATGGATCGAGGGTTGGTTGGGTGGATGGATGTATGTATGGATAGATGGAAGGATGGATGGATGAATGGATGGGTAGATGGATGTATTTTTTTAATAAATAGATGGACGGATGGGTGGATAGATGGATGGATGGATGGATTTTTGGATGGACGGATGGATGGAAGGATGAATGGATGAACGCATGGATGAATGGATGGATGATGGTCTGGACGAATTGGATGAATGGATGAATGGATGGATGGAGGTACGGACGGGCGGAAGGATGGGTGGAAGGATGAACTGATGGCGCATGGGTGGTTCATTCATCCATCCATTCATTCACCCATCCATTCATCCATTCATGCATGCATCCACCCATGCACATTAACATAGCTACAATTAAACAATATTTAATGCCTGAGAGAAAATAAAAACATACCTCTTGGTTGTATTGTCAGGTTTATCTCCACACGATTTTTATAGTCAACTGGGAACGTATAGACTCTTATTGTCATCATCTTGTCTAACATGTCTCTTGTAATGTCTCTGAACTGAACGTTGACCTGGGCACAGAAATGGTGGTATTTATAACAATATTGTGTTTCTCTAGGCCAGATCATGGTCAAACTGGGAATCTGTTTGTTCTCAGTTCCATTTCCCAACCGTATGAAAGTGTCAGAGTAACCAGGGAATTTTGCACGAACGTATTTGTGCAGTTGCATCTGGTGCTTTCCCTGAACACAAAGCGTCGCTGTAACAGTTTCTCCAACATTACCCTCTATGATGTAGGGATTCTCGCTGTCTGGACACATCTCAAGGGAACTCCCTAGATCACAAGAATGATTAACCACAACGACATGTCAGCTGTAATACCTGGTGTTTAAGACAGTGAACTATTAACAGTGCACTGAATGTACGAAGTTACCAAGGTGTGTAAGTACAACACAGATCAGCCCCCCCAATCAGACTGGCAGACAATTAAACGAGACAGACAGACAGATAGATATCAATGTTTGTCCAATCAAGAAAGGGCACAAGTAATATAAAATATGAAATAATAAACAAAAGTATCAAAGTAAAATGCCCATCCCCACACCCAGCCCCCGCCATCACACACGCACATGCCGTACGGCCTTTAAAATCAATAACAATACACACCATCCACACAAGAATTCCAGAGTAACACTGCAAACAAAAGACGTATGAACAGTGTTGAGAAATCTGGCCTATTCATCCTGGCACTTGTACAAATTGATGTTGTTCCAGTTTTCTGAAAAGAAAGAGAATTTTAAAGACGGGTACATTAAATCGATATCTTTTATATTATATTTGAGGACTTGCGAAAAAACTTAATGTACTTTCTGAGCAACACTAAAAAGGCAACCACAGCTTTCAAAGCTGAATGAACTTTGACGATGAAAGAAAATTTGGAACCGTGGAAGGGGCTCACTACTCCCCCCCTCCCCTGCACTCCGAACACATGGCCATCACATCGATTACTGACCATGATAAGGCCTGGTGATTCAAAACTTTTAGTGGCAAAAAAAAACAAAAAAATGTTTATTTCATTTTCTCACTATGAATGGAGCTGGGCCCATACATGTGTTTGTCATAAAGGCTCTGAAACTAATCACTGAAAAAGTATGAAAATCAGTAGATAGATCTATTAGTTAGCAGTCGGCGTAGTTTTTTATGGGAAGACACAGAGGCGTTACATTTTCAGTCTTTTTACACTTTCCTCAGTTCGAGTCGGGGAAACACCACCACCGCGATTCGATACTTTAATGAAGAGTTAAGAACTAAAAAGTCTCCAACATTTATCATGATTGTACTCTTTGGTGCAAGGAGCGTTGTTCGCTGAGTATCCATCGATCGTCTTCCCGAGATGCTTGGGGGAGAGAAAAGAAGGTAATTGGGGCGGGGGTGAGGGAGAGAGAGGGAGGACGAAATTAAATTTATCACTGGTAACCATCGATATCTCTTTTTATATAACAAGTAATATATCTCGTACTTTTTTTTCTCTTCGTAGAGTGATAAGAATTGTAAAGATTAATTGAAAAAAAAGCACCACGATACCAGGAACCCACCTCCCCCGCCCCCTCCCATATATACACATTTCATGATCTGGGAGCAGGAATAGTTTATGTACGATTCAGTAAAACCTTAAAACGACGAACCACGACTCGAAATAGATCTAAATGATGGCGAAACAATAAATTTCCAATAAAAAAAACTACACCGATTTGAGACTTCTATTAAAAACTGTGCACCCTTACATCCACTCTGATGCACCATATAAAATTTGAAGTCTGAGTGTTGAGTGGTTCAGAAGCCTTTTGCAACGAAAATTCTCTAGTCCAGAAATATATATAATATAGATAAATATTTTGATGATGCAATGCCTGGAACCATCACAGTTTATTTGTTAGAGATTTGTAAGATAATGACATTACATGTTTTCCCATTTGTTACCTCAGTAGATCGTTCGAGGTAAAGAAACTTTAAATTTGAATGTAACGAACGATTTTCTTTAGGGACATCAGTTGAAACTGTAGCGCTCTGTTGTGACTTTGAACTGAGCAGTGAACACTAATCTAAAACCGATAGTTCCTTTGTTTTGTTGTGAACTGTGTTATATCGTCACTTCCGTATGGTTAAGATATCTAAGCCGTACAATATTGCTGTATTGTGTGTGCCAGCTATGACCAGGTAAGACCAAGAAACGCTCACACGTGAGCTCTGTCATTTGTGTAATAACATTGTCGTGGTGAGACTAGTGAAACGATTCTGTCAAGTGTTTTGATCAAGCTGTGGGGAGTGGAATCCCTAAATTGATGACCCCGGCGCCAAACACGACAGTTCCAGTGTTATAACCTCTATCACTATGACCCCAGCCTCAAGATGAGTCAGCAGAAACACTGCTCGCAAACTGAACATCGAAACCTCAATTGAACGCGCAGCAGCCCGGCAGTCAATCCTACGCAGTTTCGATAAAATTCCCCGACTTTTGGACCACATCCCCAGAAGAATGGTTTTCTAGAGTGGAGGCCCAGTTTGGCACGAAGAACATAACACAGGACCAAAATCAAATGATGATTATATAGTGGGTGCTCCTGATGCCAAAACACGCCTGGGGAGATACAAGATGTCCTCACTAACCCTCCAAACGCAAAAAAAAATAATTATATCACTTTGAAAAAGGCCCCCATCAAAAATTTCGGCAAATCACAAGCGCAGAAAGGCAATGAACGTTTAAACCTAAACGGATTGGGGACTGAAGACCCACCGCTTTATTACGAAAAATTAACGTGTTAAATGACGACATCCAGACTTTGAAGGGGGCATTATTCCGCTCAAACCTTCTTTCAGAATTTCATAGCATTCTTCCAGGAGAGGATTTTAATAAACTCGAAAAACTTGCCAAGGCTGCTAAAGGTATTTGTCAATTACGTTCTGCGAGTATACAACAAGTTCACCAGACACACGTATTCGAAGAACCTACAACAACAACTATCGATGCTGCCACAATAAAACCAAAGCTAGAACCGCGTTCCCAGCGTCGCCCAGGAACCAACCAAACTGCACCATGTTCTTCAGTGTGTTTCTATCACTCGAGATTTGGTCCGTTTGCATGCAATTGCCAACCTAGCTGGAAGTTTTCTTCTCTACTCTCCAGGCCCTCAGGAAACGCCAAGACCAGCTGCTGGGCATGGCAGCGTCTGGTTTTCAAACTCAAATACGCTTCCTGTCGATGATCTCATCTCTGGAAGGTCTCAGCTTGTTGACACAAGAGCAGAGGTATCAGTATATCCTACATCTGCGCATGATCACTCGACCCATCCTTGGTGCAGACTTTTTCACAGAGCATGGCCTTGCCATTGATCTTCGTGGAAAATACCTATTGTCTCTTGACAACACTTCAATTCTCCTCAGAGAAACCAAGCTCCCTTGACTCATGCAGGTTTAATAACACCTCATCAAAATGAGTATTCCAGTCTACTCTACCTCATCAAAATGAGTATTCCAGTCTACTCTAGCAGTTCCCTGAACTAATCACTCCCCATTTGAATAGGCCTGTCAAGAAGCATAGTGTTGAGCACCATATCGTCACATACGCCACCCAACCTCACCCCCCACCCCGGGCCGATGCTCGTGCCCGACGTTTGAACCCAGAAAATCGTGCAGCCGCCAAAGCTGAATTCCTGGACATGCAAGAGATTGGTATTTTCCGTCTGTCCAACTCAGTTTGGTCCTCACCCCTGCAAGTAGTTCCCCAGTCAAATGGACACTGGCGACCCTCTGAGGACTACAGGCATACAGGCACCTCAACGCTGCTACCAAGAATGGTCGATACTCCTTTCCTCACATACAGGATTTCAACAAGCATCTGTCAAGATGCATCGTTTTCTCCAAGATGGATTTGATCAAGGGCAACCATCAGATTTCTATAACGCCAAAGTATATTGCCAAAATGACTATCATCTCAATCTTTGGTCCCTGGGAGTTTCTCCGCATGCATTTTGGCCTGAAGAACGCAACACACATGTTCCAACGCCTAATGGATAGCGTTCTACGAGACATCCCTTTTACTTTTGTCTACATTGATGACATCCTTGAAGCCCGCGACTCACGCGAAGAACATCTCGAGCAGGTACGTCGACTTTTCCATCTCCTGCCGGCAAATGGTCTGGTCACCAACAAAGCCAAGTGCGTTTTTGCTGCTAGTGAGTTAGATTTCCTTCGGCACCATGTCAGGGCCCAGGGAAAACGTCCTCTCCCTGACCAGGTAGGAGCCCTTCGTGACTGTGCTACACCTGGTGGCCGCACCCGTTTCCAACGGTTTTTTGGGATGATGAATTGCCTATCACCGTTTCATCCCACATGTTGCTGGCATCCAACTCCACTTCACGCAGCAAAGGACAAGCCATAGAGTGGTCTAAAGAATGCCAAACTGCCATCAAAAAAGCTAAAGAAGCACTCGACGAGGCGGCACTTCTACACCATCCTTAAACAGACGAACCGATAAGCCTCAATGTGGATGCATCCAAAACTGCTGTAGGTGCCCAACTTGAACAACGACAAGGCCAATCTTGTTACCGCTCGCCTTCTTTTCTGCTGATAAGGCTGTGGTTTATGGAATCTCTAAAAAAATCATTTCCGTTTTATAACCATCAAATGGTCCTACTAATTGTTTATGAAGCCCTAATGAGAGATTTTCTGTAATATGACCAGATTCATACAGAATGTTCTATTGATCATTATAAAATTGGCATTCTTTGCAAAGCGGCAAAGGCGAATATTGATGACTACACCCAACAGTCCTCAGGAAATCCGACGCGTAGGAATCAGGTCAAGTTTCCACATAGTAATGACATCGTTCCAACGTGAATTGGCTGGTCAGAATATTGCGTTTACGTCGGTTTGATGTAGGCAACCCACCCTTTCGATAATCTCAGTTAACCTGCCGAAATCCTATTCAAATCTAAGCCGGACTGAAGAAGGGGTGCTGACTGGGTCGGCATCGCTCAAGTGATGGGCAAGTAAATTCCTCCATTCTCAGTTAAGGAGAGGATGAAAGATGAGTGTTAAAGTATTGTAGAATGAATGTTTCCATTTTATCTGTGTCTTTTCTCTTTTAAACGCAATAATTGACCAAAAAGTAAAAGCCATTACAATATCTACTAACATTTCATTAACTTAAAAACCCGAGGTCATTAATTAAAAATTTGGTCTTTAGTGTGATGTTCACAAAACATAAATCAGAAATACAAATTCCCTTAGAGTTTGATTTTTATTTCGCTGTTGTTTTTATTTCTTACAACAGTTCTTCCTTACGACTGATTTTACATCAAACGTAAAGTACGACACAGTTTATAAACGTCAGATAGCTAAGTCTGTGCTATGCTGAAAAGAAATACCTAAAATTATTATTATTTTTGGTTGTTGTTGTTTTTTTGCTGTCCAGGAAAAACTCTAAAATTGAATTCAAAAGGCTGTTGTTAGGGATGCGTAATATATATATAGATTATAAGCCATTGCTAAACAATGAACACAACTTAATTTTTTTTTTCTATTTGACTTTGTAATTAGACTATGCGCAGATCTAATTAAAAAATGATAAAAATCTGAAGGACAAAACATGAAAAAATACTATACCGCAGCAACACTGAAGCTCCTGAAAAATGAACAAAGCTTCACACTGGGGACAGGCCAGATCCGTTTATACTGCGGTGTGGAGTTACAGGAGAATAAATATTTTAGTTTTCTTTTCATCCTCTTTATTTGTATGATCAGAGGCGTCACCACTTTTACAATATGGTGGATATGGTCTTGGGCACAAATGATCCAACTCAGACACCTGGGAATTATTTTTATTTTCCTTCTTTTGAAAACTAACAGACGGGCTGGACTGTACATTTCACGGGTAAAAAAAAGTATTTTAGACGATAATAGAAATTTTAAAAAAACAACAAAGTTTATTTCATTTTGCTTATCCATATCTTAATAATAAATATTTATTTTGTGTTGTTCTTTTTTATTCCCCTTCCTGTTAAGTTGATCTTTCTAGACATGGGCGGTTTGTGCCCAAGACTATTGAAATTCAAGGAAAAGAAAGACGCAGATGACGATGATAAAGAAAATGACAAAAAAAAGAAATATAATTTTTTTTATGTATCTTTATAGCACAAACAGGATACGTCAGAGCTGAGGTTTGGGATCGCCGACTACCCCGTGAGTAAATTCACATTGATTTCTATTATTTTATTCTCTCTAAATGACCGCGATTATTTTTATTTAACTGTAATCGAACGTACATGGCGTCACAAACTGTAGAGATTGAGTTACGCCGTAAGCTAATTTAATGGTGTTCCTATCCCAAGACCGAACAAAAAAAAAAACATGTGCATTTCCCTTCAGTCAGTGTTAATATAAGCCACGCCCTATAAAGCACAGATGAAAATAAGCCAAAAAAGTCTGTTCTAGAAACGCCCATGCCGATAATTATGCTGAGTCCAGTTAAAACACTGCGTATTTCTTTTGCGTCTTGATAAACATTTTCTGGCCTGGAACTTGTATAAACATGTTGGGAAATGCCAGGAAAAAAAGGTTAAATGTACATGGTTTTTCTCGACATAAACTGCAGCTTATCTAATTTGGTTTTTCTGTGCGAGATTGAAGATACGATGCACGTGAAAAAAAAAAAAAAAGCAGCAACAGCAAACAGATGAAAATATTATGTGTCCGTCACATTCCTCTCACAGGGGAAAAGAACTGTGCCAATGTTCTTTCCTCTGCTAAGATCAGAAAGCCAGACGGTTATTTTTCCTTGTGCTTGGCACTTTATCAACAGAGTGATCTTCCCTGGTGAAACTCTGTTTAGCGTTTCAGTGCATAATTATGTCTTCAGAATACAAAAACAGCATTATGCAATTTTCTCTCTCTATTTTTCTCTGTGGTGATTTACCCAAGGGTTCTCCGTAGACACGACGTCTGGTCTCAAGATAGTGAACTGGGGCCTATAAATAAACACTAAGTGATTAAAGCTTTACATGTCCAGCGCTAAGGTGAAAACTTTGGCATGAAAAGAAAGACAGAAAGAAAAGTTAAATTCCGTAAACCCTGCATTAGAAATAAATAACAACGGGGCAAAGCAATACATTCTGGAAGAATGGAGATAAAAGAATCTAAAAAAAAAAAGCGTTTGGCTGCAAAAACGATTACAACAAGCTAGATATAAAAAAATAGTGTAACTGAAAATGCTTTTCTTTTTTTGTGAACAGTTTGCAAAAAGAAAAAGTTGTATGGAGGAAAGCCTCGCGTAAGAAATAATATCCAAACGATACAATGCAAACTAAACAGTTAAAACAATCAAACGATAAAAGAATTGAATAGGAATAAAATTATCAAAATAAAAGAAACAGAGAAGCACAGTACAGCACAAAGAGGTGACCAGTAGTAAGAAACTGACAACATATGATAAAAAAACACACAAAAAACTGTTGGGTCGCAGCAAGGCTATTAACAATGTCAAAATTGGGCAAAAAGAAAAAGGTGTATGTAACAAAGTCTCGCATAAGAAATAAAGAAATGTCTTTTCATACGATTGTCAGAAAGACTACGTTAATATGAAAGATGTGCTTAGGTATTTACGTTATGTTGTTGTTGTTATAGTTGTTGCTTTTGAATGCTGAACACAAGCTTGTCAAGAGAAACTTGAAAAATAATTTATGCTCAGGCAGAGATATTTTAAAATAATAGGTTTTTACCCCATCAAAACTCTTTGCATTGCCATTATCTTGGGCTTTAGATAAGCCAATGTAGCATGCTACTCTGTCTAACCTTTAATTCTCAAGTAAAGAATTCATAGCGTTATTCGGTCCTTTAACTCAAATTCATGAAAAGAAGACATATTACATAAGACTTTAGTTATCTTCAACTCAAATGTCAATCACTACAGGTACGTCGAAAAACCATCTATATCTTCACCATTCTATAGCGAAAGAATAAACATGTTCCCGTGTGCTTTTAATAGCAACGAAGAGCTTTTTGCACTGGATTTGGACGAAAGAGATTGACAGAACTGGCAAATGATATCTCCCTTAAGCCCATACGTTTGCTTCAGCATGAAAATATCTGTAGGGCTCATAAGAGAGAGAGACAGATAGACAGACCGACAGACAGACAGACAGACGGACGGACAGAAAAAGGGAGAGCGAGAGAGAGATAGAAAGAGAGAGTCGATTTTTTTTTTCACTGTGACACTGTGAAGGTTCTTTGGTTCCACTTTGAGAAAACTGACATTATATAAAAAAGGTCAAACTGTTTATTGACAGTAGTGCTGGGACATTTTCTCACTAGGTTAATATGTCCAGTATTTTAGGGCACGGTTCCGACACATGTGTCGACTCCTTAGATATTGACCTTCGGCGTGCGACTCCGACACCGGCATATGGTACCGGTACTGGTACTAGTGCCCACACTACAGTGGCCATTTAGTTTTGCTTCTCACTACCACTGACTAATTTATATTTAATATGGATGTGTAAACATTACATTGAAAACATTCTAAACATCGCCCTTCCTGCATTGCAGTACCTTACCACTGCCTAACACTTCGCAAGAGAAACCCAACTAAAGTTTGAATATTCATTTTTCAATTGTGCACATTCTCAGGGTCAGTGCCGGAATCGGGGTTTCGGAGTCTGTATCGACTTCAACGAGAAGTTGTGATGTCGGAGCCTGGAGTCGCGACACTTAAGACGTGCTAGTGCAGCCCAGGTCCAAACGGACGGGATGCGATTGCACAGAGGTATGATATACGCCGTTTTTACTTTCAGTTAATAACTATGGTTTAATAAATAACCTTCAGTTTACACCTCTAACACTTTATTATTTCTGTACATTGACATTAATGTTTCCCAATGCACCTTCGATCAATTATCAGTTATGACAAAGTACATCACAATCATTCAGTTCATGCTCTTGATAGTTCCTCACTTGTAAAGTCTGAAAATAATCATTTCAGATAATCAATTTAAAGATGTTGTTGGAGGGGGGGGGGGGGTAGCCTAATTACAAAGCCAAATAGAGAAAATACCGAGTTGTGTCACAGTTCCTTTATTTTAATATTTTAACTGAAAAGAAAAAGAGAGATTATCCATGGCTATCAAGTACTAAAATTATTTCTAAAAACTATTTCAGTTGTGTCCCTTTATTTACTGACATGTTAGGAAAAATGGGAAATAAAATTAAAAATAATTTAGACGTCTGCCTCAGAGTAAAAATCTGTGAGTGTGACTTTTATGTTAGGTTCAAGTGATGATGGTTATGATGTTCGTCCATCGCGGGCGATGAGGACCACTGACATCCCTCTATGATGTGGTTGGGACTGGGTGTGTCCGGAGATGGCTGGTGAGTCCGATCCGGGCACGGTAGTGTTTCCCACACACTTTGCAGGCATGTTGGGGGGGGGGGGGGGTTGGCTGCAGTGTATGTGCTTTCCGTTCAAGTATTCACAAGTTGGAAGCATGGTGTATTCGTCTATATCATTATTAATTGATGTTATAATAAATGAGACACGGAGAAAGACACAGAGAGAGAGAGAGAGAGAGGGGGGGGGGGGGAAGAGAGATAGGGATAAAGAAAAGAGAGAGAGAGAGAAAGAGAGAGAGAGGGAGAGAAAGAGACAGAAGGAGAGAGAGAGAATGGAAACAAAATAGATAAAATATTTTTGGTATGTTAATGGTCAAGCATTCGATCATACGACATTTTCATTAATTGCCCACCTGGTAACGCCCAGCCCTGCTAAATTTATATAAATTTGCCTTAAAAGAAAACATAAGAACATAACTAAAACATGCTTAATGCATCCACTAGGTCAGTGATAATCGCCCAGACACACGAATCTGTTATCACAGATCATTAAATCAACAACTCAACAATTAAATGATACGTGAGGTCATCACTGGCTCTGTAGAGACTGATGTGTAGGTGGTCTGACGTCACAGTTACTTGAAACACAGACCAGGTAGTCCCAGATTTGTAGGTCATGTGACTGAATTAAATAGGTGAATTTCAGGGTGACCAGGATACAGGAAATTTGTCCATGTCACAGGACATCTATCCGTTGAAGAAAACATGGTGGTGGAACTTGTCTGTCTATCATAAAAAATGCAATCATTACATCAATTTAAAAAAAAACAAAAAAACACACATTTTGAAATGATTTAGCGTATATTAAATATCTGAATATAAATCAATATGTTTGATCTGCTACACTTGCTGCTGCTGCCGCCGCCGTTGCTATTGGTGATGATAATGATCGTGATGATGAAATCCATAGTGGTTTAAACAGTGACAAAAAAGAAAACAGCCATAAATATAATTTAGTCACAAGAAAATATGTATATAATGACAAAGGAAGGACAAAATTGATGATTTAATGCAATCAAATTATTTTAGTTATAGACAAACTATTGAATGGTCCAAATGTCAAATAAAAATGCCTTCAACACTGTTTGTATGATAAAGGTAGAACACATGAAATCAAGAGACAGTAAAAATATTACATACCCATTATGCTCAAAATTTAAACGGAAACAACTTCTTTCAAGAATAAGTACACACATTACAATTTAAATTAATACATGTTGGACACAAATTGACTTCTCTGATGATTTAATCGTCACTCTGTATTATTGACACTGAGTACCTTGTAACACAATAAAATGGAATCCTTTGCCATTTGAATCGTGGGTACAAAAGGGCTCTCATATATTAATACATTAATGTTCATTAAAAATAATATGTTTGGTTTTGATTTTGATAACATTATTACCATTTTATTACTATTATTGTCCCAAGGAGATTGACAAGTATAAACATTCAACAAACATTTTTATTTTTTAAAGTACAACTAAAACTTCAGGGAACAATTTGACTTACCTATCTGACCTTCGACTTGTGTTTCACACGTGTCTTCATTGAAACTGTGGGAGAATTCGTCAGAGGCTATAACCTTAAAGGTATAGGGTGTGTCTTCCACTAAAGCACTCACATTGGTGGACGCTGTGTGCACTGCTTCATGTTTAGTCCACGTCACATTGTCAGACGAATGGTACACGTGAAATGATTGGCTGGTGCCGTCATCAAATCCTGGTGTCCATGACAACTCGATGTAATCTGGCCCCTGACTGGTGACTGTGATATTGTCTGGACAGGGTGGAGGACCTGCACAAGGGTAATTAAATGGACTGGATATAGAACATGTCAAGATTTAAAATTATATTGATTTACACAGTTCACGTGTATATTTAAAGGTTACAGGTGTCTGGCTTAAAAGCATACTAAAAAATCATTCATTTGTTTACCGTCTCTTCATTGGATGAGGAAAAAAAAAAGATTGTCGACTTGGCCGCCACCAGGCTGTTTAATATAAAGGGTTAAACGAATAATTATATAAATATACATAGAATTTAAAAAATGTGTCCAGATAGTCCCGCGTCAGAAATAGACTACAAGATAACCAGACAATAAATTCTAAAAGTTTTCTGTGGTGTTTCAATAACTGGTTTAGAAGTGTGACTTTACCATCATCCAACTCTTGCACTCATCATGATATTTACATCTGGCATTTAGAAAAAATTACTTTTTTTGTTTTTTGTTTCCAAAATATTACATGTTATTTTCATATGCCCCTGTTTGCTTCCACTATTTCCATTTTCGAAGCAAATGACATTAAAGAATTGGCATAAAGAAAAATTAACCAGATCGGAATTGTCAACACAGCATAAATAGGTGAAAAACTGAACCGACTTGGTCAATGTGCACAATGTAATAAATCCTGTTGTAGTTAGTCTCTGTTATCTCATGAAGGAGTGGTTATTGGCTTGATAGCAAATGAGACAGAGAGAGAGAGAGAGAGAGAGAGACAGACAGACAGACAGACAGACAGACAGACAGACAGACAGACAGACAGACAGACAGACAGACAGACAGACAGACAGACTAACAGAGAGGAGAACGGGGGAGAAAGAAAAAGAGAGAGACAGAGAGGGGGAGAGGAAGAAAGGAAGAAGGAAAAGAGAGAGAGAGAGAGGAGGTGGAAACAAAATAGATAAACTATTCTAATGTTTTCGATATCTTGTCTTACGACAAGAAAGAATGGTGAATTTATGCAGGCCAGTCCTCAACATTCCTGAATTAAAGCCTAGTTCCCTCACAATCTAAACAATATAAAATTAGTCGATAGTGGGATGAATTATAATGACAAAGCAGTCGGTTCTTAACCCAGCAAGCTCTGTTGGTTTGACCTGATAAACAACGACAAGTAAGACGCCCAGGTCACATTAGAAATTGGAGATAAACTGTATAAAAATATAATATTGTACAATATTGTACTTATGTGCTGCCCCTTACTTGCGATAACATTTCAGCGAGATGGGCAATCATAACTTACTATATATAGTTATAGCGAAACTAGCAACAAAAAAAAAAGTAATGGAATGTATGTCCAAGGGACTGTCAAAAAGATAAAACATGTCTTTATTCAAGTAATCAGGCAATCAAGTTGTCGAAACTGAGTTCATGAGTAAAAGATAACAATGAGAAAATAATACTCTAATTGTAGAATTATAACACAAATCATTTATAGTAGTGCAGCCGTAGATTTAGAGTCATGTATGACATGTAGAGGTTATGTTGCTGCAATGAAATTTAAATAATTCTACAAAACAATGTAATGTCTGGAAGATTGCAATACAGAAAGGAAGGAGGTCTTCTAATCATTACCAGCAGGTCCCATTATAGATTAGCTCCGGTAGCCAGAGTTGCCGCGGTGAGAATGTTGTTACACGTAGAGCGTATTCTCGTCAACTTGTTTTTTTTTGTTGTTGTTTTTTTTTGCGCTAGCCCTAGTGGTATGTATTTTAAATCCTTTCATGACTCCATGCTGGGGAGCTCCTCCCAACACGTGCGTAAATGCAAGTAACAAAATCCCCAGGTTGAATCTGCACCCCATTTCCACTCTGCGGATCTTTATTTTACGCTTTAAGATCTGGCACCAGTTCTGGTTTACTCTTATGGTCCGCATGTGTGCCGTACTTGTAATGAACAGCAATACGTTACACGTAAAATGGCTGCAGTAGATTCTGATTCATGATGATAACATAATCAATTTACTGAGAATTAAGTAGAAACAAGACATTTATATTTAAACACAGCTCACACCTACACTTGGAATAAATCATTTTAATCCGTGACACCGTCTCAAAAGTGTTACTAGCCACACATGTAAAATTTGCAGCAGTTCCACATTCAAGCACTACAGCCTCATTCCCGTGACTGACGTCCCGACCTCCTAGCTGGGTCTTGATAGTCGGGGTAGGTTTGCCTTCAGCTTCACAGTGGAACTGCGGCTCAACTCCTATGTTCACTTGATCAAAGGAGGGGTCAGACCAGAATGGAGCCAGTAGATTGACATGCGTGTCTCCAGCAGTCAGACTGTAGTCTGTAATTGATATTTGCCTGTAATCTGAAATAACAGACAATAGGAAACATATCGTAGGAAAACGTGGAACTGTGATATAGAGTAGACAGTGGTGGCCTACATTTTTAGGACCCCGAAGCAAAGATACTAGAAGCAATAAGAATGGATGAGGCTCTCCCTTCTTCGTATCTCAAATTTAAAAAAAAAATCGTGCACAGTTTGAGTGCCAATCGATGAGGGATTGGCACATTACATGAAAGGAATGTTTGATATTATGATAAATTAACAATGCTAGTTTGTTACGGCGCTACTGCAAATTAAAAAAAAAATTAAAAAGTAGACAGCGCTTTCCCACCACGATTGAAGTTATAATTATCAAATTAATGTAGTCAACCAGGCCTACAGCGATACTGAGCAGTGAACAAAATTCAATGTTTTCCTTCTTTGGCTTTATGAAATACGGTACTGTTCATGAATCCCGCGCATTCGCCGTTAGGTGGCAGTGCCAAATCTAGAATCTTTGCCAGAAGTTATGGAGCCCCTTCGAAACCAGCAACAATGGGGCAAAATCCAAAATTCACTCAATCAAAATAATTTCTTCACCGCCCCTCCTTGATTACAGCCCCTGAAACTCAGGCTTCATTGGATTCAAAGTATAATCGCCACTGACAGTAAGTAATCAAAGGAATGTTACGACATTTATATGAAATGGGTAAACTGAAAAAGCGTTAACGATGAATCGAAGGTTCCAATATGAATGCGTGGATTGGTGCAACCATTCACATGATAGATTAATACACGTGACTGAAGAATAGTATAATTAGTGAAACTGAACAACTTCATGGAGTCCTGGGTGTTGCAAGTTAAGTAGCCTGGCCTATCGCGCGAGAAATCAGATTTTGGGGAGTTCGATTACCCCCGGAGAGATTTTTTTTTTTTTTCTGATACATTTCATGACCTTAGTTCTTGGTAGGTCTATCTCCAGTAGTATGTAGAAAAGATTTAACAAATGCGCACTCTGCCACTTCTTAAAAATGCAAACTGGCACTTATTATGCTGTTTCACAGTTCCGAGTTATTCTCTTTATCATAATGCTAAAGCCGCAAATCTTTAACATGGAATTTCTCAGTTATTCATACAGTGGAGTTCGATCAAACAAAAGCTAATGTCGTGATTTACTCTTGCCCTAATTATGTGCTGAGTTAAGATTCAGTCCGTGTGATTTTGAAGATTTTGCAAAACCGATATATACACTCGAGCCAAAAAGTTAAGCAACCCTGGGTTATGCTCAGAACTGACAACTTTATTTTTCAATTAATTCAAACACGTTCATTGGAATCAATTTATTGTTATGTAAGTCTGAAATCACATTCAATTTCATTTTACCCACCCCAAAAATGGGGCTTAATGACTTAAACAAAATTTTCTTTTATACAAAAACAAAAAAGTCAATAATTGAATGGCAAGAGTTCACAAATCTTGTTAGTGAAGGTTGCTTAACTTTTTGGCTCGAGTGTATATCCTTTCATTGAACGGGACAGTCACAAGTAGATTTTTTAAAAAGATGTTTAAGTTTGAGCATCAGATGTTACGAGTTGTTCTATGTGAACAATTATAACACTGGTGTGCAAACAAACGATCAAACAAACAAACAATGTGCCTGTAGTCGGAAGGTCAAACACCGTTCACGTACGTACGCATCTGGGGATGAAACAAACCGAGGCTTTTATAGTTGCCGGGCTGGAGGTTTGCCGCCCAATTATTATGCATCACACAAATACACTAGTCACTGATCAAATCGCGACAGTGTGGGCAGTGGTTAGTGTTTAAGTGTGATGCACAATAACTGGCCGGCGAGTCACCAGTCTGGCATTTGCACCAACCATAGTCTGTAAGTGTGATGCATGATAATTGGGTGACGTGTCACCAGCTGTGGTCTATTTCACTCCCTAATGTGATCTCATTTGAAGTAGATGAAAAGGTAATTATCACAAAATCACTTCATTTATCATTAATACCGACTGCAAAATGTCCTGCCTCGAAATCACAGAGCACCGACACAATTGGAATGCATCGGCAGCCATTTTTGTTTGCTCAAAAGTAGACAGTTTTGTCTTCTGGTGTCACATTCACTATATAAATTGCCTAATGAATGCACTGGTGAAAGTTTGAAAAGTTAATTTCGTTGTGAAGGAATTAAGTACCTGGCCCATTTCACGACCCTAATTCTCATTTGTTCCAGCTCCATTTTTGGCACACATGATAAATTCGTCGTCAAAACTTTACAGGTTTTAATTATTATTATAAGGATTTGAATAAATTGGAACTATGAAGCAGCTTGATGAGTGTCATAAAGTAGTTTAAACTAGTATCAAAGTCAGCATTTGCTGTATTTCTTCTACATACTAAAATATGTTCAGTTGTTGTTGTTGTTTCTCAGAAAAAATGGAGATAGAACAAACAAGAACTAAGTTCTTATCAACAAAAAAAAAAAAAAACGTTTGCTGGCCTCCTTCCAGTGACAACTAGCCCTGCAAGTTCAAAGATGACATCTGTTTCTATTATGTTTATAATAGTTTTGCATTTCCAATATCAGCATGCTAAGCACCCTTTAATGGTAAATTGATTGTTTATTGTAACCAGACAAGTTTGTTCTGTCCCTACTTGTCCTTACCTGTTTGATTTAGTACACAAGCAAATGGATGGGAATTGGTAGTGCTCACAACGGTGCCGTTCCTGGAGACATGATAGACCAGACCTCGAATGAACCATATTTGAGCATCTATCTTTGATTTATGTTTTAGTTCATCTGTTGAGAGAGAGACAGAGAGCGAGAGACTAATGACGTCATGTCTTTCAAAGGCTGTGACAGAGAAGGGAAAGAACCAGGGAAGTGTTAACATCATGATTTTGCCCCCAGGCATAGCAATAAGCTGATTTTCTTCCCTGTGTAAAAAAAATTAACGTAATTTTGCATGCATGAGCTCAACCCCTACAACAGGCCCTTGAGGCCCCTGGCAACTCCCTAGTATGCTCATGCATTAAGACTGATCTAGAAAGAACAGAACACGACCAGCACCAACAGAAAACGTACATATGAAAGGAAAACTGAAAATCTGAAGTGCTAAGAGTTTTATCTCTGGTAGAATATTTATCTGAGTGACTTTGCTGGCGTTCTGCGTTTTATTTATTGCATTTCTGCATCATATGCAAAGACAGTGAGGGATCTACTATACTAAGTCCAGTGTTCACGTAAACAACATTAGAAATGAAATAACAAAGTCTTATCCACAGCAAATGCCCTGGCTGCCTACACGAACACCAGCTTGTTCGTTAACTAACGCATTCTCAACTTGAGAAACCACTGAGTCAGGTCTTCAAAGACCTTTCACTTCGAGCCAGCATACATTGACTGGCATACTGTGCTCAGAAAATCCAAGTCTGGACCCACAGTTAAGTGTTCGCTATGATTTAATATTCTAGATTTTTTATTTTAATTGTTTAATTGTTCTATTTGTTCAATCTTCCAGTCTGTTTCTGCTTTCCCTGGTGAAGGTTTCAACACTGAAAGCTTCAGTTATCTTCCTTTTTTTCTGTCCTTTATATCTCATCGTTTTGGTATTACTTTTTACGCGAGGCTTTTGCTGCCTACAACTTTTTCTTTTTGCCAGAGTTTGACCTTGCTTCAAGCCTTGCTGCGACGCTACAGATTTGATGTGGTTTGCACATATTTTATGTGGTTTATTTAGGCTGTCCCGACCACCAAAAAATTAAATAAACTATCTAATTAACAACATGAAATGAATGTATTTTGTCATGTGGTTAAAAAAAAAGAAATGTGAGCCACGGGGTGTCCGTTCGCGACATTAGTTCTTGTTTGTTCCAACTCCACTTTTTGCACAACTGAGAAATTCATCCTCAAACGTTTGCGGCCATGGTATTTTGAGAAGGCGTCTGACTATATCGGAACTGTGAAACAGCTTCATAGGTGCCACAACGCAGTTTAACCAAGTTTCAAAATGTGCATTGGTTATACTTCTTGTATATACTGAAAAATATCCAGTTTCTTGTTGTTGTTGTTGTTTTTTCTCAGGAAATGGATTTAGAACAAACAAGAACTAAGATGCGCGCTCTTAAGAACATGCAAGAGACACTGGTATAATTTGAGGTAACTAAACAGAGTGTGACGGTACATTGCATGTTCAGAAATTGAAACAAGTTATGCACAGATTAATCTCAGGCAGATCTTACGCACAATTATCACTTTTGCATCATTGGCTTGTGAATTCTTAAACAGACGTCCCGTAGAAAAGACAGAAATGAATGTATGTGAACAAACTACAGTGATCTTACAGAATATAAATATAGATTATTGTGGACCTACACAATGCACAGTCGACGCAGACATGTTTGGCGTAAACAATTTAGCAAATGCAGAGAAATCGTTGGGCATTTTCCGTCTCATATTATGTGCATTTTTGTTCTTTTGAGAAAATGAAAATTGTAAATTTGAAGAGGTTTAAATCAGGGTTTTGTTCGATACATTCCAAAATCGAAATTTGCATGAAACTGCCCATGTAAAATACAATCCTATGACACTTGTACGTAATAAAAGTTAGAAGTGAGAGAACCACTTTCATGATAAAATCGGTAAAATGTCGCATACAACAATATAGCAAATAATCATCGAAATGTAAAGTTTAATACTACTTACGATAAACACAGGATCCCAAGGAACTACCCACGGTCCTCCACGGTAAACTGGCACCAAATCTTGTGCAATGTCGCCATGCAGTGGAGTAGCTGACCGACGTCGTGTTGATCATAATACATTTGTCGCCCTCTGGATACCAGTGTTCTGGACATTTTGTACGATCGAGTTCGGGGCAGCTGGACTGTATATCTGTGGGGGTAATGGGGGTAATGCTTGTTTATGAAACCCAATCGTATGAAAATGGGTAAAATAGTTTAATAGTATGAAAAATGGAGTTTACAAAAACTGAGTAGAATACAAAGATGATGATTCCACAGCTTCACTGCAAATAATCAGGGCGCTTCGAGAATTTTTGTTCAGTGAATGCACTTGTTCATACCATGCCACGTTAAGCTATTGTTTCATGCGTACGGAAACGGACACGGCAAATGGAAAAGTCAAGTTGTGAAATAGAAAGAATGGCTTTTTTGTGTGTGAATGTCGGGAAATGCCGTTTCCGTCTTTTATACTACTTGATGGATTTTTGACATTTCCATTTAAATACACATGAAAACACAACTGAAATCTGCACTTTTTGCGGATTATTTCTCAGCGTGTCTAATTGTACCTTCTTATGTAGCCTATTCAGCCAGCAACCATATTTTCACTTGATCATGGCAAATTTCAGGACGATCCGTTCAGTGGTTTTGGGCCCTAATTGTAGGAAGGATGTTTTATTGTGTTATAGCATAGATTGTAGCACAACAACATTGAGCCTATTTCTTATGGTTTGAATGAAATACCGCATATCACTCACCGGGGCATCGCACGTATGAACCTTCTATTAGTCAGGATGGAAGGCTCTCCATTTTCGACTTTTTAATCTACCACGGGAAAGCCGTAAGCGTCGAAATGGATTATTAATCGACAAAGAATCTTCGTTTGGCCAACATAATATATAGTCTGCCAGTGACTCCCTAGCCTTGCAGTTACTACAGCTCAATAAAAAGAAGCAATCGAACATCTTGAGTAGATCGACCCCCTGTTGGTCCAGAGCTACAAGCGTCAAGAAATACAAACTATTTGTCCACTTTTTTTCTCTTTCTCATTCAGAATGACGAGAATGAAATATGTTCATTGCTAAATTATAATCAGAAACAAGAATAGAAGATAGTCAGTTGCCATAACCAGGTAGAGTTTCCTGCACAGCTATTAATAGGTCGTTGGTTTGATTGATATCAGTTTTGAGTTTGAGTTCCGGTGTAACGTCGCCTCGGTATGATGACACACACTTGGCGACTTTCATGTTTATTTTGTTTTTCTTTACTGGTGGGGTTTTGGGGGGGGGGGGGGTGGGGAGTTCTTGTTGTTTTTTTGGTTACATACGGTAGCTTGATTTTTCAGAGCTTGATCAATTCAAAGTACACACATATGATGGAAAATCGTTCCTCATAAACGTGTTTTAACTGTAACGTTCTCAAAATGTGTTTTATGTAGATCTAAAGTTAATTTTGTAGACACGTCAGAAGTCTTTAAATCAACTTGTAGATTTCACTTAGGTGCGCACAATTTCCCTATCACAAATGAGTGAATAGCGCTCAGGAGCGCATGGAATCTGTAGTAAGACTGCGTGTATGGGAAGCTTTGTTGACCAAAAAGAGAGAGAAGGATGGAACGGTGGGCATACAGGTTTATCCCGGATAATGCCGAGAATTTCATCTAGTTATAAAAAAAAAAATAGTATCGGGGGTAATTAATTGTGGTGCAATTTAAGCCCTTTTTTTGCTCGTCGCTACAGCCTAAATGACAGTTTCAAAAATTATAAAATTAGTTATCGTAAGTGTCAACTAATTCAGTCCAATCGCTTTTGTATCGTCCGATTGTGTTGATTCAAGTTTCGGGTATTTTTAAATAAAAGTTATAAAAAATGTAAATTACAATGATCTTTGTTTTGGCTCCCTGTAGTAAGCATGTCGCACCAGAAACGATGTTAACACGTGTTTACTTCCGTGCGCACAATTTCCCTATCAGAAATCGTTGCGTAGTGCTCTGCAGCGCATGGAATCTGTAGTAGGATTGTAGTATATGGGAAGCTTTGTAGACCCAAGAGAGATAGAGAACAGTGGGTTCACAGGTTTATCCCGGATAGTGCCGGGAACCTCGTGTAGTATGTTAAAAAAAAAAAAAAACCAGACAAAGAAAGAAACAAGCAAAGTAATGAATAAATCATAAGATAAAAACGTACATAAATAATCAATCAAACAGATAAATAAATATAGCAATAAATAAATAGATAAAAATAAATAAATGAATAAATAAACAAATAAATAAAAATGATTTATATAAATACAAGAAAATCCCCTTCTTACCAATAGCCTCAAAAACTATTTAAATGGTCTTCTCTCTAAGTTTTGACCACAAGGAGGGCGTGAAATATGGTTGCTGACGAAACAGACTATTTTAGAGCATACAATTATTACGAGCCACCGAGGAATAATCCTCACAATGTGCAAATAATTAAACTCTAAACTGGTGGAATTACCGCATCCTGGTCTGCTTTTCTTTTTTTTCTTTTTTTCATAAACGCCAAATATTGGACATTACTAAACATTTAACACCTGTTCATATAAATATATTTTATGCCAGTAAACAAATAAATAGATAAATAAATTATGGTATACTAGTAAATAAAAATATTGGTATGAACTAAACAAACAAGCAAATAAATAGCATGCTTGTAGATAATAAATATAAATAAATAAATGAATTAATAGATAATTTATGCCAGTGAATAAATAAATAAATTAATAAATAGTGAATATGCTTTTAAAAATAATACGTACATAGATAAATAAATAAATAATCGCAGCGGGATCCCATTAGAGATGGATAACAGACATAATTATTTGATTTTAATGCCAACCTATGTGAGCTGTGAGCAATGGCAGAATTGAGAGAAATTGGCGTCTAAAGATCGAGCGACTTTCAGCTAAATATTTTTGCATAGTAACCGAGGATTAAGCACTTAAATTTCTTTATAGGCGCTCTTAAAAACATTTGTAATTTCAATATTCATTTATTCTGTTTGAAGACAATGCGAAAGGCACTTTCACGTCGATTGCAAGAGCACAGAACGTCGAAAGTGTGGGCTCAGTATGGCTAGATCTCTAGATCTAGTGTAAGGATAGAATTTTCTGGTATGAAAGATGTGGGTAAATGTGTGCCTCAGCCCATTCTAAATCGGCTTTGAAATGAACTTTGGAGTGCAGGGGCTTAAATTAATTATAATCATCTGATTTATTTATATGCTTGACTATATTTTGCATCAAAACGGCCAAACTAACATTTCAACACCAAATAGAACCTACAAAGAACAAAAAAATATTTAATACCAGAGATGAAATAATGACAATACTAGTCGGTACGAAAAAAACCCCACAAAACTCGGGCAAAGTTGGCATTAGCAATGGGTTAAAGAAAAATATTATATCTATAGTTGAGAACTCTCAAAGTCTAGCGTTGTTTGTTTTGTTTTTTTTATTTTTAGAAGGGTTCGATTAATTCCTTTAAATCCTACGACACATTTTCATTCAGTTTGTGAATTTTTTCTTGTTTAGGAATATCGAACTTTTCCTTAAGCAACTAGAACATCCATACAACAATTTGACCTACCTGTTTGACTATTGACTTGTGTTTCACACGTGTCTTCATCGAACTTCTGGTAGAATTTGTTAGAGGCTATAACCTTAAAGGCATAGGGTGTGTCTTCCACTAAACCACTGACATTGGTCGACGCTGTGTGCACTGCTTCATGTTTAGTCCACGTCACATTGTCAGATGAATGGTACACGTGAAATGATTGGCTGGCGCCGCCATCAAATCCCGGTGTCCATGACAATTCGATGTAATCTGGCCCCTGACTGGTTACTCTGATATTATCTGGACAGAGTGGAGGACCTGCGCAGAAGACAATTAAATGGACTGGATACAAAATATGTCAAGATTTAGAATTATACGTTTTACATAGTTCGCATGTACAGGTACAGGTTACAGGTGTCTTGCTTAGAATCATACTAAAATATCACTCATCCGTTTTCATTTTATTTAAATTGTCTTCTTTGCTTGGGGAAAAAAAAATACTGTCAATTTGACAGCCAGCAGGTACTTTAATATGTAAAAGTTAATTGAATATATGCATAGAATAAGAAAAGGTGCTCGGAAAGTCCCGCATTAGAAACAAACAACAAGAAAACAAGACAATAAAAGAATATTTTTATGTAAAAATGACCTGGTTATTTTTTCATGTCATTTCCATTTTTGTTAAATACCACTTAACCGTTAAAAAAAAAGGGTACACTATAATGATATTAAATACAACAGATACAAACGTCAACGTAGACACTTCATTGCAGTGACGAAAATGGCTGCAGTAGACTGGGTTCGTGATAAACAGTAATCATTTTGCTGAGAATGCAGTGAGGACAAAACATTCACATTGAAACACAATTCACACATACACTTGGAATAAATCTTTGTGCTGCGTGACACCGTTTCTAAACCGTTACTGGCCACACACGTAAAATTTCCAACATTTCCACATTCATATACTCTAGCACTCTTCCGGTGACTGATATCCCGATCTCCTAGTTGGATATTGATAGCCGGGGTAGGTTTGCCTTCAGCTTCACAGTGGAATTTCAGTCGCTCCCTTTTGTTAACTTCATAAGATTTGCCCGATTCAGACCAGAGTGGGGCCAGCAGATTGACATGAGCGTCTCCAACAGTTAGACCATAATTTGTGATTGATATTTGCCTGTAATCTGAAACAATAGAGAATAATAAACATTTCACGGGAAAGCCGAGTGAAATAGTGAAAGGTAAGAGGTGATTAATAGAATGCTATACACATTGTATCAAATGGATATACTGAAAAGGCGTTCGCTAAGGTTTACATGCAAAGACGAATGGAAATTATTCTTGTACTTTTCGATTTTACTTGACGAAAGCACATTTTTTCTTTTTTTTGCGGCTTAAAAAAAAAAACAACAATGGTAAATAAATAAGATGAAAAGGCTTCGTTTTTATCTAAAATGAACGTATCCATGAAATTTATCGCCAAAAATTGAAGCAGCGGAAGTTCATAATTATTGTTGTCGAAGTGACCAAGTTCTTACAAATTCACCTTCAATCTCTATTACAGTATGATAATTAACCATCACAACAGCGGAGCTGCGAGTGTACTCCGGACTTCAGAAAAATATCCTCATTCGCACCATTTTGTATTTATAAAGAAAACCACACTCTCCCACACACACACAAGCGTATAATTAAATTGGATTCTAAATCTGGAGATATCTCTATAATAAGTCATCTTCTCCTCCTTCCGTTTCGTTGGATGACTCATTGTGATTGAAACCTATGATTCGACGTCTCAGTGCTCGGGTAGGAACATTCGAGAAACGAATCTAATTCTGAAAAATCAAAATCTTTCCTGAAGTTAAATTTCAAGGGTATCCTGTAGAACTTCCAAGTTATTTGAAATGTTCATGCAATATTGAAGGATGTGTGTGATGTAGTTATTGAACAAAAAGAAAACGTGCTTATTTTCTTCCAAGTCCTCAAATAACAGGCGAGAGCAATAAGACCTTACCGGCTTGGGGTATTCCGCAGCCAAAGGCATACTTGCCGGAATCGGTTGTAGACATAACGGTGGTGTGGGGGAGTCCATCATCTGTTGTTGATTTACGTTTGAAGTCAACTGTTAGAAGAAAAAAGGACACTTCCTTCAAAGACTGTAGATGCGGAGAAAACAGATACTGGAGAAAGAACAGAATACAGCCAAACACAATCAGTAGCATCATAGATATTATGAAAGGAAACATGATAAAATTAGTTGATGAAAATCGAGTTTGGGAATAATAGAGTGGAAAGCATGTCCGGTAAATGTAGAACGGGGTTCTCAAATACACACTGTCAAGAATAGATTTAATTCATAAATGTTTCCACTGACTAAATTTTTGTGAGAGAGCAGTGAGTAATTTTTACAAACGTAATTATTGTGCGAGCCAGCATAACTTGGTCTCGTAGGCAGTTTGTTTTGAACAGTTTTTTTTTATAATAGATAGACAGAAGGTGTGGGGAAGGATAGACGGACAGCGTAGGTGTGCATGGCTGAGCACTTTTTATATCTCGTGTTTTGAACTAGGTTTAGTAGAGAGGGAAGGGGTGAGTAGGAATTAAATGTTATTGAGACTTCTGTTGACGTACAGAAAATACCGTGATCCAGAGTAAAAGCTCGGGGTTTTGAACATGTTAAGAATTTATTGCTATAAAATTACATTATATTGTATTGAGTGATTCGACCTTTGATGTCGACCCAAGGTCGTTGCGTAGGGCTGTTACTTAAAATAACTCAGTTCGGCAGCTGAGCTAGAAGTGGTTGCACCAACCACAATCCAGGAATTAGACGGTAAGCTGCAGATGCAGTCCAGTATTTAAGGCCATACAGAACTTAGTTCTGGGCCACATGTAGACAATCCATTTACGAGGTGGACGGCGATAGTCCTCAGCCAGATGAGGGACATAGAGACGCAGTTGAGCAGTCCATTGTGAGGAGCCTGATTTAAAGCTCCAGAGCCTAAGCTACTTGGTTTGATATAAACCCACAGCGTTTACATCCAGCGCTCTCACTCCCAGTGAGGGCCTCATGGTGAGAGTCCATACTAATTTGTAATGATGAAAGTGAACCGTTCTACTTACTTTTGAAGACAGTTTCAGAGCTACCGCCAGACAACGCATGGTTGTACAAGCATTCTCCATGGCGTGTCTAGAGGAAATGTCCATATCATAACATG
The DNA here is from genome assembly GCA_963931925.1 of Onchidella celtica. Lineage (NCBI taxonomy): Eukaryota > Metazoa > Mollusca > Gastropoda > Systellommatophora > Onchidiidae > Onchidella > Onchidella celtica. The sequence continues at coordinate 45,910,162 of OZ007581.1, read as the reverse complement.
TCTCATTGAATTAATAGAATTTAAACTGTTATATCCGTCGCCACGTGCGCGGATTCTATTTGGCATATAACTCATATGACCTGCAAGTAGTTAGATTGAATACGTTAGTCTTTATAGAAAGCTGTAGTTTCATTAGTTAGATTCAGTTGCCTTTGAATTGATATTTATATTTATAATTATATTTGTTACATTAATTCCTGTAATTAAACTGCCCTACAGTTCTGCTAAAAATCAAAGCAATTGATTTATTTAGTTTTTAGAGTGCAAGTATTTTTTTTTTGTGTGTTCGTCGATTGTGGGAGCGGACCTCGAAAGAGTGTCAGTCGAAATATCCCCATCTAACCCACATCGCGACACACACAGTTGATAATACACATTTTTTATTCAGGCATATTATTATTATAGGAGCAACTGACAACGTCGTGATGAATCTCGCATGTAACAATGGTCAGTTTTCCTGTGTGTTGGAGTTAGACTTGATGACACTTTAAGCTATAAAAAGTTTATTGAAGGCCCTGGTATTCCATTCTCATAGAGGTGCGTACTAAGCACACACACACACACACACACACACAAACGCACGCACGCACGCACGCACGCACGCGCGCGCGCGCACGCACACAAACACACACACGTGCATACATGAATGTTAACTTTTTTTTTTCTTTTTAACAAAATACACATGAATCCGAAATTAAGACAGAGGTGCGTGCCTGCGCCTTTGAGTTAATACAATACCGCCAACGAAACACTGTATGAACGAAAATAAATGCGTGGGTGAGTTTAAGTTTAAAAAGAATGTTTGACAGCATGTATACAATATCCAAATTTAAGATAGACATGGCATACTTGCTTATATCGTGGAATTACTACAAGAAAACACCGCGTGAGCAAAAATAAAAAATGAATGCGTAGTTGAGTTCCAAATAAAAATATAATAACTCGCTTATGTCATGGAGAGAATACATTACTACAACGTAACACTGTGTGAATAAAAATAAACGTGTAGTACTAGTCGATTTTCAGGTTTTTCTGTTGTTGTTTTTTAACAATAATTATCTGTATAATATCTAACTTAAGATGTAAGTACGAGCTGGGTTTTTTTTTTTTTTCGCCATGTCTGGCACACGAGTTTTCAATTTTGATAAAACACAGTGAAATGGTAGCAACACGTCATCAAAATATTGAATAATGTGATTTTGGATTTCATGCAGTGTGTTAGATTATCAGTGTAAAGACTGCTTCGTAACCATAATGGGGATGGTAATGATGACGGTGGTGGTGATGGTGGTGATGATGATTGTGATGATGATGATGATGATAGTGATAATGATGCCGGTGATGATGATGGTAATGGTAATGTTGATGACATTGATGGTGAAGATGACGTGGTGATGACCAGTTCGTCACCATGAGATCCAAGTAGTTGGCTGATTCGCGAGGTCTCATTGAATGCTAACGTCGTGAGGTCACCATCCAATTTGGCCATTCAAACTCGGCTAGTGCCCACGGGCACAACAATGCATATGAACTTTAAATCAGGACTATCCAGCCTTACGACGAAAAGCGTTAATGACCGGGATTTAAAAAAGATTGAATCTAAAGTAGTGAATCTCAACCCTTTTCAGGCAATCGCAACCTCAGGCTCCAAATTCTCTTTCACCAACCCCCCCCCCACCCCCACGCACACACTTTTTTTGTGTTAAAGGTCTTTAATCTAGAAGGTTCGCTGCCCTTGGCATTTACATTTCACTTTTTTTTTTCTTGTTCTCGTTTCTGTGTGTTTTGTGGCAGGGATATACCTTCTTTTTTTTTTAGAATTTTGCCCGGCCAGCGGCCTTATTCAGCCGGCATTTCTCGACGTTAAACTGCCAAAGTATCTTTAACGTCGGAAACGTGGACACGGGCCCCTCCGAGTTTTTCTTCCTTATCCGAGAAGACCAGGTGTGCGATCCAACCTACCTTAGCAGTTTTACAAGGCCGTTTCCTAATTGTGCAGAGATCCTAATTTGAATGCTTCAGATCAATAAATTAAACGAACTGAAATGTGGCCAAAAAGAAAATATCTGTTTGTCAGAAACCCGAGTATTAGAAGCAAACAATTTAAAAAAAAAAACAATAAAAAAAAAACATCTACAGTAAAAACTCCAAAAAGAAATGAAAAGGCAATATTGTTATTACTTGTTTTTATTTGAAATTCATTGTATGGTTTTGTTATTGTTGATGACGTTGTTGTGTTTAACACGGGGCTTTGTGACCTTTTTTTTTTTTTTTTACGTTTTAGCCCTTTCTCACACCCTGCTGCCATCCCAAACTCTTTTTTATTTAAACTACGAGACTGCATTTAAGATTTTTAACAGCATGGATTTTTTTAAATAGAAGGGCGGATCTTTTCATACCGCTCTAAACATCTCCACGATATTTTGAAGACCCTACCCAACGAGTGCAATGAATATTGTGCAGAGTATAAGCTTGGTGGTGTTTCCGTTTTATGCATGCCTACACAAAAAAACAACAACCAAAAAAACAATCATCTGTCAACAGTTCCTGTCTCGTGATCTGAGATCTCTCAGAGTGGTTCTACATCACATTTTGTGTATTTTGAAATAATCTATTCACACACCAAGTTTGATGCCATTACCAAAATTTGCACAATTCATATAGAAAAAAAAAAAACGAACTACTATGTCTGTTAAGATATTTTATGGATGCTTCATTCTGGATTTGGTGCAAAAGAATGATACCATAATTATACCCAGTGGCAGTTTTTTGGCAAAATGGATAAGACACCCGCACAAAAAACATAAACCTAGCGGTCTGGGTCCAAATACAAGGTGGTCTGGAGGCAAAGTGCTCGCCTCTCATGCCAAGGGTCCCGGGTTCTAAACCCGGCCGGTGCAGGCATGTTGGAAGTTTGGGATTTTTCTCATATTTTCATGTCCCTGATCCTATTGAGGGGTAGGATCGAGTACCTAGTCTTCTCGGATAAGGACGAAAAAATTCGGAGGGCCCGTGTGCACGTTGCGCACGTTAAAGATACCTTGGCAGTTGGAAATCGTAAAGAGCAGGCCGAACAAGCCGCTGCCCGGGCAAAATTAAATAAAAGTCATCCCTACCACCCACTCCCCCTCATCCCCCCACCACCAAAAAAAAAAACGCCGACCGGTGCTGCACTGTGGCGACGACGTGCCTGCTCCAGTTGTAACTGGGGTGCAATGGCACAAAGGCAAAATTTCCCAAATGGGATTAAAGAGTTATACAAATACAAATACAAATACAAGTACAAATACAAATAAATACAAATACAAATACAAATACAAATACAAATACAAATACAAATACAAATACAAATAAATACAAATACAAATACAAATACAAATACAAATAAAAATACAAATACAAATAAATACAAATACAAATACAAATAAATACAAATACAAATACAAATACAAATACAAATACAAATACAAATACAAATACAAATAGATACAAATACAAATACAAATACAAATACAAATACAAATACAAATACAAATACAAATACAAATACAAATACAAATACAAGGAAGATCCTGGCGAAGAAAAAAAAGGTGGATGGCGAACACCGAGAGTCGCGAACTCGGCGTGGCCGGGGGTTCTAGAGGATGTCAGGAAGTCATGACGTCAGTGTGGCCGGGGGTTCTAGAAGATGTCAGGAAGTTAAAGGCCGAAACATCTAATGAAAGAATCCACTCTACCTCCGAAGATCGTCACCTGTCTCGCTCCACCTGATGAGTTTCTTACCACTTACACCGCAACAATCAATGTTTCGTTCTTCTAAGATTTTATTTTTTGCTGGTACGAGTACATCCAGAAACCTCCCTTTTTGTTGAGCGAACTAATCAAACATTCACTCCCCCGCGCCTTTTACTATCATGCTTTTGTGAAATTAAAAGAGTTTGCACAAAATTTAAAGCATCTGAAATGACAACATTGATTATTTGTGATTGGAAGCTGTACGGTATCAGAAGTTGTATGTCAAAAAAATTAAGAAAAAACAACTAAAAAACAGATTTTCCCTGGGGTTGCGTAAACGAAGTTAATGATTTCGTTACGCGGCCTGAAATCCTGCAATGCACCTCTGTCACTATGAGTGTTTTATTTCATCTTGAAATATTATAGTGACATTCTGTGGTATAGACCGAGATGAATGTCTGCAAAGAAAATGTAATCATCTGGTAGAAGATAAGAATGTGGATTGATACGTCACAGACGTGGCTAAAACTTGGTCCCCATAGAATGAGAAGGTTCTAATTGCTTTCTGTCAACCTTTGAGAAATCGAGAATTGAAGTTTCATGATGTGATCATAGCTTTTGGAGCAAAGAGTATTTTTCTTATTAATAATACTTGCAAAATACACCGATTCTGCTTGATACTTTGATACACGGTGGAGGCCCGAAAAAGAATGTTTAATATGTAGTGTGTAACTCAGTCCAGCCAAAAAGTGGAGAGGGAACCTTGTCATTCTAAGGTAACGACGTATTGATTGGTGTGATATATTTAGTAGAGGTAGATATTATTGGTTTTACTTACGAACAGCACAGTCCCAATACAGCCGACGTATTGGCCAGTACATTAAAGGGGCACTGATTTTGTCGCAATGATGCCTGGCAGGGAAGTACGCTGCTTTCGAAATGTTCACCATGAGGCAGTGATCTTCCATAAGGTACCAGTTTTCTGGACATTTCGAACGATCGAATCCAGGGCAGCTACGTCGTAAACCAGGGCTTGTCGTCCGGGTGGGAGTTGGGGTGCTCATGGGTTCAGTGGCGCTTGTGGTGATTGTGGTAGTCACGGGTGTTGTTGCTGCTGCTGCTGATGATGATGATGATGTAGTTGCAGATGTCACTGGGGATGTGGCGCTGGGCTGCTGCTCTTCTGTTGTCGATGTTTCTAAGAAATGAACAAAACAATGTGAAGACATTTCCACCTCTCTTTCTCTCTCTGTCTCTCTCTCTCCCCGCCTCTCTCTCTGTCTCTCTGTCTGCCTGTCTGTCTGTATCTTTCTCTCTGGCCGTCTGTCTCTCTGTCTGTTTCTCTCTCTTTGTGTCTGTCTGTCTGTCTCTCTCTATGTCTCTCTGTCTGTCTGTCTGCCTGTCTTTGTCTGTCTCTGTTTCACTCTGTGTGTCTGCCTATCTGTCTCTCTGTTTGTCTGTCCCTCTCCCTGCCTGTGTGTCTGCTCCTTTTTCTCTCCAACCCTCTCTCACTGTTTCTTTCGGTCTCTCTCTTTTTTCTCTCTGTTTGTCTCTCTCTCTCTCTCTCTCTATCTCTCTCTCTCTCTCTCTCTCTTTTCCGCTCTGTCTGTTTGCCTCTCTCTCTCTTTCCGTCTGTCTGTTTTTCTCTTTCTCTGTTTGTCTGCCTTACCTGCCTGTCTGTCCATCACTCTTCCTCTTTGTCTGTCTATCTGTTTGTCTGTCTGTCTCACTCTCTCTCTTTCTCTCTCTCTCTCTCTCTCATCTGTTATCAATTCAATACCCGCTCATTCAGATAATCTCATTTTTTGTAACTGAATTACTCTCAATGCCTACTCGCTTATTCATCTCAGCGTGCAACTACTCTCAGCTGTCACTAACTAATGTGTCCTCATTTATTCTCATTCTCGTATACGCATTTACGAGTATTACCTAATCACGCATTATTTCAAACTCGTATTTAATTATTTACGATCAGTTTTGCTGGTTGGTTCTCGGCCTTCCCTACTTTCATTTACGCACTTAACCATTTACTCATAAGTAGACACAAACTCATTCATTCCAGATGCTCATTTGCTCATGTTCTCTCAGTACAAATGTGTTAATGTACTTTCAGTACTCGATTACCTCGATACTTTCACTACTCAATTGCTCATTTACAACGAGTGCCCGTTTTCTCATTGGCTCATAAAATATATTCTCTGTCTTCATTTTTCCAATTAGTGTCAGTTTTCATTTAATAATCTAATCTCAGCTGTCACTAATTCGTGTCCCCATAACGCCCCTGTACTCATTTATTATTGTCCTAGGAATTGCACGGATTTACTTTCAGCACTCATTTCCACCTTTACTCTCCATAAATATTCTTTGACACACAATAGAGAAGGCCTGTAGACTTACGACTTATTCACTTGCTTAGTCTCTGTGTGAACTCATTTTGAAAATATCACTCACTTATTCATTCACCCAGTCACTTGGGTACTTCCACTAACTTAGATTATAAACTTCTGACAGATTGACTGACTCAACAATCACTTAGGCTGGTGGTCCACAAAGTAACGTCCGTTTTACGTCTGGTTTGACTCAGTGGATGAAGTCTTTCATTTCGCCTACTTAATTAAGTCGGGTTTGACACGCCCGAACTAGCAAGATGGAGTTGCTTTTGTTTCGCAACCGTGGGAGATCCTATTTAACTCTATAGGCCCATTGCGAATGATGCCACAGAGCGTTTTTGTTTTGTACTTCAGACACCTAAAATGGTGGATGGATCACCTGACGAGTGTAACTTCGAGAGATGTCTCATTGACTGTTATGATAGGGGTGGAAAGGATGGATCCAAGCTGGTCAGATTCACTACTCTCCGTGTAAACAAGGGAGAGGAAGTGAAAGAATTGATCGAACGTCTCCCATGTGCGTCAAGACACGTGTCATTGTTTACTGTAGTGAAGTTTTTCTCAGCTCGCCTCCGATTGGTTCGCGACGCTTGAAGTGCCCGCTGTGCAAATCAGCTAACGAATCAAAATCAATGCTACCATCGCCATTGTTATGCTCGGCTTTGACAGCCAAAATGCCCGATATTCGCAATGAGCCTATAGCCTGCCTCTCGCACCCCAAAATAAAACACAACAAAATGTGAAAACACAGAAATAAAACGGCTGGACTGCGTGTGCTAATAACCTTAATCAGCCACTCATCATCAATTAATTAGTATCTCAGATAAAGACCAATGTCAGTTCACCTTACCTGCAAGCCGTTTGCTACAGACATAACTGCGCTTCAGTGAACAGTCCTTCGTCCGTTTCTCATTATGTTTAAAATTATATACTGTACATTGTATCCCAGTTCTCTGTGGGAGCCACAATGCGTGCACAGTCAGATTAGCCGGCACGATATCTGGGGATGGAAAAATTCATCTAATGAACCTATATTGACGAACTTTAAAAATCTTTTTAAGATAGATAGATAGACAGTTAGATAGATAGATAGATAGACAGACAGACAGACAGACAGACAGACAGACAGACAGACAGACAGACAGACAGACAGACAGACAGACAGACAGACAGACAGACAGACAGACAGACAGACAGACAGACAGACAGACAGACAGACAGACAGACAGACAGACAGACAGACAGACAGACAGACAGACAGACAGACAGACAGACAGACAGACAGACAGACAGACAGACAGACAGACAGACAGACAGACAGACAGACAGACAGACAGACAGACAGACAGACAGACAGACAGACAGACAGACAGACAGACAGACAGACAGACAGACAGACAGACAGACAGACAGACAGACAGACAGACAGACAGACAGACAGACAGACAGACAGACAGACAGACAGACAGACAGACAGACAGACAGACAGACAGACAGACAGACAGACAGACAGACAGACAGACAGACAGACAGACAGACAGACAGACAGACAGACAGACAGACAGACAGACAGACAGACAGACAGACAGACAGATAGATAGATAGATAGATAGATAGATAGATAGATAGATAGATAGATAGATAGATAGATAGATAGATAGATAGATAGATAGATAGATAGATAGGTAAAGATATATAGCTAGATAGATAGATAGATAGTTAGATTGGTAGATAGATAGAGAGATGGGACATTTACAATCTGCACCAATACTCCACATCCACTTCACTTACATCACAGGCGCAAAATTCACCGATACAAATTATTAATTCGTTCTTTTCTTGTCCTTTCATTGATCTGTGCAGACAGGCAATACCATGTTTTAACCCTATTGCAAACATTGTCCTCCACCAAAAAGGTTTTCGAGCTCAAGAAAGGCTTTTGCATATCTGATATTTTGAATTTGCCTTGACGTGGGAACATCAATAGACAAGATGTACATTTTTTAGGTAGTAAATTTCATTCGCATTGCATGGTGATTCAGAGATAACACCCTAGCCGATTTAGTCAGTTTAACGTAGTAGGAGGAGTTGGAATTTTGATGCACAATTGTACCTAAGGGTTGTTTTTAAACATGCCAGACAACAACCACACAGTGTTATAATGATTATTACGATGTTTCAGTGGACAGTTCATTCAAATGACAGTCTCATGAATAAGTAGAAAGCAATTACGATGGTGAAGCTCTGGAAAAAACTTTGGAGGAAACATAATTAACACTCGAGTCATGAATACATACCTCCGTGTATTTCTTTCAGAAACGTTACATTTCCTACCATCCTGCCGTTGTGATTTTCACAGGTCTTCCCTGCGAGTGTAAACGTTTTCTTTGGAAAAAGTTTGATACATCGTTCTTGTAAAAACGACCAGTCCTGGTCACACTTGTTCGCTTCTGTGTGTGGTCGGGCAATGTTGGAAAGACGAACAGAAAGTGAAATGAGACAGTGGCAGATTAGTGTCAATGAGATTGGCCATGTTATCTAACATGTGAATTTGGTGTATATTTGGTCTTAGTAAAGTGCAGGACAGCTCAAAGAAAGTATGTTACCACGATAAAGATGTAAGCGATAGACAGTTCACGTACGTACAGTGGTCACAACATAGTGAATAGATGAATGGATGGACAGATAGATAAATGGATGGATGAATGAGTGGATTGATAGATAAATAGATGGATGAATGAATGAATATACATTTTCATTCCACACGGACACATTTCCATTCACTACCAGAGTTAGGTACAAAAATCCCAATATTTTTTTCATCCCCCCCCCCCCCCCAAACACATACAAAACATTTAGTATTTCCAATTCCTTTCTACATTGCATTTAAACTAATCAGTGCAGTAATTAGCTCGCAAAATATCCACAGATCTTCCCACAAAGGCAATCTCAAACTGACCTTGCGACCATTTGGCTTAATTTTTACCTTTTAAGTCGCAAATGGAAGGACAATTTTGTAATTTTTTTTTTTTTAAGAATTAGTAGCAAAACACAGAATTTGCAATAGCCTGGAAAATCCCAAAATGTTTTAAAAAAACAATTCCTAGATCCATGATGTAACCTCTGAAATTCCAAGTACCGGCAACGTTGTTTACTGCTGAAATTTCCATTCACTATAGACGCATTTTCAACCACATGATAATCTATTCACTATAGTAGCATTTTCCAGTATCTATTACTGGCGCGTTTTATCCACTGTGGACAAATACATATTTTCATTTACTATAGACACAGTTTCATTTACTATAGACATAGTTTCATTTACTACAAACACAATAATAATTCATTCACTATATTGAGATACTTTTCATCCACCTTTTACACAATTTTTATTCAACATACACACATTTCTATTCACTACATTTTCATTCACTATGGGCATATTTCCATTCACTACTGAAATTTCATTCACTATAGACACATTTCCATTCAGTACTGAAATTCCGTTCACTCTAGGCACATTTTCAATAACTCAGGACATGTTTTCATTTCCCCACAGGCACAGATTTATGCACAGTAATATCTCAGACTTAGAATGTCCATGTCTACACAAGACTAACATCTACAAACGAGAAAAGAAAATCAAAACAAACCTCTTTGCTGTAATGTTATGTTGATTTCCAGATAGTCCGAGTAATCAATGGGGTAATAAGCCAAAAAGAATCTCATAGTCAGCGACTTGCCCAACATGTCTTCTGTAATGTCCGTCAACTGAACGGTAACATGGCTGGCGCAATCATAATCTTCCTGGCCGCAATAATTTTGTTCGTCGGGGAAGAACATTGTCAGCTGGGGAATCCGACTACTGACAACGCCATTGACTTCCCACTTGAACCTGTCAGTGTAACCAGGCAATTTGACTTGAACCAAGTCGTCCAGCTTTATCCACTTTTTTGCTTGAACACAAAGTGTCGCTGTGGCCGTTTCTCCAATACCAACCTTTAAGATGTACGGATTCTCGCTGCCTGGACACATCTCAAGAGAACTCCCTAGATCATGACAGGAAATAATAATTTAAACCACTTGTCTGTTACAATTATAAAGTAAAATACAAGAATGGAAGATACAGTTAATATTCTTGAAACACACTTTGTAGATACATACCGCCCACAGAAGAATTCCATAGGAACAATGCAAATATAAGGCGTATGAACAATGTTGCAAAATGTGGTCTCGTCATCCTGGCACTCCTACAACTTGATGTTGTTCCAACTTTCTGGAAATACAATGACAAATCTTATATTAATTTAGTAAAAGTGTTGTGTGTGTAGTGACTTTGTGATGCTAGGCATCTCTATTAGCCTCTTTGGCTACATTAGAGTCCCTCCCTCCCCCCCTCCCACCCGAGATATATAGGACCTACGCATTTTTGTTCTTGTTGTGTGTCAAAATAACGCTGACCCTTCGTACAAATATTTTCAAATTTGGCCTATCTTCTAAAACAGTTTTTCTCAGTTAAAAAGTATATCTCATTTAAATTGCAAGAATGCGCGTGGAAATTGCTTGATAACCTAATGATAATTAAAATCGGTACCAGTCACAAGTGAGTTAAGTGATCGCTAGGAGTTTTATCAATTTGTGAGAATGAACGCATTACTTCCAAAGTTGAAGATGTTTTTACCTTTATTAATGTAATTGACCACTCTACAAAGTGTATTGTGTGCGTGTGTGTGTGTGTGTGTGTGTGTGTGTGCATATGTGTGTATTGTGTATACTTCTTTAATCCCATTTGGGAAATTTGTCTTAGTATCACTGCAGCCCAGTTACAACTTCAACAGACACATCATTGCCACAGCTCAGCTCAAGTAGGCGTGTGTTTTTTTTCTCCTCTTCTCATAATTGTAGCCAATAACACAGAAGTAAACAAACTGAAGGCTATAATGATTAGCCAAAGGCTATGTACATAAAGCATTGCTAAGCTCAGGAGATTGCTAGTTTTTGAAATCAATACATAAATTCATAACATTGATCAAGACTTACAATTCCTCCGTGATCTGTCAATTCCAAGGTGAATGTTAATTCATCATCGTCCTGGCCCACCAGATTAATGTTTGTCTACACAGATTCATTCAGTGACCTACATGTACATTCCCCGAGAGCTTATTGCCCCCAGTGCATTGTATCATCAGTGTAAAATGATTACGCTTAGTAATCACAACAACTGACTCTTCTAAACACGGATTCTCAAACGGATGCACCTGGCTCTCTGGAGAGCATTCCAAATCTAAGGGGAGGATTTTTTAACAATTGGGGGTAATGAGGAAGGAATTAAGTCAGAGCAGGAAATGGGAAATAATGTATTCTGCACACTGACAATTTATGAATCAAAATAACGGAGTACCAACTAGAGCGATTATAAATTAACAGTTCACACACACACACCCACACACACACACACACACGCACGCGCACGCACACACACACACACACACACACACACAGACACACACAGACAGACAGACAGACACACACACACAGAGACACACACGCACACAGAGACACACACACAGACACACACACACACTCATACAGACAGACACACACACACAGACATACACACACACACAGACAGAGAGAGACACATACACAGACACACACACACAGACACACACACACACACAATAATGCCTCGCTAGATTGAATCCCGGTGGGATCATTCGGTTACTGTGGTTTGAAATGCCTGCTCATGCTGAAATTATGCGCGGTGGCATTTTTGATAATTGTGTGTATTATAAGTACATTACAGGGCAAGCCTGTTGACGGCAGTAACGTCAAAGACACTAATGATAAAATTAATCATGATAATAGATATCATTTGTCATAACGCTTCAACCTATAAACAACCAGGCACTAAGCGCTTGTACAAGATTTATATCATATAAATCACACACAAAATACATACGCACACTCAGGAAAAACAAACACTTGATGGACATTCAGAGAGTAAAAAGATGATTCTTCAGCTGATAACATTTTCTATCTCTCAGACAGAGGCAGAAAATTCCAAAGAGGCGCTTGAAAAGATAAAGATTTCCCACCCATGGTCTTAAGGACATCTTAGGAATGTTAAATTTTCTAGTGTCAGCAGATGCTTTAAGATGCTGTGATGGTAGCTAGGGACTCAAAAGATCAGTTAAATAAGTTGGTGAGTTTTTGCACATACATTTGTGACACAGGGTAACCAGCTAATACATTATTCGTTTTTCTGGAAAAAAAAGATGAGACAGCTAATGGTTTTAGCGTGCACAGATTTGGAAGCGCCACGTAGCGGCAAATGCACGGAAGTCGTGAATTGTGCCGTATTTTACAAAGCCAAAATAGGGAAATATTGAATTTTGTTCACTGTTTAGCTATCGCTGTAGGCCTTGATTGACATCACTTCTTTTATAATTTTAACCCCAATGCCTGTGGGAAAACTAGCTACTTTTTCTTTTAGTGGCAATAGCAATGTAACAAATCAGCATTATTAATTTATCATTATATCAAAACATTCTTTTCACGCACGATTTTTTTGTTATAGAAGTGCAAAGAGGAAGTGTCTCATGTTATTATTTCTACAAGCTTTGGTGTTGTTTCAAAGTGGAGGCAGATTTGAGGAAACCCGGGATCGAAAGGAGGCAGTGGGGTGTGGCCTGGGACTCTGAGAACCGCTGTTTTACAAAGTATTTCATCCTCTTTCTTGGCCACTTAGTCACTCATCTCTTGAGATCAGCTCTTCACTGAAGGGTTTTCACAGTTTGCAGTTTTCAGTCTGTTCTCAAGATGATGGACGCTCACGGACAGTCGGCAATGCGTGTTGTACTTGGAGAACGCTAGCTGTGTATGTCCTCCAAACAGGCTGTAGTTAGGGGACAGTGGCATTTAACATAATAATCTAGGATCGAGTTCCTAGTCTTCCCAGTCAAGGACGAACAATTGGGAGAGCCCGTGTGCACGTTGCATACGTTAAAGCTACCTTGGCAGTTGGAAATCGAAAAGAGCAGGACAAACAGGCCGCTGCCCGGGAACAATTAAATAAAATTCACCCCTACCACCCCCTCCCCTCCCCTCTCATCTCACCCACTCCCCCGCTTGTTGAGAAATACAAAGGGGAAATTTCACCGAACCTGTTGTTCACTGATGAATAATCCGGATGATATGCTTTTCTTCAAACACTTAAAAATATTCCAGAAGACGTACATTGAACTGAAGACAATCGCCGCTTTCTCGTAGTCATCCTTATCTGCGCCGTGCACTTGACCTCTCAACTGTTTTAAGACACGTTTTGAAAGAAAGTGAGCATGGACACTTTCTCTATCTGTGTCGTCCCAAGCATTTCCGATGTCGCGTGTGACGTGTCGATCTATATAGCCATCACTACTGTAACCATTACTGCCGCAACGCACGTGTCGAGTACCGCGTGTCGCCGTATTAATCAGGGCCTAACGCACACCGAGAGAATTCACGACGCAAACGAGTTTTTAATTACTATTAAGAATAAGAAAACATTGTCATTTAGCACTTACGTCAAATTTCCATCATCAACACGGTTTATAAGTCACTGAATAAGCAATTGTCTGATTATTATTGTGATAAACAACAAATCCATTTTTGTACAAAGAGATTTAAAGACTCCCTATCCTCAAGTCCAGTTTTACTGGTTATGTTGTTCCCTCCGGAGGCGCCACAAAGCTCGGAGAGGAAGAGGGGAAGGAGGTTGCCAGGCTAATTAATTCCTTCGTTGTGACTTTTCTTCTGTTGTGTCTATATGTTCGTAACTGTTACTTCTCTCATTTTGCATTTCTTTTGTTATTAATTTCGAAACTGTTGGCTCTCTTATGTCGTTATTTTCGTAACTCTTGCTTCTTTTGTGTTGTTAATTTCGTAACTGTTGCTTCTCCCGTCGTCATAATTTTGGCATTCTTGTGTCTCTTGTGTGTTGATTTAGTAAATTAATGTTGGGTCCCTTGTATTGTTAATTGTGCATCTGTTACTTCACACTTGTTGCATTCGAGGAAACGAGAGTTGTCAAGGACCTCAAGTAGCGAGAGAAAAGAGGGCAGAGTGCATGGAGTGGGTGGTGATGGGGGAAGCGGTGTGAAACATGAACCGCTGCGTGAGAGAGAAGTGGAGGATGGGGAGGGGGGGGGGGGCTCCCTAAATCTGACCTGTGAGTGAGCCCTTTAGAAACTGAACGAGATAAGTGTAGGCAATAACAAGAGAAGAATGAAGGCCTTACATTATTGTGTACTGAACTGAACTATTTGGTTAACGTTTGATTTTGATAGGCTTCCAACTACAGGAGGTTAAACTATTTAAGGAGAAAGGGTTGTACGTTGCATTTATCTGCACTGGGAATAAGAAGAAAACATGACATTAAATCATAAAATAATTATACATGTAAAGTATGCGACTTCTTTTGTAATATTGTAATGTTCAACAGAACTGTTTTTTACAGGTGAAGAGAATTTAACAGCATTTTTTTCCTCACATGAAAAACAGAAGCCGTAAGACCGTCGGTTGTTCGTGTTTATATAATCTCACGACAAAGGGAAGAAGTTATAGGCGACCTTCGATGTGCCTGTGATTATGGAATTGAGTTCACGGCAAGTATAACTATATACTTAAGCGAACACATAAAAATGATCTTCATAACTAGATATGGAGTAGTGGAGGTCAAGGAGAATAATCAGAAAGATAATGAATACGTATGTATAAGAATGACATTATTATGATGACATTGATAAACAAGTGCCTAACGATATAGATGTCCACAAGGACTGTCCCGGGGATTGGACTCCTTTGAAGTCTTTTAAATCCCAGAACTGTCAACTATTGAACTCTGTGTTGTCGGCTGTTCTCGAATCTTTCAGGTCTTCTCATTGTCTGACAAGTTTACAGTTCAGTGTTCAGGCAGCTGGTGTAATGAGAATTTTTTTTTTAAATTCAAAAACAAAATAAATCAGGACTATTAACAATAAACTAAATACATAAGTAGATAATTAGATAGATAACTAATTAGATGGATAAATACAGGTAAAGAAAAAAAATTATATAGTGGATGAAGCCACATGCGATGCTAGGATGTAATCCATTATTAAGACAACTAAAGTCCTATCTAACACTGCCTTCGTTTTACCGTATTTCATTTAACCCAACACTATCCAGCGTTCATTCACAAGTCCACCCCCATTCTGTCTAAGCAAAGGAGCACGACTCTAATTTTGAAAATATATTTACTTTTAAAAAAATAAAACGAAATACTAAATTTCTCGATCATTGTCACTATTTTCAATCTTAATTTATATCACTTCAAGCCCTAGTTTCACTCTTAACGCCCAGAGATAGAGAGAGGTAGAGAGAGAGTGTGTGAGGGAGACAAGGAGAGGGAAAGAAGCATTGTAGTGTGTTGCGTGCCCCGCAGGTGTTCCGGGCAGAGAAGCCACCCGCGGTGAGCGGACTTGTGCTGGGGTTGGGCAGAAGGCTACCCACAGGCCGCCTGAGTGAAGCTGTCGCGCAGGACAGCAGGAGCACATGAGTCGTGGCAGTCTGGCCACAGGCAGGGACGTTGTTATTGTCCTTATTGCTATTCAAACGTTAATGTGCTATTACGATGTTAATGTGCTATTAAGATGTTAATGTGCCATTGAGAATATAATGTGCTATTGAAATAGTAATGTGCTGTTAAGATCTCGAGGGGAGATTGAGATACGGAGATTAGGTTGAGCCGGAGCCAATAAGAGAGGCCAGCAAGTAATATATATATATATAGATGTGAGGCTGAGGCCAGAGCATATTTAGAAAGTATTATTGGGTTGTGGACCCATAGAAGCATGAATGTTGGGGATACTGACCATTGTATGGTATTTGAATTGAATAATGTAATGCACGTATATCTTTATTTTTATGTATAATAAATGTGTGAGTCTGTTTTGGTTGTTCTGTTAAGTGTTATACTTGTTCGTTCGTGATTGTTGTCCTGTCATAATAAGTACATCTCCCAGTCTGGGATTTGTTACAGACAGTGTGCGTCCTTTATTGTAAAATGCATCTAAACAGGTCATACCTGGCCTGTGTGGCGAGCATATCTCTTTTTGCTAACTTTGCCATAATTCTTAAATCATTGATAGATAATATGGCAGTGCTAAGTGTAACAGGGTGATAGATTGGCAAGGTATAACTAGTAGTTATAATAATATTGTGCCTATAACTAGCGTGGGAAGATAGTTAACGGCGGGGAGACAGAGTCATTGTAGGCCAGAGGGGGAAAGTATGGGATGCAACTGAAGCGCTTTGACACCCGAAAAGGGTAGTGTTTACTTGACCGCCGTACTTGTCGATCAGATCACCTGGGAATTGCTTGGGGGGTAGAGCTGTTTCAATAGTATTTGACGTGGAGCCGACGGGGGTGGCTATTAGGATAACTAATGCACACTCGGTGGGCGTCTTGGGACGCTACCTGACTGGGTATAAATCCCCGAACGCTCCTTCCAACTTCAGACCGCTGAGAGCACTCACCAGCTTCGTGCCGAAGAGGAGACCACAACTGCAACTGTAACTTTGTACTAGTCTTGTGAGTGGGGAAGGTCAGGGAACCCGCAAACATCCTTTGTCAGAGCGTGGTATCTTTGGTATCTTGTCGGCATTTGGGCTGTTGCTGAGTGGTAAGTTAATTGTACGATGTATGTGTATTTTACTTAATGTTCATGATTGTAGAACCTAAATCTAGTGGGTTTACTTTGGTATAACTACTGCCTCTGAGAGAGTCACGGAAACGCCGTTATATATATGTTACGAAACCTTATAGGATGGGGTCCGTTAGAGAGAGCGTTATTCTTCGTGGGGAACGTGTAAATATCATTAAAACTGTATTGATCGTTTATTCTATTGCCTATATGGGAGCCTATGGAGTATGGGAGCTGCAGCCTGACTTATAACAGTGTCAGCGGTTAAAAGTGTTAATGATGAATATCCGTCATGGAGTAAGTATGGAAGTCATGCCTTCCAGCAGTAGATTAGGACTTTGCGATTGTTTTTCTACAGAGGAGGAAGAACAACACCTTCTTGGCTTCTCAACTTCTTGTACTTTGATTAACGACATCGTGGCTTCTTGGCTTCCCGACCTATTGGTACCTGCCGATACCTGTTGATCTAACTGCGCAGTCAAGCCAGGGTAGAGAGGAAGAACCAGTGCCCAGATAGCACCATACACCCCTAAAGGAGAGGTTTCCTTATGCTGAATGTTCCCATGTGTTTTATAAAATGTGCTAGAGATTGAATATTACGAAGCCATTTAATTAGCATGTACTGATTTGCATCAACTTCATTCCATCGAAATTCACATGAAATTGTATGACCTATGTTCCTATTATTATTGAATGAATTAATAATTATTGTATATATGTAAGCAATACAGATATCGTTTGTTATAACTTATAGAAGAGAGATAGTCGATTATTTAGTGTGTTTGTGCCGTGCCCATCACGGCTGGTGTCAGAAGAAAGTTAGTGAGAGAAAGTGGAACATCACAATGGTGTCAGAAGTGGGATCCTGCTAGTAAATAACATTTAATTTTGATCTGGGTCGTGTCAAGGGGCTATTGTGTGATTGTGTGGACAGGTCATCTGCCCTGAGGCGAGTGAGAGAGATTGACATTTAGTACCTGCGACATGCTCTGATTTTACCTGTGCATTGACTGTTCAATTTTATCTTTTGTCACAGAGAAAATTGTTGTTTGCTATTGCAGGAATATTGTTGTTAACTTCACAGTTACGATCCACGCTTTATTGTTAGCTTTGTTTACAGGTCAATTGCTGATGGACTATCTGGGCGCACTGAAGCTTGCCAGACAAGAAGGCATTAGTGATGAGGAATTCAAAATTAGGTGGGACGAAGAGAAAGCCCAAAACCGAGAACAAAGGGCTATCGAACGAGAAGAAAAGGAGCGCGAACGAGAAGAAAAGGAGCGCGAACGAGAAGAAAAGGAGAAGGAAAGACAATTTGAAAGGGAGAGAATGGAATGCGAACGGGAACTAGCCAAAAACGGGTGTCACAATGGTAAAGGGAATGGAAAATCTGCTGCCCCCAAGGTACCTAAAATTGCCATTTTTGATGACTCGCGCGAGGATCTCGACTCGTATTTGAAAAGATTTGAAAGGCTCGCGCAGCCAAATGATTGGGAAGAAGACACCTGGGCAGACATGTTAGGGGCATTGTTAACTGGCAGGGCGTTAGATGTTTATTCCGGTCTCAGCGATGAAGACAGTAGGGATCACGAGAAGGTAAAGAAGGTGTTGTTCAAGAAGTATCACCTCACGGCAGAGGGTTATAGGCGTAAGTTTAGGGAGAGTCGTCTAGATAAGGACGAAACTTATACGCAGCTATCCGTGAGATTGCAGAGATATTTTGAGAGGTGGGTAGACCTCTCAGAGGCAGAGAGAACTATGGAAGGGATTACGGATCTGTTAGTCAGGGAGCAGATGTTGAAGATTGTCGACTGTAATCTTTCCATATATTTGAAAGAGAGGGACCCCAAGTCCGTGCAGGAGTTAGTTGAGATGGCGGACTTGTATAGTGAGGCTCATCAGTCGAAGCGAGGGCTGGAGCAACAGCAGAAGTCAGGTAAGAGGGTTGAGGAGAGCAGAAGTAAGGGTTTAGGAGTGAGTAAACCGGTATGCTTCAACTGTGGCTCTCCCAATCACCTGAGTAGGCAGTGTGACCAGGGCAGGACGAAGAAGGGTGCTGCTGCCACTGTCGAGGACAACCGAGGTAAGTCCCAGCGTGAGAGTGGGCGTGGTTGTTTTGTGTGTGGGTCACTTCTCCATATTGCGAGATTCTGTAGGAAGAGACAGAAAGAGACGACCGCAGTCGTACTAACCAGCGATGAGGAAGCCGATGACAGTCAGTGTGAGTCATCGGGCAGGGCGAATACTCAACCAGGGGCTGAGCAGAGTGTTGGGCCACAGACCTTCATTTCTTGGGAGACGGAAGGTAAGAGTATTGAGTTAGAAGGTTCGACAGAACATGAGCCCGAAGACGATGTTCCGGAGAATGATTTATCCGCTCCATTTTTGGAGAAGGGGAGGATAGGGGATAAAGAGATTACTATCCTTCGTGACACGGGATGCACGTGTGCGATTATAAAAAGGGACAAACTGCCTCCTAACAGCTTAACTGGGAAGAACAGGAGTTATGTCCTGATGGACGGGACGAGAAGGTCTGCTCCTGTCGCGGAAATGTGGGTAGAAACCCCATTTTATACTGGGCTTCTCAAAGCGCTAGTAGTGGAAGACCCAGTGGCCGATTTGATTATAGGAAACATAAAGGGGGCGTCTCTTGAGAAGATAAGTGTGGTACTCACGCGATCTCGCAAGGTGGAGATTGACAAGGAAGAGCATGAGTGTGAGAATGCGAGTGCGAAAGTGAGTCAGACCACAGATAATGAGGAGGCCAAGGGCAACTCAACGGAGGAGGTAAGGGTAGGGGCCAAGATAGGGGAACTCACACCAGGTGAGATAGCCCGGGCCCAGAGAGAGGACGAAACTTTGAGAGTTTTAAGGGAGAGAGCCACGTTGGAGCAATCGGCTGAGGTAGGTACTCACATAAAGGAGAGTAAGGGAATTTACTATCGGGTAAAGAAGGCCGGGGCTGGACGTGCTGATGTGGAGCAGTTGTTGGTACCTAAGCAGTACCGAAGTGAGCTGATGAAGATAGCCCACGAAGGAGTGTTCGGGAGACACTTAGGAATTTCGCGCACACAGGACAGAATAATGCAGTCGTTCTTTTGGCCTGGGATAGGTGCGGACGTAGGTCGTTTCTGTCGATCGTGTGACGCGTGTCAAAGGACATCCAATAAAGGTAGGGTGACAAAGGTACCCCTAGTGCCGACACCCCTGATCGACACGCCCTTTTCGCGCGTCGCCATAGATTTGGTTGGTCCACTTCCGCGTACGGAACATGGGAGATCGCGTTATATTTTGACGCTAGTAGATTATGCCACGCGTTTCCCGGATGCCGTAGCCTTAAGGGGGATATCAGCTGAGCAGGTCAGTGAAGCGTTAATGGAAATATTTTCTCGGTTAGGCATACCAAAGGAAATAGTTTCAGATAGGGGATCACAGTTTACCGGTGAGCTGATGAGAGAGGTCAGTGCACTTCTCAAAACGAAACAGATATTCTGCTCGCCCTACCACGCGATGGCCAATGGTCTGTGTGAAAGATTTAACGGAGTGCTGAAGAATATGCTTCGCCGAATAGCTCATGACAGACCCAAGGACTGGGACAGAATGTTGTGTCCACTGCTGTTCGCGTATCGCGAAACCCCACAGGCCAGTACAGGTTTTTCGCCGTTTGAACTAGTGTTCGGTCACCCTGTGAGAGGACCACTTGCAATACTGAAGAATCTGTGGACTGGGGAAGCGGAGTCAGAAACGAGGTCATCGTACGAATACGTGGTAGATATGAGGGAACGATTGGAGGATGCCATGAAAGTCGTAGCCGAGAACAGCAGCGTCGAAAAACACAGGCAGAAGAAATACTACGATAGGGGGGCCAAACAGAGGAAATTCCAAGTGGGCGATTCCGTCCTCATACTTCTCCCAAGTGACGGATCGAAACTACAGATGACTTGGAAAGGGCCTTACAAAGTAGAAGAGCAGAGAGGGTCAGTGAACTACATGGTGAACGTCAAGGGGAAGAGACGACTGTATCACGCGAATATGCTGAAGAAGTATATTGAGAGGGAAGACGAACAGGAAAACACAGAGGCAATAGCTGCAGCTATAATTGACGAGACCGATGAAGGAGAGGAAGCGACTTCGATGCCTCTGGAGACAGTCATGCCTAAGCTAGAACAGACCGAAACCTACAGGGATGTACAGTTAGGGGACACGCTAGATCAGGATCAGAGAGAACAGATGCAAGAGCTCATGGAAGAATACAAAGATATATTTACCGATGTACCGGGGCTCACTGACCTGATCAAGCACAAAATCCCATTGCTAGATCAAAAACCTGTGAAGGTAAGACCCTACCAACTACCGTACTCAACTAGAGAAGCTGTCAATGCTGAGGTAGGCAAGATGCTTGCGGCCAGAATCATCGAACCGTCCGAGTCCCCGTACAATAGTCCAATTGTATTAGTTAAGAAGCCCGATGGTCAACATCGTTTCTGCAACGACTACAGGCGGCTAAATGTTGTGACTGCCGATGACGCCGAACCGATGCCTGAGGTGGAAGCCATTATTTCCAATCTAGCGGAGGCAAAATATTTCACCAAGCTGGACTTGACAAAGGGCTTTTATCAAGTTCCGATGGCCGAGGAAGATAAACACCTGACGGCGTTCGCCACACCGTTTGGGCTATACCAGTACAGGGTCATGCCGTTCGGGTTGAAGGGATCCCCCGCCACATTTAACAGGCTCATGAGGAAAGTATTAAAAGATGCTGGCGAAGGGGTAGATGCATTTGTAGACGACTGTCTTATACACAGTGCAAATTGGCCTGACCACTTGGAACGTTGTCGGAATGTCTTCGAGCGACTGAGACGGGCAAATTTAAAAGCTAGACCTACCAAGACGCTAATAGGGATGACAGAAGTCGAGTACTTAGGCCATAAGCTGGGACAGGGGACTGTAAGACCGCAGGAGAGTAAGGTGCGAGCCATTGTCGACTGTGACCGACCGACGACCAAGACACAAGTGAGGAGTTTCCTGGGGCTAACGGGGTACTATCGGAAGTTTGTACCAAATTACAGTGCAATCTCGGCGCCGTTGTCAGACCTCACAAAGAAGTCCCAGGGCACAAAGTTCGCGTGGGGACACGCGCAGGAGAACGCGTTCAATGCCCTAAAAATTTGTTTGAGTTCCGAGCCGATACTACGGATGCCAGACTGGAACAAGGAACTGATTCTCCAGACAGACGCATCTAACCTTGGAGTGAGTGGCTGCCTACTTCAAGAAGACGAGGGTACGAAGTATCCAGCTGTATATGTTAGCAGAAAGTTGAAACCCGCGGAGAAGAACTACTCAACAATTGAAAAGGAATGCCTGGCCATAGTTTTCGCCGTTAGTAAGTTGCAGGCGTATCTGTATGGGAGAAACTTCGTGTTAGAGACGGACCACCGACCTCTAACTTGGATGCGAACTAAAGACCAGAAGAACGCGAGGGTAACTAGATGGAACCTGGCGCTGCAACCATATAACTTTCGAGTCAGCAACATCAGGGGGCGAGACGCTCTATGGGCCGACACTCTATCTAGATTACCAGTAGATTAATAATTTTATTAGCCGATTTTGCCAGGGAAAATCGACTTAAGTGGGGGCGATTGTAACAGGGTGATAGATTGGCAAGGTATAACTAGTAGTTATAATAATATTGTGCCTATAACTAGCGTGGGAAGATAGTTAACGGCGGGGAGACAGAGTCATTGTAGGCCAGAGGGGGAAAGTATGGGATGCAACTGAAGCGCTTTGACACCCGAAAAGGGTAGTGTTTACTTGACCGCCGTACTTGTCGATCAGATCACCTGGGAATTGCTTGGGGGGTAGAGCTGTTTCAATAGTATTTGACGTGGAGCCGACGGGGGTGGCTATTAGGATAACTAATGCACACTCGGTGGGCGTCTTGGGACGCTACCTGACTGGGTATAAATCCCCGAACGCTCCTTCCAACTTCAGACCGCTGAGAGCACTCACCAGCTTCGTGCCGAAGAGGAGACCACAACTGCAACTGTAACTTTGTACTAGTCTTGTGAGTGGGGAAGGTCAGGGAACCCGCAAACATCCTTTGTCAGAGCGTGGTATCTTTGGTATCTTGTCGGCATTTGGGCTGTTGCTGAGTGGTAAGTTAATTGTACGATGTATGTGTATTTTACTTAATGTTCATGATTGTAGAACCTAAATCTAGTGGGTTTACTTTGGTATAACTACTGCCTCTGAGAGAGTCACGGAAACGCCGTTATATATATGTTACGAAACCTTATAGGATGGGGTCCGTTAGAGAGAGCGTTATTCTTCGTGGGGAACGTGTAAATATCATTAAAACTGTATTGATCGTTTATTCTATTGCCTATATGGGAGCCTATGGAGTATGGGAGCTGCAGCCTGACTTATAACAGTGTCAGCGGTTAAAAGTGTTAATGATGAATATCCGTCATGGAGTAAGTATGGAAGTCATGCCTTCCAGCAGTAGATTAGGACTTTGCGATTGTTTTTCTACAGAGGAGGAAGAACAACACCTTCTTGGCTTCTCAACTTCTTGTACTTTGATTAACGACATCGTGGCTTCTTGGCTTCCCGACCTATTGGTACCTGCCGATACCTGTTGATCTAACTGCGCAGTCAAGGCAGGGTAGAGAGGAAGAACCAGTGCCCAGATAGCGCCATACACCCCTAAAGGAGAGGTTTCCTTATGCTGAATGTTCCCATGTGTTTTATAAAATGTGCTAGAGATTGAATATTACGAAGCCATTTAATTAGCATGTACTGATTTGCATCAACTTCATTCCATCGAAATTCACATGAAATTGTATGACCTATGTTCCTATTATTATTGAATGAATTAATAATTATTGTATATATGTAAGCAATACAGATATCGTTTGTTATAACTTATAGAAGAGAGATAGTCGATTATTTAGTGTGTTTGTGCCGTGCCCATCACGGCTGGTGTCAGAAGAAAGTTAGTGAGAGAAAGTGGAAACATCACACTAAGAACCTTTTCGCATAGTTGCAGTGTTCTTGCCTCCACAAGTTGCCCTTCTGTTCTTCACAGAAGAAACACCCCTTAAGGTATCCCATAGACTGAAATTTGAACCTGGTGGCATTTTGGTACTCTTCTAGACTCTGAAAATCCTCCTTTTTTCTTTTCTTTCAATTTACTGAGTTTGGATGACGAAAATCTCTTCCGACAAGATTTGTGATATAAAACATTTGTTCTCCCTCAGCAGCTCTTCCAAAGCCAAGGCCTCACAGGACATATCAATGACTGGAGATGGGAACGCGTCAGTTTCATGGAACAGTTTTAAGTCAGTAGCCGCCAGCTTTCTATAAATTTGTCCCTTTTCATTTTGTCCGGTCGTTTTCTGAGGGTACACTAACTTTGCTGGAGTATTCGATTGATAGAATATGCATTTACTCCAATCACACTTAGCCTCTTGATCTATATCAAGCAACCGTATTTTTTTCCTTTTCGGCATATTGATAATCTGCATAAGAAAGTAAATTCTAGTCAACATTCAAATTTCTCCTAACGAAGCACCAAGAATCTCGAACATGAAAAGGAACAAATTCCAACACAACACCGTAAATTCCCCAGACAGGTTGCTAATACTTTGGTATTGGGGCAAATATACCTTTTCCCAAATAATTCGATACCAAGTACTTTCTACTGAAAGCAAATTAATTTGGAAATGGCATTCCATTACATTGTAAAACTCTCAATACAAAGCATGCACGTTTTGAGACTAAACTTGATAATGAATCTTCGAAAAAGGAGGAAAAGCTATGAGTGGCTTACTGACGTGCCATTAGGTCGTCTCAAGAATAAATTAGTAATCGTCTGGCAGAAGTGGATATCGCCCACGATTAAAAAAAAAAAAAGCATAGACATTTCCGCCGCGCCGATACAAAACCTAGTAACTCTCACAGCGGTAATTTTTTGAGACAATGACGAGCAAAAGTTCGACAGATTTACGACGCCTTGCCTCAGATTTTCTAAAGAAAACAACCGGTTGAACGTTTCCTGGATTACAAGAAAAGAAGTTACAATTTCGCCGAACAAAACAACGCATTGTCATTGATGTTAACTAGATCTAGGTCATTGGTAACTGTCACGAGTGGAGTGAGCGATAGTTAATAATTACGGGGGGAAAGGAGGAGAGTAAAATTAACGCACGTAGACAAGTAAGGGAAAGCTTGCATGTTATGAGTGGTGGGGGTCTGAAGGAGGCGAGAGCGCTGTATTACTATCACTGCAAGTTAGAACGTCCTAAAGAGCGGACGCAAGAGAAAGCCCAGTGGGCGAACATAAGGGGAGCAGTCGGAAGACTAGTGAGAGAGTTTTTTCCAGTGATGACTGGTAGGTGAAACGATGAGTGATAATTATGATTGATGTATTATATTCGTCTATTACCATGATGTAAATAAGTATATGTGAGGAATGTGGAAGTCCTTGATATTGGATATAGCAATGTGCGCCATGAGCGATAGATGAAAGTTGAGTTCATGGATTTGTAGCACGAGTGAGTATTGTGTAGTACGATGGAGGTGTGTTACCGTAAGATGTTTGGTGAGTGAAATGTGAACTATTGTGTGTACGCTTCATGGGTTGTAAGGAGAGGTGAAGTGAATAGAAATGGTATGGTATTATACCAATGTAATGTTATTCTTGTAGGTGTCGGGGACGGGCCGAAAAGCCACCTCGGTGAGCACAGGGGATAGGCCAGCATAGGGCCGGAGGCCACACATAGGCCAAAAGTGAGGCTGTCGGTGCAGGACAGTAGAGGCACATAAAGTCGTGGCAGTCAGGCCACGGACAGGGACGTAGATATGAGCGTGAATGTGCTAATTGGAATGATAATGTACTATTGCCACGTTGATGGGCTATTGAAATGATAATGTACTATTGCCATGTTGATGGGCTATTGAAATGATAATGTACTATTGCCCTGTTGATGGGCTATTGAAATGATAATGTACTATTGCCATGTTGATGGGCTATTGAAATGATAATGTGCTATTGCCCTGCTGAGGTGCTAGTGGAATGCTAAGGTGTTATGGCAATAGGAAGGTGATATTGAGAGACTGCGGTGCCAGTGAATTATTAATGTGCTATTAAGACCCTGAGGGGAGAGGCTGAGGCCGAAGTGTCTTTAGGAAGTAACTACCGGGTTGTGGATCCGAGGAAGAGTGCATGTGGGAATAAGGCCGTTGTACGGCAGTTAAATTCAATAATATAATGTATGTAATTGCGCTATTATCTGTATAATTATGTTTAATAAATGTGTGAGTCTGATGGGTTGTTCTGTTAAGTGTTAAACTTGTTCGTTCGTGATTGTTGTCCTGTCATAACTTTGTGACAGTAACCAAGCACGGTGTCACTGATACACTGTTATTCAGTGTTATCTTTATGGGTGTGTACTCTGTTCAATGTCTGGGAGACACTGATTCTCATCTTAGGTATTTGACAAACCTAGATTAGGCATTTCATGATATTTGAGAATAGATTTGAAGCGACTAGCGGAATTTGAAAGTGCTGATTTTATGTTTTATCAACTTTATCTGGACAAGCGCCCTTCCAAAAAGGTCCGGCGTGATGCGTTCTCCAAATTTTTTGTCTTTTAAATTAGGAGCTTCTTGTTTGTGACTGGAAAACACTGCCAAACGCCGTAACAAACATTTGTTCGTTGTTGTCTAGAAATTGAACGGTCTGTTCATTCAGCAAAGTATTTGTTTCTCATTTTAAAGTAAATAAGGTTATAAATGGTAAACGTCCGCGTTTTTACGCATCTTCAAGATCCAATTTTAGGTGATTCCAGTGATCATACGATGGCAGCCCACCTCGTTTTATAATCAGGAAATAAGGTAGATTTTACCATGTGAAGGACCTACTGGTATCATAAAGTGCACGATTTGCATGCTGTTATGTCATAAGCTCCCCCACTATGTAGACCACGCGCCAATTAGCGTTTTTTTTTTTTTTTTACTCAACCTGATACACCATCTTGAGACCAGACATTGTGTCGTCTTAGAAACCGTCAGGAAATCATGAGAGAGAGAGACAGAGAGACAGAGAGAGAGACAGAGAGAGAGAGAGAGAGAGAGAGAGAGTAGCCGGAAATGATATGGTGTTTTTGTATTGTGAAGAAGTATGTACTCAAAAATCAAGGAGAGTTTCACCAGGGGAAGATCACACTGTTGATAAAGTGCCAAGTACGGGGGAAAAATAGCTGTCTGGCTTTTTGATCTCAATCACTGAGATATTCCTGATACAGCAAGAATCTCAAGTCAGGTCATTTTTCCGCAATGGGAAGAATGTAAGAGGCATATAATATTTTCTACTGTTGGCTGTTGCGACTTTTTTTTTTTTTAAAGAGAGTCTTTACATCTTTCCTATCTCCAATCTTGCACAGAAAAACAAAGTGAAATAAGCTGTAATAATTATGTCGAGAAAATCCGAAATTGTTTACATGGACTCAGTGTTTTATCTGACCTCAGGATATCGGCATGGGCGTTTCTAGAACGTACATCTTCTGCATATCTTCATCTATACAAGGAGCATGACCCATAATATGTTTACAAAGACTGAAGAGAAATACATACATCTTTTTTGTTTTAATTCGGTTTCAGAATATCAAAATGGACGTTTCCAAAACTGATTAATTTGGCTTACCTTTATATTTTTTGGCTTACAGAGTGATTTTTAGGCTTTTTGACCCCTGTGTCAGATGTCACGGTGCCATAAAAATATATTCGAGCACACTTTAGACAGAGAGAACTGGCGAGCTACATGAATGTACTCACCAGTTGGTTGGCGATAGAGTTCCAAAACTCCATTCTAATATAATCTGTTTGTGCTATGAAAAGACGTAAAATCTCACATATTTGCTAATGGACAAGGATAACATTTTTTTTTTTTTAATATCAATTATCTTGAGCACAAACCGCCAATGTCGAGAGAAGAAATCAACTCTACAGGGCAAGAAAGAAGAAAACGTGATTTACTGTTCCAATGTGGCCAAGGCAAACTGAAATGAACTTTTTGTTCGTTTTTGTTTCCGTTGTCTTTTAAAATAATACTATTTTACACACGAAAGCTACTGACGCCCTTTTATCTCCATGAAATGAAAAAAGGAAAAAGGTGTTTCCGAGATAGACCATTTATATTTTATGCCATTTCGTAAAAGTGGTGACGCCTCTGGTGATATGAAAAAACGAAGAAAAGAAAACGAGGTTATTTATTCTCCGGTAACTCTCTAGAGCGGTAGAAAAGGATCTGGCAGTTCCTTCCAAGTTCAGTGTGAAGTTTTATTCATTTCTCAGGAGCGCCAGTGCTGCTGCGGGATTTAAACATGTCCGTTCCTAGTTTGCTCAAATTTTTAAAATTTAAATTTAGAAATTTTTTCTTCTTAGAAAGCAACTTCGTAAAATAACTACCATAATGCGTGTTTACTTTCAACGTAGCATAAACGTAGCTATCTGGCTTTCATAAACCGTAGCTTACTTTACTTTTAAAGTAAAATCAAAGGTAAGCAAAAAACAAAAAAAATTAAGCACACAACAAGAAGGATAACAGTGAAATTGTAAGAGGAATTACATTTTTGGTATTAATTAGTTTTTTTTTATACGCCAGGTCAGAGATCATGGACCTCTTGAGTTTAATCTATTGAAATGTTAGAAGATAATTGCAAAGGCCTTCACTTATTGGTAAACCATCCAGTTAACCAAAGAAAAGAAAAAGACAAACTGCACACGTTCATTCTGTTGTACTTCAACCCTCATCTCGTATCCAGATTTTACCGTACTACGTAAAACAACTCACATCCTTTCCGTAACTGAAAATTTAATCTGAGCAATGACAAATTTCCATAATTGGTTTACAAAGACGTTAATTCTATGACTGATAATCAGTAGAAACCTTTCGTATACACCTGTTGACATGACAGTAAAAAAAAAAAATTTTTTTTTTGGGCTCTTGATTCAATTTCTGTGCCATAGCTAGTTTATGGGGTGTATTGTGGATGTACGTGTGTGTGGGTGTGGGTGTGTGTACCTGTGTGTGTGTGTGCAGGTGTGGATGTGCATCCGACTATACGAGTGTGCAGTTGTGGTTATATGCACTGGTTTGCCAGGGAAATACACATGCTATTTTTATAGTTGATTGTCGATACCAATGTGTAAACTGAGGCGCAGAACGAAAATTCCTGTCATTTTTTAAATATCTTAAATGCGTCTTATTTCCGGTTCAAAATGTTGGAATACATTCTTCTGTTCAACTCAGTTGTGGCTCAAAATCAACCAAAATATTTAAAATATAGCCAATTTCAAGACCTTTAAAGATATTCCCACGAACATCTTTACGTCTTTCCGTGCGTCGTTTAAGGATCGGCGGTTAAAAAGCCATTCATGATTACAATGGAGGACTTACTAGTTGACTTGATAATCGGAACAATCGTTAAAAAATGATAGAAACATGAAACTTGGCACGAACATTCTAATTATGATAGTCTCTAAGAATAATGTGTTAGCCACGAAAAAAATCCAACATGGTGGCACAATACTACATGACCGCCAGCAATATAGTAACCTATAATTTCTCTTCCTTGGCAGCATGGCATAGAGTTTCCAGACACAGATAAGTGTCCTTATCAAGCTTGGTTCATTGACTATGGACATAATTTAACAAAATAAATAACCGAAAAATTGTCCAAGCAAGATTTCTATGTAAGCGTGTCCAACCCTTGTCTCAGTACATCTATATAAAAAATGTTATTGCTGATTTGAGTTCTGGAGGGTCGATGACTTTAATTCCGTTTGTGGCCACATGATGTCTGTTCAGAATTTTTTCAATTTTATAACAAATTGTTTTAAGCAGCCCATTTTCAATATGTGTCCGCAATGTTGAATGGTGGGCGCCATTTTGAAAATTGTTTGTGACAAACACTTTTTCTTAAAATACACTTTATGGACAACATTTATGCCAACTCTCATGCTTCTATCATTTTTTGAACGACTGGTCCAAAAATATAGACTTATCAATCTCACAACACTTCCTTTATAATAGGATGCCTGCATAATAAATTATAACATTTGATGTACTTTGTTCTCCCTGTAAAAAGCCGTCTTGAGCCGTCAGGAAAAACGCGCTATATAAATGCACTTGACTGTTATCATTATTAAAACGAGTGAAAAGTCACCATACATACCACATTATTACCGACAAGCACAATATTCCAGGTACGCCCGGACTTGGAAAAATATGTTTTATCAGCAACTTGATTGCATTATTTTTATTCCAGATTAAAAGGCGCCCTCTGCACGCACCCCCCCCCCCTCCACACCCCAACCCTAACCACTGCCTAGTCCGTCATTTTCTATCCTCTCTACAACCATCTTGGCGAATGAAAATAATTCCCAAAGTAGTGGCTAATAACTAATGGTTAAACCGATAAAAACCCAATTTTATCTAAAAAAACAATATATTGCACCAAACAATGAAAGCTATAAACTTTAATTATAATCAGTCTGAGATCATAGTCAGGCAGCAGGGTATTCTTTTGTTCTAATTTTAGCCCCGAGCAGGTCGAATAGCTTAAACGGAGACCCAGGATAACGAGACTAATCAATTCGTAATGTTCCGTCCATGGACTTGTACGGCTGTCATTGATGTCAAGAATGCAGCAGTTCGCCCCTCACCCGATCATAACTGACCAAAAAAGAATAGTACTCACTGTATTTATACGCCGGCAATATATATATTATGTATACGCATACTGTAGGTGCCCTAATAACAAAGCCTTTTGTTTTCAAGGGTGGAGAATTGGTGATTAACAAAAACATAACGATTAAACACAACAAATTTACGTCAACATTTGCAGAAAAAAAATCTAGCCAAAAGACATAAGAGATTCTAAATCTGGACAAATCTAAATAATCAGCTTCTTCTCCCTATTATGTTTCTTTGCATAAATCACTTTGGCAATTAAAGACTATGATTTAATGCTGATCTTTAGTGAATTATTCAAAAAAATACATCTGTAGCCCTGGCACAACTTGTGGTACAGCTGGAACAGACATGAAAGAGTTATGAAAGATCGGCCACTGCTGTAGTGTTTCAAAAAAAACATAATGATTTTGTTTTCCTCCGTCCTCATATGAACGGTGAGGATTTAACGCGTCCGTCACTGTATTTTTTTAGAAATCTGGAACTACATCAGGTTGTACAAGTGCCAGGATGGATATGCTAAATTTCTCAAATATGCACATACATCTTGTGTTTGCAGTGTTCCTCTGGAATTCTTGTGTGGCTGGTATGTACCGCAATATTGTTTCCAATCTTGTAATTGCTGTGTACGGGATATTTTGGTGTTTGTTTTATTTTTTCTTGTCATTTTATCTATCTATCTATCTATCTATCTATATATCTATCTATCTATCTATCTATCTATCTATCTATCTATCTATCTATCTATCTATCTATCTATCTATCTATATATATATATATCTGTCTATCTATCTATCTATCTATCTGTCTATCTATCTATCTATCTGTCTATCTATCTATCTATCTATCTATCTATCTATCTATCTGTCTGTCTGTCTATCTATCAATCAATCAATCTATCTATCTATCTATCTATCTATCTATCTATCTATCTATCTATCTATCTATCTATCTATCTATCTATCTATCTATCTATCTGTCTATCTATCTATCTATCTATCTGTCTATCTATCTATCTATCTGTCTATCTATCTATCTATCTATCTATCTATCTATCTATCTATCTGTCTGTCTGTCTATCTATCAATCAATCAATCTATCTATCTATCTATCTATCTATCTATCTATCTATCTATCTATCTATCTATCTATCTATCTATCTATCTATCTATCTATCTATCTATCTATCTATCTATCTATCTATCTATCTATCTATCTGTCTGTCTATCTATCTATCTATCTATCTATCTATCTATCTATCTATCTATCTATCTATCTATCTATCTATCTATCTATCTATCTATCTGTCTGTCTGTCTATCTATCTATCTATCTATCTATCTATCTATCTATCTATCTATCTATCTATCTATCTATCTATCTATCTATCTATCTATCTATCTATCTGTCTATCTATCTATCTCTCAATATGTCTAAATATTTGTATTATTTTATTGTGTTTAATTGGTTGGATGCGCCCCCTATTCGTACTCCATTCATATTTTATTCTGAATCATCTCGTATTTTGACTGACATCTGTAATTGCCATTTGTGGTCCAGGGAGCTCCATTGAGACGTGTTCAGACACCCAGAATATGCACATCGTAAAGGCTGATGTTGGAGAAACCATTACAGCGATGTTTTGTGTCCAAGGAAAGGAACCGATGAAACTGTTCCGTTACGTTTATGTGAGATTCCCTGGTTTGATATCCAACTGGGTAGGAAGGGAAGACGTTCGATACATTACCCAGCTGAATGTGACCTGGCCCAATCAAACAGAATATTGTTTTGAATACAGACATCACTGCGCCCATGTCAATGTTCAACTCACAAACATTACAAGAGACACGTTGAACAAGACGATAACTATAGACGTCCATACGCCCCCACTTGCCAATCTCGATTTGGCGGCATTCAGCCTGACCGTACAGTCAAGAGGTTTGTTTTAATTTTCTCTCGTAACACTGTGATGTCGTTCTTGTGTGGACGTTGGTGTTTTATTGTAGCTATGTTATTCTGTTTAAATAAATTTCCTAGCAGCCGATGAAAATTTAGTTAAATTGAACCTACCTGTCAATACTTTCTCTTGGAGGTAAACATTTCATAATTTACTAAGCGAGTGAACGAAAACAAGTGTTTTATTGGTTCAATAATATTGAAAGAATGTTCTTTAGTGTGATGACTCCGCCCCCATGAAATTAACGTCACCAGTATCACTGCAGCATCCCAAATGCTACAAACAACCACAATAACAACAGCTACATCTTTATTATTATTATTATTTTGTATACTACTTTAGTCCCATTTGGGAAATTTGCGTTACTGTCACTGCAGACCAGTTACAACTGGAGCAGACACGTCTTCGCCACAGTGCAGCTCCGGTCGGCGTGTTTCCTTTTTCTTTTGTGTGTGTGTGTGTGTATGGGGGGAGGGGAGTGGTAGGAATAGCTGTAGTTTTATTTAATCTTAATTTTGCCCGGGCAGCGGCCTGTTCGGCTTGCTTTTCTCGATATACAATATCTTTAACGAGCTCAACGTGCACACGGAACCCCTTAGTTTTCCGTCCTTATTCGAGAAGTCTTGGTGCTTGATCCTATCTACCATAGAATCAGAGACAGGAAAATAATTATGAGACAATTTTTTTTTTAATCCAACATGCCTGCACCGACCCGGATTTGAAGCCGCTACCTTCGGCATGACAGGCGAGTACTTTGCCTTAAGGCCACCGGTAGCTTCACCTTGTGTTTGAGGTTAGATCCAATAGCGTGCGTGCAGTTTTGGTACCCTTTAGCGTGAACGGCTATGGGGCCCCTTCGCAACCAGCAACAACACAGCAATATCAAAAATTCGCTCATTAAAAAAGTTTCTTTAGATCCCCACCTGGATTAAGGGCCCTGAAGCTGAAGCCCCATTGGTTTCATTGTAGAATTGCCTCTGGTTAGAACTGAACACATGCATAATTAGTAAGATGACGGATGATTATGTCCTAGGTCAAGTAGAGGGCTTGTAGTGAGAAAGGACAACGTGCATCCATTGAATCAATGACTCTTTTAAACAATGTTTAGCTTGGAAGCGCGAAAAGAAATGAGAGAGAGAGAGAGAGAGAGAGAAGAGAAAGAGAGAGAGTGAGAGAGAGACAGAAGAAAGATCCAAGGACTAGAGCATTGGTTCTTAACCTTATTGGAGGTACTGAACCCCACAAGTTCCATACATGCATTCATCGAACCCTTCGTAGTTGGAAAAATAAAATGTGCTTTTTTTTTCTTCAAATATACGAGTGGGGTGAACCAAACCGCCGGACCCCTGAAACTGACTCAGTGAACCCCTGGGGTTCGATAGAACCCAGGTTAAGAACCACTAGACTAGAGACAGAAATGGAAAAGAGAAAGACAGGCTAGAAGAGAGGGAGAGAGAGAGAGACAAAGAGAGAGACGAGGAGAGACAGAAAGAGAAGAGGTGAGAGAAAAAGAGAAACAGACAGACAGACAGAGAGTTGAAATAATTCCCTTTTTGTTCTTTCCTTAGGGACGTCAAGTTCACAAGACAAGAAGTCCAGCAGTGCATCTCCAGTGGCACCTTTTACTACATCAACAGCGGCAGCAGTAACGACCATCACCCCGATCACGACCACTACTTCAGCTACAAGTACCACCACTGCCACCACCACCACTACTCCGACCACTGTCACCACAACCGCCACCCCAACGGCTAGCACCACAAGCACAACCCCCACGACTACCACCACAACCACCACCCCCACAAGTACCACGACAAGCACTACCCC
This sequence comes from Onchidella celtica, assembly GCA_963931925.1. Taxonomy (NCBI): domain Eukaryota; kingdom Metazoa; phylum Mollusca; class Gastropoda; order Systellommatophora; family Onchidiidae; genus Onchidella; species Onchidella celtica. The sequence goes on along the minus strand of OZ007581.1, from coordinate 45,875,774 downwards.
CACGACTACTACCACAACTATCATCCCCACGACTACCACCACAACCACCACCCCCACAACTACCACCACAACTATCATCCCCATAACTACCACCACAAGCACTACCCCCACGACTACTACCACAACTATCATCCCCGCGACTACCACCACAACCACCACCCCCACAACTACCACCACAACTATCATCCCCATAACTACCACCGCGAACACTACCCCGACGACTTCCACCACAACCACCACCCCCACAACTACCACCACAACTATCATCCCCATAACTACCGCCACAAGCACTACCCCCACGACTACTACCACAACGATCATCCCCGCGACTACCACCACAACCACCACCCCCACAACTACCACCACAACTATCATCCCCATAACTACCACCGCGAACACTACCCCGACGACTTCCACCACAACCACCACCCCCTCGTCTACTACCACTACAAGCAGAATCACCACTACTGCCACCACATATACACAGCCCAGCTGCCCTAAGCTCGATCGTTCAAGATGTCCAGAAAACTGGTATCCCGTGGAAGACAAATGTATCATGATCAACACAACGTCGTCAACGTGCAACTTTGCTTGGAAACATTGCGTGGGATTTGGTGCACGTTTACTGGGCAGCCCTGTGGACAGTTTCTCAAGAGCCTGTGTCCGTCGTAAGTAGCACATATCTTTACGTTTCTCAGCATTCTACATTGACTTAATCCATAATGTCAATCAATCTTTACACAGACATGTCTGCGTTCATTGTGTCTCGTATCAAACCATAATTTCTACATTTATAGAATTTAAGATCATATCATATTCTTGACAGATATTCAGTTCTGTCTATCCCACAGAGCGATTGTTTAAAAATTACAGAACCAGCGATACGTTCATTATCACATAAATGATATTTGTGCATGAGATCTGCCTCAGATTAATCTGTACGTCATTTGTTTCAAATGTCTGAACATTCACAATACTATCGCGCTTTGACTAGTTACACCAGGTTATGCCAGAGTCTCTTGCATATCTTTTGAGAATGGACAACCCGTGGTTCCAATTTCTTTACCTCTTGAGGCGATGATTAATGACAAGCGATATTCAGTTCCTGTTCTTTATTCAGTTATTATCCACTGAGCTATCTGGCCATTCCCGGAATCAATTTGTTTATTGCTATTAGTTTGTTGTAATTAAATTTTCTCTGATTTACCCTTCCCGTTCCTTTCAGTTCATTTTCTGGCTGTTCTTATTTGTATGTTTTTTGTTTTATTTATTTTTTTTTGTTACTTTTTTTCACTGCATCTCGTTTGCACTTAATGCCCTGAACACACCGCCAGCATAACTGACAGTTCGATAATCTGCGCGCTGATCATCGCAGTGGCTGCACCAAAGAGACATTCTTTTCTGGTGAAATGTTAGATTTAAGTTTAACTTTTTATGTAAGCGACAGTTTCTGACGCATTGGTTGAATTTAAACTGTAAACCGTTTGTTGATGGTGCAGACTTTTTGTTTTTATGATGGTTAGACACATCTTTAATAAATGAAACATTGTTCCCAACAGGATGATAACAGACACAATCAATTGGAGGAATATACTACAGAGATAAAACTTTAGCATCTCAGATATTAGTTTTCCGTGCATACGTAGCTTTTCATTCTTGTTTTTGTTGGTCGTGTCCTGTTCTTCATGTTCCATGTTGGAGCCTTTGAAAGAATTGACATTATAACTCTGTCTCTCACCAGACCAACTAAATCGTGAATCAATATTTGATGCTCGAATCTGGTTCAATATTGGCAATGGCATCTACAAGTATGTCATCGACCTTTCCAGAAACCACGTCTATTGCATACGTTCTACCGTTTACTACCCATTTGCTTGTGTACTAAAACAAAAAGGTAAGGACAGAACAAATCACTGTAACTGCAATCCATAGTGTTATTGACAACTAAAAAATGCGTATTCATCTGTAACTGCAAAACAAACTCACTGCCCTACATGTGTATTGTAAAGTATTGCCATTTGGACAACGATGCAATGTCAATATAAACTAGCAGAGAACCCACGAGTCCATGGGCCTATGATAAAAATTGGGTTTGTCCTAACCTTAATCTCCCTACCTCTCTCTCCCCAATCTCTCTTTTTCTGTCCTCCCTACCACTATATAATTAATTTTCGAACTGAAGATATGTCAGATACATTCTCCCATGCACAGCGCTTATCCAGCGAGCCAAAAACAGTTCATAGTATTTTACCAGCATTACAGCATTTCTTAAAAGATTGACTGAAACTTCAATGTATACAAAATGGTTTGAGCAGGAAAAGTGCCCAAAGTGCACCGCATTGAAAGTCTCCAGTCATTAATTTTTTAATTTTTTGTTTTGTTTGTAATAAGGTAATGCAAACAGAGGGTCTTTATCAGTACGCACGGCCAGTGGTCACGCTAAGGAGAACTGCAAAAACTTTGTAAAAAATGGGCAGGGTACTTTCGTCACAATGACACTAAGAACTCTTCAGGAAATGTTTAGTGAACTCGACACTGGAAGAAAAAACTATCGACTGACACCCCCCCCCCCCCCCAAATACTGCCGTTGCAGTCAGTTGTGCTCGTGTCCTGTGATCTCACGAGAGAACATTTTGCAGTCAGTTTTAATCATGGTGAATTCCCGTTGTAAATCTACAAGTTCATTAACTACAAAGATCACATTACATACTCCATTATGTCATAAATGTTTGAACGTCCTCTTCAGTCATATTGTTTGTTCGTTCGTTCGTGCGTTTGTTTTCTCGTAGGTTTGTTTGTTTCCCGATATTTTATTTGTCCAGATGTAACAATTAAGATTTGATGCTCATTTTTTCATCCAGCTGTAATTATTCAATGAACGGGTAGAGACAGATAAAGGAAGAAATCTGAAGAAAATTAACAGTGGTCAGCTTCCCACTGCACTACATCGAGTTTGCAAAACCTCATGGACAGATTCTTAAATCAGCTAGTAAACAACTAGAGAAACAAACAAATCTATCAGAAAGAAAAAAAACCAGTCCTGGAGAGGAATCGAAACCTCGAACCCCGATTTCTGTCGTGACAGCCCAGAGTACTTCACCGCTTCGTCATCGAGGACGCCACGTCGGGATTCATCAGACCTAATCATTGTTATTGGAACCTTCATAGGTAACGCCTTTCCAGTTAAACTAACCGATATAATGTCTATAACATTCTATTTATTACCTCCTACATTTGCTGTTCCACTGGACTCGCTTGTGAAATGTTACTTATTCTCTTTTATTTCAGATTACAAGCAAATATCAATTGCAAACTACAGCCTGACTGCTGGAGACACTCATGTCAATCTGTTGGCCCCATTCTGGTCTGAGCCAGGCAAGACTTATGAAGTGAAGAGAGGAGATGAACTGCAGTTCCACTGTGAAGCTGAAGGCAAACCTACTCCGACTGTCAAGATCCAACTAGGAGTTTGGGATGTCAGTTACCAGAGGAAGGCTGTAGTATCTGGATGTGGAGATATTGCAAATTTTACGTGTGTGGCCAGTAACGCTTTTGAGACGGTGTCACGCAGCACATGGCTTTATTCCAAGTGTATGTGTGAACTGTGTTATTAGTGTTTTGTGTCGACCGAATTTCTCATTACAATGATTATATTCATGAAATACTGTCTATGGCAGCCAGTTTGCCAGTAATATATTGCTGTTCACTACAAGTTTCGCACAAATGTGCACCTTAAGAGTGAATATGAAGTGATGCAACGTCATAAAGGGGAAAAGGAGGAGGTGCATTGGGGAGAAGGGGATACGATTTGTTCAGGCAGGGAGATTTTTTTCCTTACGAGCTTTAGCAAATTCAGTATCGGGGCAGCAATACACCCCCAAAACACAGGACAGACAGCTCCAACACATCACAGGGATTTTCCGTGACGTCCACAGCCATATCAGGCAAAGTCCAGAGATTGTAGCACCCATGGCAGTGTTCGATAGGACAAAAAATCCCTCAGCCAATGGCCTGTGTTTGGGGGTTCTGTTGCTGCAGTGCTCTTAAATTTGCTTAAACTCGTACGGAGAAAAGCACGGGTCCCGGCAAAGCTGGGTACCTCATTGATATCGGCTGGAAATGATTAGATTATATTTTCTATCCTCACTGCACTACAATCCTCCACTCACAACATCAGTTCTATTTCATTGCGACAGTATCTACAAGCCACGCATAACCGGAGAATCGGTTGAACTACTGTAAATTCGATATAATTCTAAAATCAGAATACTATTCACACTATTTAAGCCATTTAAGCGCCTAGAGCAAACTCGTTTGAATTGGTTTAAAGGAAACTTTTTTTTTTTTATCTCTTGCCCACGTCTTGGTCACGCGTCACATTAATGTTTTGTTTTGTTTTTGCCTTTGTTCTTTCGTGTTTTTTTTTTCAATAGTTTCAGTACGACTTTTTAGTAAGTTATGGTTACTATCTTTCTGAAACTTCATATCAAGTAAAGGGCAGCACATACCAACAGTCTTGTAGAATATTATATTTCTTTAACTTTAAATTTATCCCCAATCTCTAGGGTCTCCTGGAAATCTTATTCATTTTTGTTTATCAGGTATAACCGACAGTGCTTGCTGAGTTAAGACAAAGAATCTTTGCCGTTATAACTCACCCCGGTATTGGTTAACCTTCTATTGTTTAAATTCGTAAAGGAGCTAAACTTTAGTCCGGATGTGTTGAGAACTGGTCTGTCAGTTTTGCTCCCATATCGCATGCATACTAGCACCGCCACGACATTAGTAGAAATCTAATGTAAAAGAGTACGGTTATGTAGAATTACTTTGTTATTTTTTCCTGTCGTCTCTATTTTTAAAAATAACTCCTAACGATTAAGGAGTGTACTATAATGACATTAAAAACTAAACACTTTTACGTGGTCAACACTGACACTATTTAATGATCCATTGGTGGTCCTACGCGCTGAATTTGGTGAAACCTATATAAAATAACAATTAAAGATAATTTTCTGTTAATCTGAGACAGGCCTGAAAATTGGATGTGAGGATACAAGTGAAACATAAGCTGCTGTCTAAGCCTATCGGTGGATTTAAGATGGTAACATGAAATTGATATAGGTATTGATAGAACATGAACATTATAATGTTGTCTTGCATTATTAATTTAAATCACTGATTCACATTCATATTTCAGGCCCTCCAGTTCTGTGTAAAAAAGAAGACTCACATAAAACCATATTTGCTGCAGTAGGTGACACGGCGATGTTTTCATTGTGTGTTGTGGCCTATCCTGACATCAGTGAGACAATATACTTCAATGACACGCCGGTCACTGCAGCCAGCCCGGGCTATAACGGTTTTATGTGGAACTACCAGAAACTGACAAACCGCAGTGATCACACCTTAAATGTGACTGTAACTCTCAGTGACATCAAAGCAGACAATTACGGTGAACTCAGGCTTAGATTCTCCCGGCGACATGAGCTGGAAATCAAAGTGTCTCTGATAGCGCAAGGTGAGTCTGAGTAAATCAATTTGGGCATTCAATAATAAAAATGTATGTCTTTGAGATCAACACTATTTTTAAGGCAGTTGACATAAGTAGTGCTTTTTTAAACTTACCATTTTTTATTGTGGTCCTGATCATTACTGTTGTATAGTCAGCTGTAAAGAATAATCAGATAAGAAACATTATATAACTACTGTACGAGTTTTGATAATGTGCACGTGGACCAGTTTTTTTCTTTGTTTATGTTGTGCTGAAAAATCCAGTCCAGTGAATAATGTTGGTTGTGCTAATTCGTCAATGTCATGATTATCTTTAGATACTCAGAACCAATGTGCAGCTCTTGCGAAATTCCCAAACACGGGTATATGAAAATGCCATGTAATGTCTTGGAAACATCTGTAAACACATAAAAGTAAAAATTGCAAGTGGAGATACCATTATGATCGCCAGGTTTGGCTGGTGCTAATGTGGTCACATTCTAAACCAGTTATTGAAAAACGACATAAAAAAAGTCTTGTCTGGTTTTGTAGTACTTCCTTTCTGACTCGAGATTTTCTGAACACACTTCTTTTTCTTCTGTGCACATATCAGCTTTAACGTTTACACACTAAACTTGTTGATTGTAACATCAACAGTACCTTTTTTTTTTAACCAATTAAGCCACGATAAATAAAATAAAGATAAGAAAGGGATGTTTTCACGGTGTTTTTGAAAATTACATCTATAACATTAATTGCCTGAAAACATGGAAACGACGTAACATGTATAATTTTCTAAATCTTGAAATGCTATCCTATTTTATTTAATTGCCTTTGTACAGGTCCTCCACTTTGTCCAGATAATGTCACAGTAACCAGTCAGGGGCCAGATTACATTGAGTTGTCATGGACACCTGGATTTGATGGCGGCGCCAGCCAATCATTTCACGTGTACCATTCGTCTGACAATGTGACGTGGACTAAACATGAAGCAGTGCACACAGCGTCGACCAATGTCAGTGGTTTAGTGGAAGACACACCCTATACCTTTAAGGTTATAGCCTCTAACAAATATTCGCCCAGGTCCGATGAAGACAAGTGTGAAAGACAAGTCAACAGTCAAACAGCCAAGTCAAATTGTTCTACGGCGATTTCAACTGCTTCTATCGAACATGCTTGTTGGACAATTGTACTCGTCAATCTTCTATTGACCATAATAAAATCGTTACAATGTTGTCAAAATTGAACCCAACACTTATATTTAAAGAATTGACAATAATTTTACGTACTGCGCTTTTGTACCGACAGTCGTGGTCGGTATTTCTTGTATGTTTACTGTTTGTTGTTGTTGTTTTTATATTAACTTGCACTGTAAATTTATCAATTGTTATCTGTGGTATTGAATAATATATTTTATTTCAGATTATGGCTGTCGTCGAAATGTTGACGTTGCCTGTAAATATTAATAGGTTTTAATTTGAATTTTCATTTTGTTCTTACTCAATTGGCACAGGATTCCATTACTAATGTATTAGAAAAATGTACATTGCCATTAATGCAGAATGACAATTTGATCATCAGTGAACTCAGTCTAATTCCAAAATGTGTTTGAGTTGCAATTTGTGTATTTATACCCGTAAGACGTTATCAATTATACGTCAACAGTAACGCTGCCTTTTCCTGTCTCTTGACTTCATGTCAGTTATGGCTCCACCATACACGTAATATTAAGGGCTTTGTTAACTGACACATCTACAATCTTTATTTCTGGGTTTGTCTCTGCTCTGGGCTTTTTGGCATCACTTTTCTTCCTGATGTTCTTGTGGCTTTTATTCTTGCTTTTGTTGTTGATTTCGTTGGCTTTCTTAGCCCTCAAAAGGGCCCTTTTTGGGTTCATCTGCCCTTTTCTTGATATGGTTTTTCTTTCTTTCTTGCTTTCTTTCTTCTGTGCCTACAAGTCCTCAAAAGGGCCACCATTTGGGGTCTTTTGTCCTTTTCTTGATGTTGTTTTTCTTTCTTGCTTTCTTCTGTGCCTACAAGTCCTCAAAAGGGCCACCATTTGGGGTCTTTTGTCCTTTTCTTGATGTTGTTTTTCTTTCTTGCTTTCTTCTGTGCCTACAAGTCCTCAAAAGGGCCACCATTTGGGGTCTTTTGTCCTTTTTTTGATGTTGTTCTTCTTTCTTGCTAACTTGAGTTCTCCCTTCTTTGCTTACTAGCCCTCAAAACGGCTTCCCGTTGGCTGCTACCTTCTTTTGTTTTGGTTTGGCGCCAAGGAGACGGTTGAAGTGAGTCAGACAGACTTCCCTGCCGTGGAGGTGGAGATGGAGGTGGAGGGGGGGGGGGTTAGTTGGAATGTCCTTACTATATAGTGGTTTATGATCAACGGTATGGGCGGTAATTATTGTATTTGTATTTTTGTATTTGTATTCTTCTTTAATCCCATTTGGGAAATTTGCCTTAGTGTCACTGCAGCCCGTTTAAAATTGAAGCAGACACGTCGTCGCTAAAGTGCACGTTTGCTTTTTTTTGGGGGGGGGTTGGGGGAGGGAGCGGTAGGGATACATTTTAGTTAATTTTACCCGGGCAGCGGCCTGTTCGCCTGCTCTTTTCGATTTCCAACTGCCAACGTGCACATGGGCCCACCGGGTTTTTCGTCCTTATCCGAGAAGACTGGATGCTCAATCCTACATACCATACTATCATAGACAGGAAAATATGAGCAGAGTCCCAACATTCCAACATGCCTGCACCGACCGGGATTCGAACCTGGTACCTTCGGCATGAGAGGCGAGCGGCTTGCCTCTATACCACTATAATAATATAATATTGGTTTTTACGTTTTGAATTTTATTTATTGGTTGTCGCCCCTGCTATTATTAGTGCGAAACTTTTACTAGTTGTGTCCCTACTCAGTGCAGAGACTGAATGTTTTGTTTTTTTAGAAGTTTTCGTCCGCCGATGCTATCGGATAAAATTTTCCCTAGAATTTTTTTATTTTTTGTTATCCACCAGCAAAAATTCTGTATTTGGGAGTGATCTTCCCTGGTTCGAACCCCTCTCCGTCTCCCTCCATTGTTCGGTCCATCCCGATCAATATTCGTATTGCGCACGTGATGAAAACGATGGCATGATCGAAATGGAGCGGCTTTTCTAAATAAAAATGGAATTTTATTGCGTAGACGGATACTTACGAAGGTTCAGGTCTATTCTGTAGGTATGGGATTCTTGATTTAGTCCTGCTTATTAAGTAAGAATTTCCTCACAGTTGCACACGGTTCTCAGTAGCGTGGTGGTTAGCGCATACAGCATCTCTGCCTGTCAGCCAGGGGACAGAGGTTTGATCTTCTGGAGGACATTTTTCTTTCCTTTTCTTATGTTTTTTTATTGGGAATAGATTTTTTTTAATCCAAAAGCAATTATTGGAAATAAATCATTTTTGTTTGTTTGTTTGTTTGGTATCTGCACCTGTCAATCGAGGGACAGTAGTTTTTTTTTTTTTTTCATAAAAGTCTTTTTAGCAGCAATCAATCTGTTTAATGTTGTTTTTTTTGTTTTTTTTTCAATCCAACAACAATAACAGTGAATACATCCAGTTTGTTCTTTTGACAACATCAATACGTGCGGATAAACCCGAGCTTTATCCGCCGATACTGTTGGCGGCCCAGGTCTTAGCTGCTGATAATGTTGCAGCCCAGACGGGGCAAAATTAAAATTAATAGATTAAAATTTATCCATATCATCCCCGCACCTGCAACAACAAAACTTATTATTCATTATTAAATATATATTATTATTAATAAATATTCAAATATTATTTGAGGTGTGAGTTGTGAACTGTTGTGAGTTGTGAACTGCGCCTAACAGGCTGCGTTACAATTTGCTCTGAGATAGAGAGAGGTAGAGAGAGAGAGAGAGTGAGCGAGACAGTGAGAGAGAAAGAAGCAGTGTAGTGTGTTGAACGCTTCGCCGGCGCTCCATTCTGCTCTGTGGTTGACATGTTGCTTCTGTAAAGCGCATAGAGCAGTTTAAATGGATATGCGCTATATAAATGCCATCCATTATTCATCCATTATTATTATCATCTACTGAATGATAGTGTCGGGCGCCCAAACAGTAACCGCCGATAATGTTGGCGGATAATGGGAGCATTTTTTAAATTGGGTGTTAACTCGGGGTGGGTTCTGAAGTGGCCTTGGCGGTGTGTCGATGGCGCTGGATAGGGGAGTGGGTTGAGGATAGTCGGCATTGTAGTAGGTTGGGGAGAGAAGAAATGAGGAGGTATGGGAAACTTTGGTACTGGTGAGTAGAGGGGGGGAGGGGTGGTCTAATTCATATTGGCAGCCCTGTGTGTTGGTTAGGTAACTGAGAGAGGGTGTTGTCAATTCTGTCGGGATGAGAAGGGGCAAATAGCAGATCGCAACCTGCGAGTGGCGGTTCCCCATCCAACTGTAAATCTGGGTAGAGGGAGGCCCGCCATCTCTCAGGCCACAATGTAAGATAATGTATTAGTAACTGTAACGGCCGTTAGTATTGGCGCCAACCCGGTGGCAAAGGGGCAATTTTGAATGAAAACCGGTCTTTTCCGGGCCTTTTATTATTACTTCATTTAAAACATTTTTAAAGGAGGAATAGATCAAAAACAGCTATTTACACACTTTGAAAAGGAAAAAAGAGAAGTTATCAGAATAAAATTTTGAGCTGCAGTTATAGTACAATAATTTGATTGCATGAAAATTATCATTTCTGTCTTCCTCTTATCGCTGTACTCACAATTTCTCTTGACTAAATTATTGTTATGGCATCTATCCGTTTTGTCATTATTTAAACCAACATCCCTTTTATCATTGTCACCACCATCATGATTCACAGACGCCACAAGCATAGCAGATTAATTTTGGTGATTTAAACACATATATTTAATAACCTTAATCAATTAAATTTTGAATTGATATATTCTATTTTCATTATTTCCATATAGATTTTCTTTAACTTGTGTAGAATAATTATTTATGATAGACAGACAAGTTCCTGCACCAATTTTTCTTCAACTGACAAATTGTTTGTGACGTGGAAAGTATTCCTGAAAAGTGACTTCTTTCATTTCATGTCCCTGATCCAATGGTAGGTAAGATCGATTACCTAGTCTTCTCGGATAATGACAAAAAACTGGGAGGGCGCATGTGCACGTTTCGCACGTTAAAGATAAATTGACAGTTGAAAGTCGAGAAGAGCAGGCCTAACAAGGCTGCTGCCCGAGCAAAATTAAAGAAATATTAATCCCTAGCAGCCCCCCCCCCCTCTGCCCCCCCCCTAAAAATAATTAAAAAACAACCGCACATCGGCCATGCACCATGGAGGCAATGTGCTGGGCTGCAATGACACAAAGCCAAACTTCTCAAATGAGATTAAATAAGTATACCAAATACAACACACATACACACACAGAACATAAACCTCACAAACTAGAAATTGGGCAGAAAATCCATTAACAGTCAAACCACTTTTTTTTTTAATGTAATGTGAACAGATTTCCTCCTAAAGGGTCTGTTGATTATCATAGAATTAACATTCTTAGCAAAACGTCAAGATGATTATTGAAAATTGGCACTGCTCATTTATATAATGGACAAATTCTTAAATTTGTAGAAAGGATGTGATTTGTTTTCCATAGTGCGGAATATTTGTAAATTAGATGACGGCTAAAGTATTGCAGATTGAATGTTTCCATTTCGTCTATTTCCTCTCTCTCGTTAAACTCGATGACTAACCAAAAAGTAAAAGCCATTGCAATATCCACTAACATTTCAGTCGTTTAAATATTCCAGGCCACTGAACTCTGACTTGATGTTTAAAAGTCGTTGATGTCACGAGGCGGCTGTGGTCTGCTGTGCAGGGAAGAGTCGACTGCACACACGCTCACCTCCCAACAATAAAACAAACAACAACAACGAAACACAGTAACTGTGAAAGGCAAGCCTGCATGGCCATAATTGTCGATTAACAATAAACCAATAAATGTTATTCATGAAACACAATATATGAATGGTTGTGTGAGGAGAATAATCTCTCCGTCTTACTGTACTAATTATTTCCTTCGATGGACAAGCCTGTGCTCTGCTATACAGGTAGTAATTACTAATTAATCTAACACAAAATTTGCTCAATGCTCAAGGCTAAGTTCAAGTATGAAACTCTGTGCATCAATACATAATTATAGTTATGCGTAAGATCTAGTCTGGAGGTGGAAGGGCTCGTCCTCCCATGCGGTGCTGACTTTCCCACGGGTTCACTCTCTAAACCATCGTGATTATTTTTATGGAGGTGTGACCTCTCATACATTGAGTCAAAAATTGTAGATATTAAGTCATCCCGTAAGCCAAAGAACATCAGCCAATGTTGTCATGTTCTTATCCTAAGACTAAACACAAGTAACGTTTGCATTTCGCTTCCGCCTGCGTAAACATATAAGCCATGCTGTATGAAGCAGAAATTATAAGCCAAAGAAGTTGGTTCTAGAAACGCTCCAGCAGACACCCTGAGGCCATATACAACAATACAGTATTTCATTTGCGTCTGGTCAACATTTTCTGACCTGGGATTTATATCAACAGATCGGAAATCCCAGAAAAGGGTTAAATGTACAGGGTTTTTCACGACATGAAATGCAGCTTATCCCACTTTGTTTTTCTGTGCCAGATTGAAAATGGGAGGCGTAAGAAGACTCTCTAAAAGAAAAAAAATAGCCAACAGATGAAAATATCAATATGTGCCTCTTATATTCCTCCCACATCTTTCAATGGCACCGTGGAAACTGAACTGAGCGGACGTTCTTTCTCTGTCAGGCATAATTCAGTGATTCAGATCAGAATGCCAGACAGCTGTCTTTTGCCACTGCTTGGCACTTTATCAAAGCATGATATTCCCCTAATGAAATTCTCCTTGGGTTTTGTACCTATAAATAATTATTTCTTCACAATACAAGATGAATGTTGTTACAAGTACCTGTGTCCCCCACGTTTTGCCAGTTATACGTATTTTAAAGCCTTTTGTGACTTCAGACCTAGAGAGTTCCCCCCCCTCCCCCCGAAATATTCTTAACACCAGTCTTAATTAAATATTCTTTCAGATTTCCTTTTTCTTTTCCTCCTTTTTATTTCTTTGGTTGAAAGTTTGTTTTTTTTTGGGGGGGGAGGGGGGCAGGATTAGGGATTCGATAAGATTTAGGGCTGAGGATCAGGACTGAGTTAGGGATAGGTACTTATACCTACTTGCCCGTATCGCAAACCGCTTGGGGTGCATACGTGCAAGTATTAACAGCCATACAAAAGCAGCACGTCATTTCCGGCCACTTTATCTCTCCCGTACTTTACTCACGGAGCAATATGTGGCCTCAAGATGGTGAAGTGGGTTGAGTAAATAAGCGCCAATTGTTGCGTGCTCCAAATGCCCAGCGCTAAGTGGAAAATGTGGTATGAAAAGAGGACAGAAAGAAAAGCAGATTTCGTTCAACTCTACGTCAGAAATAAACAGCACCAGCGCTGTATGATAGAAATGGTGTAACTGAAAGTTGTTTATTTCATTATTATTTAATTGCCCGAATCGCTTTGTGAATATGGATGACATGCATAAAAAATATTGTTGTTGTCTATTTTTGTTTTGTTTTGTTGTTTCGTTGGCTTTGTTGAATGCCGAACATTTGCAATTATTTAAACAAAATGGTAAAGAGCAATGCTGTGCGGGCATGGGCGTTTAAACGGACAGGATTTTCCCGCCAAACCTCATTGTATTGCCATGCCTGTTTGTCTAAAACAAAACAAGGAAAGAATCCATAACCTAGATCAGTCCATTGATCCAACAATGCCTAAAAAACGGGGAAGCGTGTCTTTTTTTCAGTACATGTTTTTGATGGCTGTGTTGTTTTTGTGTTTTTGAAAGGGTATTTTTTCTCAAAAATATGCTTACACAGATAAATGGAAACATTTACCATAAAAATAAAAGGAATGATTTTCAGAAATGGCGTGTGTTCACAGAGCTAAAATGACACTCAGGAAAAGCCCCGAAAACACGATTTATGTTGGCAGGCTTTAACCTTCGAATGCGTCGTGGGTCTAAAGGACCCAGTACCGCTTAAAAATGTTTATAGTTATCTTATTTCTGGGAACTCTTTCTTGAAATTCCAGGTATTTTTCAAAGACGTCATAGACAACCTTCCCATGATTTCAAAATGTTAAAATATGCACGTGCCTGCTCACCAACGCACAAATACTTTTATTATTCCTACCCGTACGTTCTGGGGTCTCACCGACACCATCATTTTCAAGAGTACTCCCCTGCATTAGTTTGTCTGAAGTACGAATATGGAGTACAAAGATGTTGGTGAAGGAGCGGTGGGTAAACAAAGCTCTCGTAAGCAAAGGAAGATGTTGGACATAAAATCATTTCTAAACCCGCTAAAGGACGTGTTTTGTTCGGGGTTTTTTTTTGTTGGGGGACCACAGTACCATACTCTAATTACAGAGCCGGTTAGAGAAACACTTCGTTGTGTTCACTGCTCACTTAAAACTTACTGTGTAAAACACCACGGTCCCCGAACGTGAGCATTTCACCATCTTGAGAACAGACGGAAAACTGCAGACTCTAAAAAAAACCTTCACAAAAGAGCTGAAATCATGATCTCAAGAGATGTGTGACTAAAGTGTGACTTTCCCTGTGGCGAAGGAAGAGGGTCACGCGTGTTGTAAAACAACGATTCTCAGAGTTCCAGGTCACATACCCCTCCAACCTTTCGATTCATTGAGGTAGCATGGGTTGCCACCGCTCGGAACAAGGCATGCATTTGGCCCCCTAACCCGGGAACTGTTTACACTTCCTGAGTCCCTATCACCAGTCCAGCTAACCCCCCCCCCCCCCCCTCAAAGCACAATCATGTATTGCATTTTAAGAGAATTATACTTATGTAATTAAACTAAAATGCATTTAATATTAGATACTGAAATTAATTATATATAGAACACAAGAACTGACATCGCGAACAAATCATAAATGAAGGAACAAAAATGTTTTATGATAAATTTTGATTTTGATGTATTTATTGACCGGTAAAAATGGTCCAGTTCTGATTTGTGCAAAATGTTCAATAACAGTACTGAATGAAATGCAGGTTGAAATGTCGGCCATCAATCGGTTTTGCTCGCTAACTCAGTCTTTCTTGGCTCATTGTAGATCTCTGAAACGTTTTGGTTCATTTAAGTTTTGAGAAAGATAACAGCTTTGAAATGTTGAGCCCCTAAGAATTTTGCTCCCAGTGCAAACGCTAATGTCGCCCTTCCCAGGTTACCCCATTGTTTCGATTAGGAGTTTCCATAAATCCTCCAACATTTTCAAACTTCGCTGCCGTCAAAGAAATAGTAGTTAAAAGTTAGAAAAAGTTATAGGGTAGAAGGGGTATAGAACAGTCGGGAGTGGTGGGGGGGGGGGATACACGGGGGAAGGGGGTCTGGCTGGTAGTGTAGGTGGGCTCGTATCATGTGAACTTATGCAGCAATATGTATCATAAGGGCAAATGAAGAACCTCTCGCCTTTCTACTACCCCCTGAACCCTTTGCAGCTCATCTCAGTTATACACGATAAAAAGAACGTAAAATAATCAGCATTCTTCTTGTGTTACTGGTCTACACCTTCTTGAGATCTCTTGTCTGACTTTTTGCGACTGCAGGGAAGGCAAAGTGGCTTTCTACTTGAGCATCTTTCTCAAACGGTAACAAATTCCATGTCGTAGAGCAACGTAATAGAAACAAACACTGAAAACATAAGCACTGTCCAGTCAGCGGACACTGTATTCTTTAGGCTGTTATGTAGATCACGATCTACACAGAAAGCATGACCTTCGCTCCGGTTAAATGGGAAGGCTCAATTTATTGCTCCGTTTACAGTCGCCCAATCAGTGAAATAGAAGCGAGGTGAAGGTCGGGAGTGATCACGCAACCTACTATGTTTTATAATGGCAGTATAGTGGTATTGTATGCTTGTAAAGAAGGGAATGGGATGTCTCAGGCCTGTTACCTTGGCCTAAACATGTGGGCAACATCAAAATAAAGGTCTCGATACCAAGTATTCATTGAAACTCATTTCTTTGGTGGCGACACTGAGGTGTTATTTAGGGCTAATTTCACGGCCCAATGGCATGATTCTTGTGACTTTTTCTTGACCCCCATCTCACTAAAATGCATATTTCATGGTTTATAAACATTCAAAATTGGTATATGGTTAGTAAAATAGTGTTCCTAAATGGGTGAACTATCCGAAAGGTACAAGATCTCGATATCGATATTTTGCAGCCTAATTTCGATTTCTGCCCCCTCCCTCCTCTCCTTAAAAATACCTTTGTAGTTGGAAGTCAAGTAGAGCAGTCCTAAGAAGACCCCCCTGCTAGGCCAAATTTAAACATATAATAATCCCTAGCCCCACCCCCACGCCCCCCCCCCCACCTCTCTCGAAAAAAAAAAAGTTTTAAAAAACCCAGCTGAAAACAAGTAAAGGGAAGCAAATACAAATACAACTAGAAGAAGCAGTAAAAGAAAACACGTAAAAGTGAGATTCCCCTTTAGTATGACAAGGTTTTATCTCAAGTTTTTGGCTCAACCACTTACTGAGGCACACACTACCCACTGCTTCTACAGGCCTTCTACATTGCTTGTCGAAGTATCAAGCGGATTCGGTTAGTAAGTAAGTATTTCTAAGAAGACAAACGTCATGTCTCTAAAAGCTATGAGCACATGAAACTTCATTCAGCCATTTCTCTAACGCTGTCCGAAGGGAGTTATAATCTTGTCATTCTAAGGCGACGAAATGGCAAGGGAAAACAAACATCTTAACACCAGGGGCCTCCCGTTTGAGAATCTGCTCGCTTTAATGATGTCAATTAGCGTATCACTAGGCATGAATACACTGACGATAAAGCACCCAGCACTGGTGGCAATGAGCTGTCAGAGAATAATTATTATCCATGTTGATTACTGAATGAATCTGTATAGATAAACACTCAAAATAACATTATTCTGGACAACCCGTGAGATGATAAAATGTTCATTTTGGAATTGACGGATCACGCAGAAACGGTAAGTTTAGACCATTTTTATGAATTTTTATACTACTATATTTCTAAGGTTAGCACCCTGGTGACGTGACAGTGACTTTTGTACATGGGTGCAGATATCTTCCTTCCCGGAGAATCTCTGCACGTGGCATTTTTTTTTTTTGTGTATTTTTCATGTTCTTCTTTTTGTTGTATTTTTATATTGCTATTTGTCTACTTGTTTGATCCCAATGGGGGATGGATAGGGATTCGCATTTTTATTGTTGTGTTTCAGCCAACTGTGAGGCGTGCTCTTCTAGACTTCCAACTGCCAAGGTATCTTTAACCACTGCAACGTGCAGACGGGCCCTCAGTTTTCAAAGGACAACTTATTTACGTCATAGCTCAATGCATGGCATTTCTATGATGCTATCTTGATGCTGCGCTTTTCTTATTTTGAAAAATATTATTTTTTTATATGTTTCATTCGAGAGTATACCTGTTGAGGTTGGAATCTATGTTTGACTTGCATATCCTGAATTTGGTGAATTCGTTGCAAGATGGCAATTTTCAATACTTATTGAGCCACCCTCGTAACTCCCTGTTAATCAAATCCCCCTCCCCCTTCCCCACAACTGCCCTTTTCCCCACTGTGTCTTCTTTGCTAAAACTATGACAGTCACCACACAGACCATATTGTTACTGGATTAATAAACATGCCACAATATATATTTTTTTTTCAGAAATCTGGAGCAACATCAGATTGTACAAGTGTCAGGATGATTAGGCCAAATTTCTCAACATTGTTCATACGTCTTTTGTTTGCAGTGTTACTCTGGAATTCTTGTGTGGAGGGTATGTATCTACTGTGGGGAGGTAGCATAGGCCTACCGGGTCCGTTCAGACACAGACATTCACACCAAGATATCCTATATTTTCTTAGTAAATCCGGGCAAGCATTATCACAATAAGCCCGGTCAGACACAGTCAGCTTCTGCCAGTATTTCTTTGGTGTACATTTTGCAGGCAGCATCTGACTGTGTCTGACAGGACTTAGTATGATACCGCCTAAGTTTGTTTCAAGTAAATAATAATTATTTCCTTTTTAACCACTTTACCATAGCAAGTTCAGCATGGTAAACTATCTTAACTCGAGTTATTTTTTTTGTTGTTTTCACTGAGAGATATTTGGCATGCTTTCAGCCCTTGACTATCCTCTGGTGTGTTATAAGTTGGGGATTGAGTTCTGGAAACTAATGAATCAATAATGTTGTTGGTCTTTGTTGTTTTTTTTAAATAATAATAATGATAACTATTACATTAATTTTGTAGAGACAGTTATTCAGTTTTTGTAAAATCTGATATCTGACGGTTTACCATGCGGCCTCCGATATTGTTAACACTGTCAGATAAAAAAAACCAACAAACAAAGAAACAAAAAATTATGATATTTGATGTTGATGTTTATCTCTGTAATATGGCATACATGTCATAGCAGACACTACTGAGTTTCCACGGTATTCTTCATAATTATGAACAATAATAATAACACAACAGTAGAATCAAATAATTTTATATCATCATCATCGTGGTCATAACAACACCAGCAACACCAATGAAAGCGATAACAATGATGATGATATTCTTGATAACTACAACACTCGCGGAAGACAAATCTCGCCTAGTAGAGTAGGCTACTTAAGCTCAGCACATTGGATTCGAATGAAGACTAATAAAAGTTATTCTTACACCACAGTTCAGATATTGTAAAATTGACTTCCGACCGACCGGCAATGTCTAAACTGGATGCAAAGCACAACATTCCCGATCATAGTTTTCGATACCTCTTTTTCGTGACTGAAAAAGTTGTAAAAATTAATGTTAAAGATTCAATTTTCTCCGAATGTAAACTTAATTTGACCTCAGAAATTGAAACAGGACCCACAGTTTCATAATTTTGGTAAATAAGCATTTTTTAAAAACTGCATTTTGTCCAAAGTGAATGTGTACACTTAACTTATCGATAGAAACTGAGGCAGTACGCAGAGTTTCACAATTTTTTGGCCACGCAGTCACACGGTATAATGTTACCTACATGTTCACCTTCTAGCACCATTGTATTTTGATGATGATGATACTTCTGTACAATAATTATAATAACAAAAACAATAATAATGATAATATAATAATAATTACAATAATAATAATGGTTAACAAATAAAGAAATAAATAAATAATAAATGATTAAGTACATGAATAAATGAACACATAAATGAATAAATACCTATCTGCCTATCTACCTCTCTACCATTCTCTCTATCTATCTCTCTACCATTCTCTCTATCTATCTATCTATCTATCTATCTATCTATCTATCTATCTATCTATCTATCTATCTATCTATCTATCTATCTATCTATCTATCTATCTATCTATCTATCTATCTATCTATCTATCTATTTATCTGTCTCTCTCTCTATCATTCTCTCAATCTGTCTATCTATCTATCTATCTATCTATCTATCTATCTATCTATCTATCTATCTATCTATCTATCTATCTATCTATCTATCTATCTATCTATCTATCTATCTATCTATCTATCTATCTATCTATCTATCTGTCTGTCTGTCTATCTATCTATCTATCTATCTATCTATCTATCTATCTATCTATCTGTAGATCTATCTTTCGATCTATCTATCTATCTATCTATCTATCTATCTATCTATCTATCTATCTATCTATCTATCTATCTATCTATCTATCTATCTATATCAATCTCTCAATCTATCTATCAATCAATCAATCTATCTATCTATCTATCTAGCTATCTATTTAGCTAGCCAACTGGCTATCTAGATTGCCTGTTTATCTGTCTATCTCAATGCTTGTCTGTCAGTTTATAAACCTGTCACTTTGTCCGCATGCATGTCCGTCTGACTGCATAATA
This sequence comes from Onchidella celtica, assembly GCA_963931925.1. Classification (NCBI taxonomy): domain Eukaryota; kingdom Metazoa; phylum Mollusca; class Gastropoda; order Systellommatophora; family Onchidiidae; genus Onchidella; species Onchidella celtica. Next base: position 45,856,257 of record OZ007581.1, on the reverse strand, counting down.
ATAATTGCCTATCGTATTTGCTTTAATGGGTGGCTGGGGAAACGAATATTTTTTTTAAATTTTTTTTTGGAAAACATTTAAGATAGAATATTAATTGCATCGTTTATTCGTACATTTTACTTTATAAAGCAACTGACTGGTGGTTTATTTTCATTACCTCTTTATTACCAAGGGAGCTCCCTTGAGATGTGTCCAGGCAGCCTGAATCCGTACGTCTTAAGGGTTGGTACTGGAGAATCTGCCCTAGTGTCGTTTTGTGTTCAAGTAAATGGATGGCTAAAGTTGGACCCTTTGGTGCAAGTCAAATTGCCTGGTTACATTGAGAGGTTCAAGTGGGAAGGCAATGGCGTTGTCAGTAGTCGGATTCCTCAGTTGACAGTGTCCTTCCTCGATGAACCAAATTATTGCGACACAAGTGTTTGTGCCAACCACGTTGACGTTCAGTTAAAGGACATTACACAAGACATGTTGGGCAAGACGCTGTCTGTTAGAGTATTTCTGGCCACTTACCCCAGTAACTACATGGATCTCAACCTAACATTATTGCCACGAGGTTTGGTTTGATATTCGTTCATCATATCGATGGGCGTTTGCCATAATTATTGTTGTATGCGACAGTTTGCCGATTTTGAGGTTTTGTCATGAACTCCAAATTTTATTATATTATATAAGTGTCATATGGGTGTATTTTTCGTGAGCAAATTTTATGCATGTTTTGATTTTGAAGGGTAAGAAAAAAAACCTGATTTTACACAACTCTTCAAACTTTCAGTCCTTATGTTCTCGAAAAGGCAAAAGTTCACGCACAACAATACATTTTTAATATGGAACTACCCGACAATATGGATTACATTTCATGTTGGGGATGTTATTGCGCACAATGTGCCCGCAGGGAAATGAAAACGTGCCTTTAGTGAATGAAAATGTGTCTATTGTGAATGAAAATGTAAACAGTGAATGGTAATGTGTCTCTGTTTAATGAACATGCATCTATAGTGAATGACGGTGTCAATGGAGAAAAGGAATGTGTTTATGTTGAATAAAGATTGTCTATAATGTGTCAATAGTGGGTGAATTTTTTGATGAAAATATGTCTATAGTGAGTGAAAATATGCCAATAATGAATGAAAATGTCAGTGGTGAAAGAAAATGGTCAGTATAGTGAATGGAAATGTGTATTTAGTGGATGAAAGTGCACCTGTAGTGGATGAAAAAGTCAGTAGTGAATGGAACTGTGTCAGTATTGAATGAACATGTGTGCATAGTGAATGAAAATATATATTATAGTGAATGAAAATGTGTGTACTGGGAGTTAACCTGTGTGTGTAGTGAATGAAAATGTATGCAGTGAATGAAAATAATGTGAATTGAATTGTCAGTGAAAATATGTGTGTAGTGAGTGAAAATGTGTGAATTGAATTGTCAATGAAAATGTGTGTATAGTGAATGAAAATCTGTTCTTTTGGAATGGACATGTATGTTCAGTGAATGAAAATGTGAGTATAGTGAATGAAAATGTGTAAATTGTGAATGAAAATGTGTGGACAGTGAATAAAATGTGTATCGAGTGGATAAAATGCGCCTGTAGTGAATGGTAATATCAGTAGTTCGTGAGTGCTGAATCTCAGTAAACGAGTACGACGAGTAAAAGAGCTAGTGAGTAGGCTAATGTGAGTATCTGAGTAAACAAGTACTGGGAGTGAATGAGGTACGTGACTGCTGCGAGTATCTTAGTAAACTAATGCGCTGAGTAAATCAGTGAGTGAGTAATGTGACTATCTGAGTAAACAAGTACTGGGCGTGAATGAGGTACGTGACTGCTGCGAGTATCTTAGTAAACGAATGCGCTGAGTAAATCAGTGAGTGAGTACTGTGAGTATACGAGCAATGGGAATTAATGAGAATGTGAGTACTGTGAGTATAATTATTTCTAAACAAGTACTGCTAGTAAATGGGCACATGAGTACTGTATCTGAGTAGATGAGCACTATGAGAAAATACGTTTCTGAGGTACCTAAAGCAAACCTGTAAGTTCATGTTTAATGTAATGCGTGATTGGGCATAAAGAGTAAATGAGTATGTGAAATGAGAATCAATGGGGCATATTTATGTTAGTGAGAACTGAGAGCAGTCGCGCACTTAGATAAATAAGTGAGTAGGCATTCAGAGCAAATGAGAGCTGGAGGGAGAGTGTGTGTGCCCGGGGTGGGGGGGGGGAGAGAGAGAGAGAGAGAAGGAAACATTCTTCACGTTATTTTGTTCAATTTGCAGGAATTTCGAGTACACAAAAGGAGCAGCCCAGCACCACATCTGCATGGACACCTGCTACCACATCAGCAGCAGCAACAACATCAACGGTGACTACCATAATCACAAGGGCCACTATTACTACCACCACGACCACCACCCCCAGCCCCACGACCAGCGCAGGTTTACAACGCAACTGCCCTAAACTCGATCGTTCAAAATGTCCAGAAAACTGGTACCTTTTTGTAGAAGAAGACTACTGCGTCATGATCAACACAACCGAGGTACCATACTTCTTTGCCAAGTATCATTGTCACATCCTTGAAGTCCCTATCTTGTACTGGCCTATAGGCAAGGACCTTCGCGACTGTGCTGATTGTAAGTAAAACCAGTCTTTATATCTACACCAATGGTTCTCAGTCTTTCATGGCCATCACTCATTAGGCTCCAAAGTTTCTTTCATTCCCCCCCCCCTTCCCTGTCATCTCCCTCCTCGCTTGCAACCCTCCCCCCCCCCTCCCCACCACACCACAACCCCTACTCAAACTCAACATTTACATTTCACAAGAAGACAGACTATACATATTATAAGGTCTTGTGTTCAGTTTCTCAATGCCTTAATAATGACATTAAGCGTCATACTGATAAACCAGAGAGCATTCTTTATCAAAGCATTAAAAGTCGAGAGAGAGGGAGAGAGAGAGAGAGAGAAAGAGAGGCCTTTTCTGTTTATAAAACCAATCTACACGTGCTGTTCAACAAGTCAGTAACTTCCATGTATTAGCCTCCAAGCCAGCCTCCATTCATACTTTCGCCCAACTCCCCCCCCCCCCCCACCCCCACCCCCATATCGCCCCCTTTATTTTTTTCGCACTCTTGTCGTCTTTTTGTTCGTTTTCGAAGAAAAATTAAATTACTAGGAGAACGAAACATTTGAGTGCTTGCCTATAATAAAATATCTTGGCAAACAGTATCATACAAAAAATGTGCACATTCTCTGAATGACAAGATTTTGTTTTCGTTGAAGGTGATCACAAGGAACAGATCGTAAGCCATGATTTTTCCCCATTGGTTGCATTACGAAACTTCACTCAGAGACGAGCTTCAAGTTTCATCTTAGGCAGATATCATACTAAGCCCGGCTAGACACGGCCAGATGCTGCCAGCAAAACGTACACCAAAGAAATATTGGCGGAAGCTGTCTGTGCTTGACCGTGCTTAGCAAAATGGGGTCTTCCCGGATTCACTAAGAAAATATAGGAGAACATGGCTTGCACTTCTTTTCTGCCAGCATCTAACTGCGTTTGACCGGGCTTAATATGTTACCCCTCTTAGGTGTGCATTTTGCTGGCAGCATCTGACTGTGTCTGACCTACTTTACGCATTAAAATTCAGGCATAAGCTTGGGTGGGACCTCTCAAAATTTCAGATTTCTTGAATATTTATATTTTTGGGGTGGGACTTTTAAAATTTTGATAACTATTTATATGGAAGTAGTTTAAGTAATATGTGGAGCCAGATAAATGCGTCATTAAAAAAATTAAAAGCGTTTGAAGAATCCACGAGAAGGGGTTCAGTCACAGATTTCATGTTCAGTGAAAAGAGAGTTTTTAACTTTAACTGGGCTCTTTCTTTCACAGAGTATGTTGTGTTTTAGGCTACCATATCCGCCAACATTATCGGCGGATGCTGCACAGGTTTAACCGCCAGTATTAGTGTGACTAAATACGAAAAAAACAAAACTGGAAAAATAAATTGAGCACGTCTGGCCTTAGAGAATCTGTCAGAGAGAGGGGAAGGGAAAGGGAGACTGACGGGGGGGGGGGGGGGGTTGGGGGGGGTTGGTGTTGAAGAGTGAGGGGGAGATGGAGAGTGATGGGAGAGAGAGAAAGAGATGGGGATGGAATGGGAGACATTGGTTGTAGGGGGAGGGGGTCGGGAGATGGAAGGAGGGCAGAGTCAGGTTTATCCCTCGGCAAGGCCTCATCCAGACATGCCCAGATTGTGTCGAAATAGTTATGTCCGTAGTGTATGTCGAGGGGTAGTAGCTTCCGTAGAGCGGGCGTTTTAGCTAGTCATATTAACATAATCTATTATATATTTCAGTAACTTGCAACCTTTGGCATGACTAACTGACCAAACTATACACTCTTCAGGCCTTAAATTTGGCAGGAAGGTTGCAATTGAGATAAGGAAGATGATGGCTATAATTAAAAGTTGTTTACTTCAAGCATGTATTTTTTAAAAAGAACAATGTTTATTGCTATGTAACATCTGTATTTTTGCATGTTTGTTTCGTAATATTACATAGTATCGTGCATGTCATAAAAAGTAACCGTATCAAGCGTTCAGTTTGGTGCGTAGTGTTCTGGTGCGCATGAGTTCTGAAGCAAGACTGCAGTTTATTACTTTTATTATACTGGGGGGGGGGGGGGATCACATGATTGTTTATTCTGGGCAATGCCCGGTAGCTCATCTAGTTATTAATGTTCGAGCGTCACCAAGTCTAAATCCAACACACTGCAAAAAGGGCTAGTTATCGTGTAAGGTCAGTTGTTGCAGAATATGTCTTTGTGTTTTGACACCACCTCGTCGTCTCCATTTACCGACCCTGTTTCCCAGCTATAAACCTATAGCACTATCTTCGACAACCTATCTTTTCATGTTTCCTTTCCTATCTACGATTCTACTGGTTTTTGTTTGCCTGGTTCTGTTCTTACGTCAATATTTTCACTGCATCCATATAGTCTTTGAAAGAAATAACAGTGTTCTCTTTTCCTTTAACAGTTGACTTAAAACGTAAATCAACAACCCACGACGGACTCGGCCACACTACCATTACTTCTACAACTGCTTCCGGCAAATTCGCATACGGCTGCGCAATAAGCCAAAAAGGTAAGGAACTGCTGCTCACCTGTTAGCGCACGTTCACACCACAGATCCGTTGTCGTGCTTCGTTTTCTGACCGTATGTTAATGAACGACTGCGTGTTCACACTTGTGTCCGTTCGTGACAGTACCTTCTGCCAACATGAGAATGCGGAAGTGTGAACATTAATTCCCTACCCATGTGTGTAGTGCAGCACCAATCGTCCATTTAGAATGACCAAATTCTAAACTCCGTACCTTCAACTTTTTAGAAACAGATGATTGAAGTTTCATGTGCTCAAGCTCACAATGGTATGATATTTTCATTTTTCATTTTAGAAATACTTACAAATCATACTCAGTTACCGCTCGAATTTTGACACACAGTGGAGAAGGCCTTTAGAACAAGAAGTAGTGTGTAATGTTTAGCTCAATTCAGCCAAAAGGTGAAGGTAGAACCTTGTCATTCTATGAGGACGAAATGTTGAGGCTTGATTTCACCCCGTTTGCGTACCGTGCATTTTTGCATTAAACCAACACACAGACTGGACATTCTAGAGCGACGGATGAACGTTTGCGTTCGGCGATCGGACACGATCGATTACGACAGCTATGTGAGAACAGGAAAAGGGGAGATATAAAGATTAACCTCGTACGTTCATAAATGGTACGAAAGATAACGAAAGTGGATATCTGGTGTGAAGGTGGGATTATCTGAGGACTTGAAAAAAATTAGCACGTATTTCAGTAACTGCAGCACAAACAGCTGTCAAAGCTGGCATAAATGTTTAAAATGGCTTGGAATTCGACATGGTTCCCTTGAATTTCGTCTTCACGAAAACCGTTGATTTTTCAGAATCAGAATCTTTTTTTGAATTTTTCCACCCCAGCGTTGAGGCGACGAATCATACTTTTTAGTCACCATGAGTTATGCAAAAAAAACCGGAAGGAGGAGGAATTAACCTATTGTGGAGATGTGTCCAGTTTTAGAATCCAGTTTGATTTTTGGCTTGTATGTGTGTGTGTGGGAGGGGGGGGGGATTACAAAACTGTTGACATAAATTTACTGTTTAGCAGGTGTTTTTGTTGTACATAATAATGCAAATGAAGATGTTGAGGATATTTTTTTCTGCAGTCCGGAGTACAGGCGTTGCTCCGCTGTTCTGGTTGTTATTATCAAAATTTGACAGAGCTGGAGAGTGAACATCTGAGCATCTTCAACTTTGTGACTTCGAGACCAATAATTGTTTTGTGGTCGTTTTTTGGTACTGTCTCAATTTCTGACGATAAATTACGCGGAAGCTTCCATTTTTATGTAACACTCAACCTCTAATTTCAGGTATTTACATTTTTTTTCCCGAAAAAAAAAACAACACACTGACGTCGAATAAAAATGGAAATGTATAAGAATAATTTACATTAATCTTGTATGTATAATAATTATGCTCTTAGATTACGCCTTTTCAGTTAATCCAATTGATACACTGTCTGTAACATTATTACCTACTACACTTCGGTGTTCCGCTCGGCATTCTTAAGAAATGAATATTATTCTCTGTTGTTTCAGATTACAGGCAAATATCAATTACAAATTACAGTCTAACTGTTGGAGACGCTCATGTCAACCTGTTGGCCCCACCCTGGCCTGAGTCGGGCAAGGCTTATGAAGTTAACATAGGAGATGAGCTGCAGTTCCACTGTGAAGCTGAAGGCAAACCTACCGCGACTATCAAGATCCGACTAGGAGATCGGGATGTCAGTTACCAGAAGAAGGCTAGAGTATCTGAATGTGGAAATGTTGGAAATTTTACGTGTGTGGCCAGTAACGCGTTGCAGATGGTGTCATACAGCACAATGATTTATTCCAAGTGTATGTCGAGGGGTAGTTGCCATATTGTTGTATACGATATGTTGCCGATTTTGAAGTTTTCTCATGAAAGTGGTTCTCGCACTCTTAACTTCATTATGTATAAGTGTCATTCCAATAGGTTAAAAACTTTCCGATATAATTATGTATTTACGACATCATGTTTAATAGCGTTTTAGCCCTTTCGCCGACCAGACTAAACTTCAATCCTCATTTTCCCGAGAAGGCAAAAATGCACATACAGTGGTATGGCAAACACCCGACTGTTTGTGAATTCTGTAATTTATGTTACTTTTTCTTGGGCTTCTTCGTTACTTTCAAATACCCAAACGATCCCCAGATGGGTTTTTATTTAGGAGGAAATGAAGCTGTAAGTCCTCTGTCGACCCCCACAGTTAATTCTTATGTTTAATTATTGTAACTGATTTGTTCCACAGAATTCCAAGTTTCTGTTATTTATGTCTAGTCTGATCTCGCGGCTATATTTATTGGTAAAGTCATTTACGAGTATATTCACGAATTGATTAATTTATTCATTTATTTACGATCTTAAATTATCTATTAATTAATTTATTCATTTACATGTATTATTTACCAGCATATTATTTATTTATTTAGTTATTTATATATTTACCAGCATATTTACTTACTAGTATATTATTTATTTTTTTATTTATTTATTTTTTTGTTTATTTATTACTAGCATGAAATCCAGTCACATGAACAGGGGTTAAAATGGTTTGGCACTGTAAACGACGGAGTTCGTAAAAATGAAAAAAAAAGACACAGCGAGAAAACAATTCCAACGTTGAGAGCTACATGGCAGGATTCACCGGGAATTTCATTCGTAATAATTATGTCGCCTACACCCCTTCGCCAGCTAAGAGGTTAATTATTTGCTCATTTTGCGGATTAATCCTCGTTGGTGCTTAACAATAAGTGTATACTCTAAAATAGTCTATTCTGTCCGCCACTATGCTTCACTTCTTCTTGTGGTCAAATTATAGATGAGAGATCAGCTCAGTTCTTTTGGAGTCTATTTGTAGCAAAGGAATTTTCTTTTATTTGTGTATAATTAATTAATTTATTTATTTATTTATTTAAATTATTTATTTATTCATTTATGTGAATATTTATTCTAAGTTCTAAGGTTGCGGCATCTTATAGTTTTATAGAAATTCATCTATTATGTTTCTCCATCCATTCAAGGCGTTACCAAAGTAAAAAAATTAACAATGGACCCAAGGAATATTTATAAAGGAATGGACGTGTTGATCCGATGTCAGCCTGATGGATACCCAATCCCCAGTCTTATGTTGGTAAAGAAAGAGACCGGTGAAATGCTGACAAACGTCCACTCCCAACCCGAGGGTTTGACCTATACGTCCAAAATTTTGCAGTGTCACGATATGGGCACTGCTTACGAGTGCCACGCTGTACGGGATGGCGTCATTTACGACACAAAATATATTGCTCTATGGCTTGACGAATGTGAGTACATCTAATTGTTGGTAGTATCAGTGCTTTTATAATAATATATTATAAAAAAATATATATTATATATTTCATGACTTGCTGATATTTATTCTAAAGAAGTTAGCATTGTTTGGCCAAACCGGAACAAAGTGTATCGGTTCCTATTTGGTTGATATTTACTGAAAAAATTAGCATACTTTGGCCAGACCAGAACAAAGTGTATCGGCCCTTGTTTGATTGGTGTTTACTGAAAAGGTCAGCAGAGTCTGGCCAAATTGGAACAAAGCGTGCCGGTCGTTATGTTTTTGACGGTTACTGAAAAAGTTAAGATAGTTTGGCCAAACCGGAGTAAAGCGTACCGGCAGTTGTTTGGTTGGCATTTGCTGAAAAAGCATGGTCTGGCCAAACCGCATCAAACCACGTAATCCCACCTAGCACTCGTTTATGGCCATCATGTAAAATCGTGGAATGAAGCGTTTTCACTTTGAACCTTTCCCGCAAATTGTATGAAGCTTGCAGACATGATTTTATACATGTTGATAGCACGCATTTGATGCCCAGATTTAACTAGTTGATTAAAGACATTATATTCTGTTACAAAATTTTGAAAAGAGAAACCCGCGACCCACCCGACCAAAAGACGCCCGGTTCCTGGAAGTAAACACCGGCTGAAGAAGTTCTCATTGCGCTTGTTTTAGGGTATGGCTGTAAAAAATGGTAGTCTTTAGGGCGCTGGCCAGACACAACATGTATATAATCAGCTCAGCATAGCAATTAGACTGAATATGGTGGGACACGCTGGTCTACAGGCAAGGCGCTCGCCTATCTTGCCAGGTACGGTTCCGACAGGTTCAGGCATGTTTGAAATTTGGGGGAATTTTCCGTCCCTAATCCTATAGTAGATAGGATCGAGCACCTAGTCGTCTCGGATAATTACGAAAAACTCGGATGACCCGAGTGCACATTGTGCATGTTAAAGATAATTGGCATCTGGCAGACGAGAAGAGCCGGCTAAACAAGGCCGCTGACCAGGCAAAATTAAAAAAAAAACAACGAATCCCTACCGCCGAAAACAAACACCTCAAACACTTTGCTTGAACAAGGCAATGAAAAAAAGAAAAAGATAAAAAAAAAGCTGTCCAACATTAGCGTATGAGTGTTTATTTATGATAGAAATTGTAGACTTATTTTAACAAGTAATATTGTTTTCATTTTTAGGTCCTCCAATTCTATGCAGAGATGAAGACAGAAATAAAACCATGTTTGCTGCAGTAGGTAACACAGTGATGTTTTCACTATGTATTGTGGCCTTTCCTAGCATAGATACAACAATACATTTCAATGATACCCTGATCTATCCTGATGAGCCGGCCTACAAAGGTTTTATGTGGACCTACCAGAGACTGACAAGCCACAGTGATCACACTATGAATGTGACTTTAACTCTCACTGACATCAAACCAGAAAGTTACGGTGAACTCAGGCTTAGACTCACATCCTCTTGGGAAGAGGAGATGACTTATAAAGTGTCTCTGATAGCGCAAGGTATGTCTAAATCCACCAGTCCCAACATTAGACAGTATCTATGACCTGACGTATGTCTAAGATGTCAACATTATTTTTCACAACAATTTACACGGAAGAAAAGAAAAGCACAAATCCACAAACAATTTGATTGAAGTATAACGTGTTTATTGTTTTCTAATTTCAAATATTGAAAATTATTTATGATCAACACGCGTCTTAACGTGGCTGAAAGTGTGCGTATTGTGTAAAACGTATAATTTTCCTTAGTAAAAGGTATATTTTTTTTTCTAGATCTGTATCTTGAAAACAATATATATGTAATGCATTTAATTGCCTTTTGTTCAGGTCCCCCACTCTGTCCAAAAAATATAACAGTAACCATTCAAGGGCCAGATTACATCGGCTTGTCATGGGCACCAGGATTTGATGGTGGCGCCAGCCAATCATTTCACGTGTACCATTCGTCCGACAATATGACCTGGACTAAACATGAAGCAGTGCAAGCAGCATCAAAAAACGTCAGTGGTTTGGTGGCAGACACACTCTATACCTTTAAGGTTATAGCCTCTAACCAATTCTCCCACTTGTTCGATGAAGACACGTGTGAAACACAAATCAATAGTCAAACAGGTAAGTCAATTGTTCTGCGACGTTTTAGTTGCTTCTTAAGTGGAGGGGTTGAGGGGGGGGGGGGAGCGGGCCTGAAATCGTTATTAGGCTTCAAAATATCGACTTCGGGATTTTGTGCTTTTGGGTTAGTTTATCCACTTAGGAACATTATTTTACTAACCATATGCAAATATTGAATGTTTATAACCCTGAAATATGCCTTTTCGTATGCAATATGGTGAGGTGGAGGTTAAGAAATTGTCATAAGAATCAGGCTATTGGGCCACGAAATTAGCAATAAATAACATCTCAGTGTCCCTACAAAAACCACGAGTTTTAGTGATTACTTCGTATCGAGACCTTTAGTTATATGTTGCCCACATGACCAGGTCAAGGTAACAGGCCTGAGACGTCTCATTCCCTTCTATACAAGCATACAATACCATTATACTGCCATAGCAAAATATAGTAGTCTGCGTGATCACCACCCCCCCCCCCCACCACCACCCCACCTTCACATCTCTTCTATTACACTGATTGGTCGAGTGTAAACGGAGCAACAAATTGGGCCTTCTCATTGGCCGGATCGAAGGTTATGCCCTCCATATTTAGCAGATTTAGGCCGTGATCTACATAATGGCCTTAACAAATACACTGTCAGCTGACTGGACAGTTTCACCTTTTTTATTTTGTAACTTTGCACTAAAACAGGGAATTTGTTACCGTTTGTGAAACATGCCGAAATAGAAAGTCACTTTGTATTTCCTGCAGTTGCAAAAAGTCAGACAAGAGATCTCAAGAAGGTGTAGACCAGTAACAGAAGAAGAGTGCTAATTATGTTGCATTGTTTTTATTGTGGATAGCTGAGATGAGCTGTAAGGGGTTCAAAAGCTAGTAGAAAAGCGAGAGATTCTGCATTGTCCCTTTAGTACATGTTGCTACATAATTATATTATGTTCATATTATACAACCCTGCCAGCCCCCGTTTCCCAGTGTATCCCCCACTTGCGACTGCTCTATACCCCATTCTACCCTATAACTTAATATTATTCTGTTCCCCCTCCCCCCCCCCCCCCACACTACCCCTTATGTCCCACCTACTCGTCTGTACACATAAACCTTTGGTAGTTTGCAAATCATTGTTGAGGCCCAGCATACCAAGAACGGTTCTTTTGTGGTATTGTGGTACTTTTCAATAACATTTTTATTGAAAAACTCTTTCAAATGCGACTTTTTCGAAATGGCACTCTTGATCAGTAATTTGTGAACTAGTTGTTTTTTTTTTTTATTTATTGACCAATTGGTATAACATTTGGCTAACAGCATGTTTGAACAAATAAAAAAACCGTACAGAGGAAAATTTGTTTGTCTTTTGAGTGCTTTTTTTTAATGAATTTTTGCTTTTTGTTTTTTTTCTTTGTGTGTGTGTGTGTGTGTGTGTCTGTGTGTGTGTGATAGAAAAAAGGGGAATATGGAATTCCACTACATACCCTTTTTAAAAATTCATAACAAAAGGTCTGTAGAATATACCGAAATCCCTTACTGTACAAATGTTTTAAATGGATTAAATAAGATAGAAGAGAAGTTTCAAATAAATCCAGTAAAATTTGGCAAAGTATTTCGATATTGAAATGGACACTTTTTTGGGTGATTGAAAATCCAAGATGCCGGCGTTTCCACGGCAACCATGTAACAAATAATTTTTTCCTAATCTTTTCTTCTAATTCAGACATCCAGGATTTGATTAAATGATAGTTAAAATTGCCTATTTCTCATATAACAGAAATCACCATTATGACACCCCCCTCCCCCACCCCCGAAAAAAATGTTTTTTTTTAATTTAATAGTCTTTAATCTCCTAGGCCTGGGTACATTGATAAAATTGGTATACTTTTGTGAAAATGAAACCAAACACTTATATTTAAATAATTAACATTATTTGCCACCCATCTGTACCCATAATTATGGTAAATATTTCGTGTATTTTAAGGTGTATTTTTAGTTATATACTAACTTGCGCTGTAACTTTTATCAACTAGTCTCTGTGTTACTAAATAATGTATTTTATTTTAGGTTGTAGCTGGCTGTCTAAATGTCGGCGTTTCTCGTAAATATTTGTTTTACTTTGAATGCTCATGTTCTTTTAGCTCAGTTGGCAAAGGAGTCCATGTTTATTGCTGTAAAAAGAATAAACACTGCCATTAGTGCAGAGTGGCGATTAAATCATCAGTGTAATCAACTTATTTCCCAAATGTCTTTACATTGTGAGTTTTTTTTATCTTTTACATTTCTATCATAATGCCATTTTAATATTTTTCTCACTTGATTTCAGCCCAGTGAGACCTTCACCCCAAAATCAATTTTTAGGGCTTGATTATTAGACATTACGACAATACATTACCTCATGTAATGTTATAGCGATTCAATTGTGTGAACATTTGGACTGATTATTCTCTTTATCAGATTTTTTTCGTGATTAAATAATTGCTATTGTTTTTATCCTTTTTGTCACCATTTAAACCATGAGACCCGGACTGCCACATCCTCCTTATGTCAGGTCAGAAAAATCTGCTACTGGTAACATGTAATCCAGTACAACCTGTTTCATGAACTGGTACGCTAGCATGGTATCAGTGGGCGTGCACCTGTCGGTGCAAACGGCCAGGGCAGAGGAGGTTTCATCTAACCCAACGGCCACATGCTAGGGCACAATGTGACCCTCAGTACTTGAGTCCTTCATATTGGCCCCCGGTAGCGGTGTGGTCATAGGCTTGTTTGCCTAAATCACAGACGAAGAATTGAGCAAACTTCCCGGACGCAGCTTCGAAGCTGGCGGCAACAGGCCAGTGGTTGATTGATAGGGCAGATGGCAATATACCGTCACTCTGGCCTGGATATCGTGACACAGAGCATCCACCAGTATTGGTGTTCTTTGGTTTGGGTCTTTCACCCTAGTCAGTTGGGACTGCGAGGATGTGGAGTAGCCTACAGGCAGCCGGTCAGGCAATATGACTGTCCCTCTGGCATCCTCCTGCACCTGGATACATTTCCAGTCGTGTTGACCCTGTCTTGCCACTTGGATAAGTTGTGTCCAGGCGAGAGAGTGAGGCTGATGTTTGCGCAGCTCTTTCTCACTAAAAACAAATTCTTTGCGCCAGTCTTAACACTCACCTCGTCTTCTTCCATCTTTGTCTCGTCTTCTTTCCTCTAAAAATTCCAACGGCGATGGGCGAGTGCGGTGGCAGCAGGTTTGGATAGACTGGAAGCTGTTAGCACAGACCTACACGTTGGTGGCTGTGGGCTATGGTCGCTTCATCGTTGAGTGAAGTAGAGGCGTGGGGAGGCAGCACCCACAGTAGCTGAGCAGCCTTATTTAAGGATAGCACTGCTCACCTCAACTGAGGAAGGGGCTAGAAAAGGTGCCCTAAAGAAAGCCCACTTCACATCACCCTGACTGGTATACCGCGACCAGTGGGGATCCCTTTTTGCTGTCGAAACAAAAAGAAATTCAGCTTACTCAGGCTAGGAGCCTGGAATATACGCACACTACAGGACAACTCAAACAACCCGGAAAGACGCACTGCACTTATTGCCATTGAGCTCAGCAGGTACAACCTGGACATAGTGGCACTCAGTGAGACCAGACTCCCTGATAGTGGCCAACTCAAAGAGCTCAGTGGTGGATACACCTTCTTCTGGAAAGGCAAGGGTGCAGTCGAACCGAGACAGCATGGTGTTGGGTTTGCAATTAAAAATGACCTTGTCAGAAACTTGCAGTCCATGCCAATTGAAATAAATGACAGGCTAATGACACTCAGGATCCCAGTTGGGAAAAGCCAGTCAGCCACCCTCATTAGCGCATATGCGCCCACCATGACAATCCCAGATGAAGCCAAAGACAAGTTCTATTCTGATCTAGAATCTGTCATATGCTCTGTCCCGGCAGCTGATAAGCTGATTCTCTTGGGGGACTTCAATGCTAGGGTTGGCTCCGGAATCTCAGCGCGGCCAAATGTTTTGGGCCCTCATGGAGTTGGTTCATGAAATAACAATGGGTTGCGCTTACTTACTTTGTGCGCTGAATTTGGCCTGTTCATTACCAACACAAATTTTAGTCTCCCCGTGAGAAACAGAACGTCATGGATGCATCCCCGCTCAAAGCATTGGCATCTCATAGACTATGTCATTGTGAGGAAGACTGACAGAAAGGATGTCCTTGTAACAAAGGCGATGTGTGGTGCCGAGTGTGGAACTGACCACAGACTCATTGTTTGCAAGCTCAGACTAACATTGAGGCGCAATAGACGCCCTCAAGGGAAAGCGCCACCTAAACGCCTAAATGTTTCAAAACTCTGCTCAGCTGAGAAACAGAGCGAGCTCTCATCAGAACTCTCCTCAAAATTGGATTGCGTGACTTTTGACCCTGAGAACATTGAACAGAGCTGGACTGACCTAAATACGACTGTGCACTCTTGCGCCAGCAGCACAGTTGGTTTTCCTGTCCGCAAGCACCAGGACTGGTTCAATGATAATGATAATGAAATCAAAGTGCTCATCAAAGAAAAAAATAGTCTCATCCAAGCTCACTGCAGTGACCCCTCTTCCACAGCAAAAGCTGATGCACTGCGTGCATGTAAGGGTGTACTCCAGAAGAAGCTGAGGAAAATGAAAAATGACTGGCTTGAAGAGCGAGTAAGAGAAACTCAGAAATATGCCGACACAAACAACACTAGAAAGTTCTTTGAGAGCCTCCCAGCTGTGTTTGGACCATCCCGCTCTGGCACTACGCCACTTCTTGCGTCAGATGGTTCAACACGCATTGTTGAATTGAATGCCATAATTCAGCGTTGGGCAGAACATTTCGGAGGTGTGCTAAATCGGCCATCAAATATAAATACTGAGTCCATTGACCGCCTCCCTCAGGCTCCTATTAATGCAGCTCTTGCCAAGCCATTCACAGCAAATGAGACCCGGACTGCCACAAATCAGATGTCCTTTAACAAATCACCAGGCGTGGATTCAATTCCTGCTTAGGTGTATGCCTTCGGTGGAGAAAAGCTTATTGAAAGGTTGACCGAGTTGTTCAATCATATGTTGAAAGCAGGGAAGCTGCCACAGGACTTCAAAGATGCTTCAATCATCCATCTGTACAAAAACAATGGGGACAGCCAAGTCTGTGGCAACCATCGGGGAATCTCTCTACTTTCAATTGCTGGCAAAATATTGACAAGAATGCTTCTGAATCGCCTTCTTGATCACCTCTCGTCAAATGACTTGCTTCCCGAGAGCCAATGCGCCTTTCGTAAAGAGAGGGGAACAGCGGATATGATTTTTGCTGCCAGACAGATTCAGGAAAAATGCATGGAACAAAATAAAGCGCTGTATATCACATTTGTTGACCTCACAAAAGCATTTGACACAGTGTGTCGTGAAGGCCTCTGGAAAATCTTGGCGAAGTTTGGATGTCCACCCGAATTCATCACAATAGTGCGCCAGTTTCATGATGGCATGCAAGCTGCAGTCAAAAGCAACGGCAGTGTTTCAGAGCCCTTTGCTGTCACAAATGGGGTAAAACAGGGTTGTGTCTTAGCCCCAACTCTGTTCAGCATCATGTTCTCTGTAATGCTACAAGAAGCCTTTAGCTCTCCTCCTCAAGGGGTAAGCATCAAGTACCGAACTGATGGCAGTCTATTCAACCTCAGGAGACTTCAGGCAAAAACCAAAACCAAAAGTACTCAAGTCTGTGACCTACTATTTGCTGATGATTGTGCACTTCTGGCACACGATGAGGATAGCATGAAAAACTGTGTTGATAAGTTCTTTAGTGCCTGTGACAACTTTGGCCTCACAATAAGCACAAAGAAGACGGAAGTGCTCCATCAGCCTACTCCAGACGACAAGTATCCTGTGACCCCAAATATCAAAGTCCATGACAGTTTTCTGAAGGTGTCGGAGAACTTCACCTATTTTGGCAGTACACTGTCTTCCGCGGCTCGTGTTGATACTGAAATTCCCTCAAGAATCAGCAAAGCCAGCTCTGCATTTGGCAGGCTTTGAAAGAGAGTGTGGGATGTTGCCGGCATTCGCACAGACACTAAACTGAAAGTGTACAATGCTGTGGTCCTTCCCACCCTACTCTATGGGGCTGAAACCTGGACAGTGTACCAATCGCATGCCAGAAAGCTAAATCATTTTCATCTGGCCTGCCTTAGAAAGATCCTAAGGATCAAATGGCAGGATAAAATTCCAGACACTGAGGTCCTCAATCGTGCCAAGGAATTGAGCATCTTCTGCCACCTGAAAAAAATTCAGCTACGTTGGGCAGGACATGTTGTCAGAATGCCCGACTCCAGACTCCCTAAGCAAATCTTCTTCTCTGAGCTCTCCAATGGAACGAGGAATGTTGGGGCCCCAAAGAGACGTTACAAAGACACTCTCAAGCAATCACTGAAGGCCTTTGCCATTGATGTGAGTAAGTGGGAAAAGCTCTCGCTTGATCGTGCAAATTGGAGGGCGGGCCTTACCAGAGGCAGCAAAGCATGGGAAGCTGACAGAGTCCAGCAGGCTATCAAAAAAAGAGAACGGCGCAAGAAAAGGCCCAGTGGTACTGAACCAACGGAGCACTCTTGTCATTTATGCGGAAGGGTCTGCAGGGCAAAAGTAGGACTTATCAGTCACATGAGAAGCCATAAGTCATGAAAGAACAGTCTTTCCATTCTGTCCTCTGTGTCCTTTAGTTCTCTTTATTGTCCATGTGTTGAAATTCTCAACAATTTCTGTTCTTTATTCCTCTGGTGTTGTTAAGGTCATCATCATACCTGATGGATGAACTATTATTATTATTATTGTTTTTATCCTTTTTGTCACCATTTAAACCATCTTCTTTTTCATCATCACCATCATAATCAATCATAGCAGCGGCAGCTGCAGCAGCAAGCGTAGCAACTTAGTTCTAATGATTTATGTTTAATAATCCAAATCAAGCCAAACATCTGTTCTGAAATTGATGTAATGATTTTGCTTTGCACTATTTCCAAACTGAGCTTTTTTTTCTCGTCAAGGTGTAGAATAATTATTTATGATAGACAATTTCCAGTACCATGTTTTCTTCAACGGATAAATTTCCTGTGACATGGAAAAATGTTCCTGTATCCTGGTCATCCTGAAAAGTGACCTCTTTAAATCAGTCACTCCACATACAAATCTGGGTTTATTTGGTCTCTGTTTCCATTAACCCTGACGTCAAACCAAGAGTTCAATCTGTATAGAGCTAGATATAAATGAACGTATCATCCAACTGTTGAGTTGTTGAGTTAGTGATGTCTGGTAACTGATTCGTGTATCTGAGTGAGCACCACCGACCCTGTGGCCGCAGGAAAGGATGTTTTAGCTGTTTTTAGTATTTGTTTATCGTACGTTTATTTTGTTGGTTAGTTGGTGTTGTTATTATTTTTATAAAGCAAATTTGCATAAAGGAAGTGGAGGTGGGTGATGTAAGGTGGGAAATTAACATTACCGTCACATATCTGAACGTATGTAATTATAATATTTTAACTATACTTTTTATATATTTCCATTCACGTTTTTCAAATCAATTTAAAATTCCTGACAAACCGTTTTTGGTTAGGATTTCTTTTTGTGCAGTGTTTTAGTCACTCTTTCATTATACAAATCCACACAGGAACTTGACGACACCTGGTTATCTCATGACCTTGACGATCTGCCAGACATTTATTAGTCTGGTTCCTGCAACACTAAATGCCTGGTCGGATCATCATACATGTGCCATTAATTCCCTGGCCCCTTGGCATTCCCACCGGCGGTCGAAGCAAAGTAGTCGCTCGTTAACTGCGGTTTATCATGGTGAGAAGGTCGTCAAAAAATTAGAACAAACAGGACATGAATGGATTTGTTGTAACCTTCGGCTGTAGAAAATGAAATAAAGTTAAGAATAGTGGTAAGAAGTTTTGTGTACTCAAAGTTACATGCCATGGTGTAGAGATTAGAATAGTGATAAGAAATGTTATGTATTCAAAGCTACATCGTATATAGAGATTAGAATAGTGATAGGAAGTGTCATGTATTCAAAGTTACAATATAGTGAGAGAGATTATTCATTTCTACATGTGTTTACATAACATTAGCGAATTGCCTTTAACTTTAGGCATATTAATTCTTTGCCTACGAATTCCTTATATAAATAGATTTGTTTCACATTTTATTTGTCGCTTCCATTTTTGAAAAGATCAATCTTTGAAATCAGTCGGTCCTCAAGGAAACGTCTTTTCTGTTTGCTTAAAAATGCAAAGATAGAAATGAACGTTGAAGAGTTTGGGTCAACCTTTGATTGAATATTTCTGAATGTTGGCAGTTTAGAATGACGTCACCTGATCAACAATTTCTCTGATCTTATTCCACTGACGAGTAGTGTTCATTTACCCTACAGAAAACGTTTGGTCAACTGGCAAAGAAACCAGAACTTTACTCAAGTACATGCTTCAGTATCATGACTTTGAAAAAGTCTACGCACAGCAGGCTGGATCCACTGTATAGTCATAATTATTTCCTCGTTTGTTTACTGATCTAATTTATTGGACAAGACAATTTTGTGTAGTAAATTGTTTTGTAAAAGTGCTATTTGAGTGTATGTACCTTAGGTTGGTGGAAATTATGTGGGATTTTCTATTCTCACGAATTTATCATGACGGCTATCTCAGCAGAATCAGATAGACATTTTCTTTAAATTTGTTGGACAATTATAGCAAAGTTGTCATTCTCACTACTTTTTGCAATGCATTTCTGTGACTTTTTTCACATATCTATATACTATCAGAGATAACCGAAAGTGCTCGGGATCACATCCCCTTTCTCCTTCCTTTCCCTCTCCCCAACTTTCCTCCCATTGCGGGGAAATACTGCGAGTGATTATCATAAAATATTATTTTTATTTCTTTCATAATTATGCACCGTCATATTTAGCCACATTGTCTGTATCTTCATCTCTTCTGGTGTTTGTCTATATTACTTGTAATAATCATTATGAGACAGGTTTGTTGGCTTCTCCTGCAGTTATCTTGTATTTCGAATATTGCAAAAACTAATGTAAATGAGCAAATCTCAGCCTTTGATAATGTACTTCTTTATAGTTCTTTTTAAATATTTGATTTTATTCCCAAGGAATAACTAAAAAAATTGAAAAACATTTGGAATAACTACATGATAACCTGCCATTTTTTTCCTGTGGTGACAGTCTTATCGAATAAAAAATTATTAAAACTGTCTAGTTGTGATGTTCCAATTCCTGACCTTTTGATCTCTTGCAAAAGCTGTTTTTACGACGTGACTGAGATCAATCATTGATTTTGCTCTGGGTATATTTTGCTTGAGGTGTTGGTGTAGGACAAGCATTCATAGTCGGGCGTAAATTTGTCTTCGGTTATATTCCAACTACAGCAGGGGTAATTTTGGTGATTCTCCATTTATACATTGTCACAAGTTCTTCATTAATAGATGAAATAACATTTTAATGAATTAATGTTATTATTATTATTATTATTATTATTGTTATTATCATTATTATCACTAGTAAATGCACCCGTTCTCCGAACGGTGAGTGGCAAACAAAACAAAAGAGATTGAGAGACTGCAAAGACAGGTTAGACAAATGCTGGGTTTTTTAAACTATTAGCTTACCGGACAATCATGGTCGCAAAACCGACCGCGCCACTTACCAAAAAGTAAACAAACATAATATGATGAAGACCTCCCCTAACCCGCGCTTTCGTTCTTTCTTTCTTCTTTCTTTGTCCCATACAAATACTAAACCCAACCTTTTAATAAGCCCGCTCAAAAGTCCCCTCTTTAGTGTGTTTTCTTGACTGGCGCGGACGGGCGGAGGACCTCCCCTTCAGGGTATACACAACATTGTCTGTGTAACATTGTCAGCATCAAGCTGAGCATATGTCTTGTTTACTTTCAAGCAGGCCACGCTCAATGGAAATGGCATATTCCATACTGTGTATCGGTTTTTGCTCGCGCCCAGTAAAGAGGTTGAGGAATCGCCATCCATGCAACTCGACAGGATAAAAAACAATAGGCCTAGGCCTAGATATACCAAAATTGTGAGTGTCTCGCTTAAAGGCCATGAAAATAAATGCTTCTGTGTCATGCAGAAGTTTGCGCAAAATGACAGCCTTCGATACTGAGTATCGATTGCTACACCGATACGCAACACTCTAACAATCATAAAAACTGCACCAGGAATTTAGTCCGGGTTTAAACGCTAAGGCGTTTCACAGTTTTCAAAAAAATATAAGACGTGGTCAAACGCAAAAACTAAGCCAGCCATGCAACTCGGCAGTATCAAAAACGGTAATATACAAAGTTTCAAGTGTCTAGCTTGAAGGCCATGAAATGCATAAGCGTCACAGACAGTTTACCTCCTGCTCTCATTATCATAAGATTATTATTATTGTTGTTATTGTTGTTGTTGTTGTTATTTTTTTAATTTGAAATAATAACGTTAAAAACTGACTTCAGTGAATGCACAAGACATTTTTGGGATAGCGGGGGTGTACTTTTACCTTCAAAAAGTTGGCAGGGGTAAAGGTGACAAAAAAAACAAAAAGTTGGGAACCCCTGGTGTAGAGGGAACTTAAGTTTAGTACTGATATGTCACGTTACTGTCATTTTAGTTTTTATGGTGGCACAATAATGTAACAGTCCACTGGGAATTGGTGCCTGTATCAATATCAGTGCCATGCACGCCCTGTTTTCATCATTTCCATTGCAAATTGTAAAAATGTTGATGGTTGCTACCCTTGTACCGTCATGAATCCTCTTTTTCCTCATCTCATTTGGAAATTGTAGGCAAACATAAACAAAACAGGGTAGAATAGGCTTAAAGTTTATTGATTTCGAAAGAATATACATTATAAATACAGGAAAGAGGTAAAATGGAAAGAAAGTAAGAGAGGAAGAAATAAAGTAAGGAAGAAAGAAGGAAAGAAAAACAGAAAGAAATAAGAAACAAAGGGAAAGAAAGAAAGAAAGAAACTAAAGCCCATTGTATTATTAGGTTACCATAAGGAGTGAGTGAGACACTTTAAATCCCTAGTTGTTTGAACTGTCAAATAGCATTAGGCAAACTTTATTATTAAAATGAATCAAACACTCTGCAAGCCTTACAATTCTATATTTGATACAATAACACATTTTGCCTGGCAGTTAAGAAAATTTCAAACTTAACCCATGTCACACTCACAAATTTTCATCCGAGATATACGTCTATATTATTTTTAATTTGATTTCCATTTCTTAAAGTGTGACATAAAATAAAGGGACATAACTAAAACATTTACAAAAATATTTTTTATACTTGACAGGTATGGATAATGCCCCTTTTCTTTTCAGTTTAAAACAAAAAATTGAAAAAAAAAAAGGTGCACTGGAAATGATTATTTTCAGAATTTACAACTAAGGAACTGTCAAGGGTGTAAACTGGACGTGATTTACTATGTCATAATTTGTTAGGTGCATTGGGAAAGAGTATGATTAATTTCAAAGTACATAAATAAAGAGCTGTTAGAGGAGTAAATTAAAGATCATTAATTTTATTACGCCGTTATTTGTAGCTGAAAGCAGAAACACATTATATCATGTCTCAGCGCAATCACATGCCGGACGTACAAACTTAGCGTGGAGATGTCATAGCACTGTTGTCTGTAAGCAATTTGATCTAACTCATCATCACTTTCAGTCGTTCATCAGATAAGGCCAATTTTAAATATTTTCATCTCTATCCAAGAAACACCTACAATAAACACTTATGTGTGGATAGACTTCTTATGGAAATTTCAATCTGGAATTGCCGTTCACTTTTCCTCGCCCCCCCCCCCCCCCCCCCCCCCTTACTACTTGAGGCTCTTGACAGCCCTCCCCGTCTTCTCTCTATCCGTTGTCTTGTGTATACTGGAGGGAAATATCTCTCTATCCGTTGTCTTGTGTATACTGGAGGGAAATATCTCTCTATCCGTTGTCTTGTGTATACTGGAGGGAAATATCTCTCTATCCGTTGTCTTGTGTATACTGGAGGGAAATATCTCTCTATCCGTTGTCTTGTGTATACTGGAGGGAAATATCTCTCTATCCGTTGTCTTGTGTATACTGGAGGGAAATATCTCTCTATCCGTTGTCTTGTGTATACTGGAGGGAAATATTATGAAAGTACAGCAAGGAGAAAGCTAAATCAGCTTCTATATTCAGCCAGTTGGAGAATTGAGTGGAGTCTAGACGAGGACATGTTTGCCGACGTCAATGAGTGTCATGTCGGAGGTCAATGACGAAAACGACACCCAGTGAGTCCGTGAGTGACACAACGATCATGCATAGATCTGCCAAGAGTGCTTTTTGTGGATAAAGGCAAAGGAACCCGAAAACAAAATAATCCTGAATTAATCATTGACAGCAGTTTAAATCGTGTTTATGATCTCTTCAAAGGTGGGAGGATTTGTGGAAATTCCTTTAAACGTATAACATATTAATAATAGAGTACATGGATTTTATATAATCTCTGTTTTCTCAATAGGTAATCAGAAACGTTTACAGTGTCACGGTAAAAAAATAAGTATATGTGTTTATCTGTCTCCTGGTTTTTTTTTTTGGCTCTTTGTCTGACTATATGTCTGTCTGTCTGTCTCTCTCTCTCTCTCTTTCGCTCTCTCTCTCCCTCTCTCTCTCTCTCTCTCTCTCTCTCTAGCTCTCTCTTTCTTATATACCTACAAATGTGTACATACTGTTTAAACTATATGATGTTTGAGCAGGCATCAATAGCCAGTCTCTCCGAGAGGGTATTTTGTACAGTTGATACAGACTAAGAAACATAGCTGTCCCCGTAATTGTTTAACGAACATCGCGGTTGTCAAATTAAGTTGCAGTATGTGGACCAAAGATTTCTGGACCGCCTATAGGCCAACGTGAAGAATAATTTTGTTAAATGTGATGAAATTGTATGTTTGAACCTTCTATAACAAATAATTGCCAACTTTTACTTTCTGCCAGTCTGCATTGGCAACCAATGGACTTCTTCCAAAGTAAATGTAAAATGATTCTTTTTTCTTGTTGTTTTATTATAAACGAGCAGTGTTGTTCTCTTTGGAACTAATTAATTAGTTTGTCAGTTGGAATGCCTGTCAGTAAAGATTTGCAGAAATCCAGCCTGGAAACATATATTGTATGTAAAGAACATGTTTTTAAGGCCTGCAGTTTACATTGGGGAAAGACAAGAAGCCAGCAAATTAAAGTTGAAATTTTAAAAAACGAAAGAAAAGAATATGCACGATACGCCAACTTTCAATTTAGCACAGCTGAGAAGTGCACAACTTAGTTTCCCCCATGTCCGTAACCCGATAACTTTCACCTGCTCCTCAATCCATCCCTGCCACCGTGGTGCCCTATTGTCATGGGGCAATACAAATTTTATGGCTGGGGGAATCCCCTTTCTACCTGTGCGGGCTTGGCAAATAGCTAAAATTGATAGATTTTCGGGTATTTTGATCATTTGTTTAATGACTTTCTTGTGCACCACTTGATACGAAAAAGGTACCAAACTATCGTGCATTTTGCCAGAGTACAAGCATACAAGTTTCATCGTGCTAGTCCAAGGTTAAGTACTTTATTCATTAATTTATATAAAGCCAGTTTTTCACGTCCAACAACATTATGACAATTTACATTTAAATTAAGTTTATAAATCTTCTGAGGTTTTGCCAACTATCTCGATAGTTGTAGATGATTTGTCAAGGTCTCTTGATTCCATATACGGAAGTTTTATTTTGGTACTCTGAATACTTTTGTAGTTATCATCTTTTAAAATGTAGGGTCTGTGTATGAAGGAGCATAATTCGAACAATTTGCACTCAATTTGTCCCCATAATTGTCCACTTAAATTGCTCTCTGGCTGTATATGTATGGTACTTAGCTGTAAAAAGAACCTGACTGTGTTGTGGAAAAACTTTTGGTGTTTCTAACATTTTAATTTAATGCTGAAATCGACAGCTTGAAAATAACTTTCACAAATAGAAAAGGACCAGTCTGCTCCAGTTTAGATGCTGTTTTACAAAGACACAAAATAATTCCCCAAGATTACCATGGCAGATCTTTCGTAGGCAACCACTGCCAAAAGTATCTCCAGAACCATGTGTATGAAGACATTCCTAAACATATCAAAGAAGTTACAAGTCCGTATACCAAAAGTTCAATGTTAATTGCTGAGGCCACCGCCACTGCAAACACATTTCAACAACTTACTTCATCATAATTATACACATGTTCATAAACTTATCAGTCACAGCAAGATTATTCCCAAACCAGAGTGTGAATCCATAGATAGACAATCAAAGCATAAACTAAGTTGTACAGGGAAGAAATGAAAGCCCCTGTTTTTCCCAAGCCGCACTTTCCCGAAGACCATTGCCTTCCATGGATAAAATGATATCAATTTGGCCTAGGTTTTCATAGTGAGCAGGGAGGTGAGCAGCTCCAGAAGAATTAAAATATTTTAGAAATTGAGTCTCTGGGAATTCCTCGTGAAGAGGACAAACCTGTCACTGTGATGAAGAAACATCTCACACAGGTTTCACCAGATTTATTAGTTCTGACACCCACCGTCAGAAAGAGAAAAAGAGAAGTTTAAAATATTCAAATAAAATATATATGACCTGGTAAATATGGTTGAAAATTAGACACTCAGCTAATTAAATGGTAATTTCATACAGTGCTTTTATTTTACTTATGTTTATCACAATTACATATCTGACAAAATATGTTTTGAACTGGGGATGTTACGGTTGGAAGAATATATAAATGTTATTTTGTTCTGCAACTTTTACATGAATTGTTACTTGTGGTTATTTCAGTAATGCATTTCTAATGTATATTGCTCAGTTCATGAACGTAATTTTTTTTTAATGTTTAAATTAAGACTAATCCAGTTTAATTTAATGCTTGAATGTACAGAAGAAAATATTGCAGTGCGCCATGCAGATAAGATTTTAAGGTATAAAGTTTAATGTGTTTGTTCATATTGACTGTGGTAGGGTGCACAGGTGAGCTGATATCTTTGTTGTTCCTTAGAGTATCAACTTGGTTCAAATTGCTTATGAATCTATATTGGTTCTACTTTCATGACATATATTTGTTATACATGGGGAAAACCTAAATAAAGTTTGTACACATTTTTAAAACAATATTTTTTTCATTTTCAGATGTCAAAAAGGGCACAATTTTCAAGGGAAGATTAAAGCCTTTATTTTTGAATTCCCAATTAAATAATCCCACTGGTAAAATCATGTGAGATTTGAAGTTTTTTTTCATCCATAGCTGGAATTTATATGTTGTGTACTTGAGGAGATATAAAGCTTTAAAGTTGAGCAAAAACACAAATTTCATCTCTGGCATCCAGGGGAGGGGAAAACCAATAATTAAAGTATCGGATTACGCGACCCGTGTCTCACCCCTGTCTCACTCAGCAGGACACTCCTGACTTCCTCAAAACTAAGTTACCCCTTCTTAACAGCAGTGTTAGACTTCATTTTGTTTTGTCTTGTTTTGACCAAATTGTTTTATCTTTCAAGGCAAAGAGCTCTTTGTTTACTTTAAAAGCACACACAAACATTTTTATTCCTTTCACAATGGGGTGATGAACGTACATGTTGTGTTTCGACGTGTCTGTTGTGATTAACATTTTCTTGAAAATGATTAAGGTCCTACGTAAAACTGCTTTCTTTTCATAAATTTCAATTAAAGGACTGGATAACGCTATGAATTCTTCCCTCGTGAATTATGCATTAGACAGAGCAGCCTGCTACATTGGCTTATCTCAAGTCCAAGGTAACAGCAATGCAATGAGGTTTGGTTGAAAAATCATGTTCGTCTGATAGTCTATGCCAAACCAAACCTTCAACAAAAACAACACCAAGACAAACATATTTTACAACGTCGTTAGGAAAAAAATCTAGTTACACCCTTTTTTTCAGCTCCATGGAGTTCTTCAGCACCCACAGCTGTGTCATGTCACTTACTTTTATTTTCATTCTTCAGAATGTCTTGTCTGGCGCTGTTGTTGTTTATTTCCAACGTGAAGTTTAAGGAAATCTGCATTTCTTTCTATCTTTCTTTTGGTGCCACTTTTTCCATAATATAGCGCTGATCATGTAGAGCACGCATCAGGTAGTGTTTATTTACTCAGCCCACTTCACCATCTTGAGGCCAGACATCGTGTCGAGGGAGAATCCGCCAGGAAATCACGAGAGAGAGAGAGAGAGAGAAAGAGAAAGAGAGAGAGAGATGAGGGTGGGCGGGGAGTGGCAGGAAATGATAATTCTGTTCATGTATTCGGGAGAAATATTTAATTTATTTAAAAGCGAAGGAGTGTTTCAACAGGGAAGATCACTCCGTTGATAAAGTGCCAAGCACTAGGAAAAAATAACTGTCTGGCTCTCTGAAGAGAGATAAAAAAACAATAGCTCAACTCAGTTTCCCCTTTGCCATTGAAGATATGGGTGTTGCTGTCATTTTCTTTTTAGATTGTATTTACATCCTTCCTGTCTTCAATCTCGCACAGAAAAACAAAATGAGATAAGCTGCATTTCATGTCGAGAAAACCCGTGAACATTTAACCTTTTATTCTATGATTTCCCAGCATGTTGATATAAGTTCCAGGCCAGAAAATGTTTACCAAGATCCAAAAGAAATACGCAGTGTTTTAACTGGTCTCTGGATATCGGCATGGGCGTTTCTAGAACTGCCTCACCTCCATCTGTACCTTTAGCATATTATGTTTAAAACGACTGAACAGAAATGCACCCTGTTTCTTTTTTCATTCGGTCTTAGAATACATGCATGGGCATTTCTGCAATAAAACTAATTTGGCTTCACGCTTGTGGTCTGCATTTATCCCAAAAATGTTGAAAAATAATGTAGAATCAATGATGGAGTATTATATACCTGTTGGAAGGGAATTATTTGGGGATCCCAAAAATGATAATTAATTGAGCTTGAGACTCACCTATATTTCATAATATTGCACTGAAGTCACATGCCCTTGGAAATTCAGAATTTGTAGAGTGAACAGAAAACCCTCTGGTAACACATATAAATGCATCAGCAACACATAGGAACATAACAACTTGTACAGGACATGCTTATGAAAGAAAAAAAGATAAGAAAAGATAAAAAAATTCTCTCAGAAAATAGGTTTTTAATGTTGAATATAACGCATACAAGCCAACACATCAAATACTTATGAGGAACTTAGTTACCAGCATCATTTTATAGGAACTGAACCTTTAAAACTGAATTAATGTTAATTAAGCAGTTCACATTAATACATTTTAGTGGATGAACATTTTACAGAAAAAAGTATTCAAATTAGGAGTACAATGCTTTTAATGTATTGCAACATCAATTTATCTCCCTATCAACATGTAAATTTTAATTCATATTATGCTTATACTTATAGTCATTACAGGTATGATGCATGCAGGGTATGAAGGGCATGAAGAATATTTTTAAACAGCAACTATTTGAAATCAGTTTAAAACACATTATCCATTCACAGGACTGGTATCAGAGTAAGCTAATTTCTTGAGGTATTTCCAGATCTCTTCCCTATTTGTTTGGTTGAGGTTGCTCTCCTCCTTTCAGTCGTTCCTTAACGTCCTGTTGAAGACAACATGTCTTAAACTAAAAAATATCAGGAAATAATAAGTTATTATTATCATTATTATTATCGTTATTATTATAGTTACAATTTCAAATCACAGTCTGTAAATGCACCTGACGAAAGCATTGTATGACAGTTTGTTTTTCTCTAACAAATGGAAGACTAGGATGGCACAAAGTGAATAAACGTAATTAACCATTATTTGAAAAATAAGAGTGGTGAGAAACTCCTCAGGTGGAGCGAGGCAGATGACGCTCTTCAGAGGAAGAGTGGATTCTTTCATTAGATGTTTCGGCCTTTAACTTCCTGACATCTTCTAGAACCCCGGCCACACCGAGTTCCTGACATCTTCTAGAACCCCGGCCACACCGAGTTCCTGACATCTTCTAGAACCCCGGCCACACCGAGTTCGTGACATCTTCTAGAACCCCGGCCACACCGAGTTCGTGACATCTTCTAGAACCCCGGCCACACCGAGTTCGTGACATCTTCTAGAACCCCCGGCCACACCGAGTTCCTGACATCTTCTAGAACCCCCGGCCACACCGAGTTCGTGACATCTTCTAGAACCCCGGCCACACCGAGTTCGTGACATCTTCTAGAACCCCGGCCACACCGAGTTCGTGACATCTTCTAGAACCCCGGCCACACGGAGTTCCTGACATCTTCTAGAACCCCCGGCCACACGGAGTTCCTGACATCTTCTAGAACCCCGGGCCACACGGAGTTCCTGACATCTTCTAGAACCCCCGGCCACACCGAGTTCACGACTCTCGGCATTCGTCACTCATCTTTTTTTCTTTCTCGTCGCCAGGTTTTTCTTTGGTTTTTCTGGTTTCTGTTTTTCTGTTCAGGTGTCTTATCCATTTTGCCAAAAAGTGCCACTGGTTATATGGTATAATGTTAGGCTACATGAATTTACATTTCTTTTACACCAAATCCAGCAGGAAGCATTTTCCGCTGTTGTTGCTATTTCCTTAAGGGCGCTTCTAATTTTCTTGCCACCTCGATTGAGTTTCTTCAGAAGAGAGTACATTGTTGAACCGACAAATGCCCTTGCTCCTACTTCCATGGCGAATATGCTTGACTTCATTCCAGCAATCCTTAGATCCCTCAAAAGATCCTGGTATTTGGCCACTTTGTATTCATGCTGCTCCTCCATGTTTGTTTCATACGGGACCGTTAGCTCGATTAGGACGTATGTCTGAGCTTCCTTTGAGCTTAGTACAATATCTGGTCTCATATCGGAGGTCCTTACCAGCTCGGGATAGTCATTCCATCCTTCCAAGTCTGCTGCCACTTTCCTGTCACTGGCTTCGTTCAGTAACCCGGGTGCAGGGGAATGTATGTTGGGGCGGACATTGATGGATGCATGGATGAATGTCTTTTTTTTGGGTTTGTCAGACTTCTTCTTTGCCTTTTCTACTTCCGATGCAATGGTCGTTGCCAGAATTTTAAGGACACGATTGTGTCGCCAGGTGTATCTTCCACAAGCTAATGCGACCTTGCATTCAGACAAAATGTTTTGCAATGTCTGTTTCCCACTGCACAGCGGACTTTCGTCGCTGGTCTCTTTGCTCCAGCGAGTGAGGTTTGTTTTTGTGGGAAGGACATCGCATGCAGCGCGAATACTGAATGCCAGCTTCATAGGCGCCTTGTGCCGGATGTCGTTCCATGAATATGCTCTTTGCAATTCGCTCTCTCAGTTTGTCCCCTGGCCTTGCCCTCCTTGTTGCACTGCTTTCCGAACTCTTTTCTCGTCTTCCTCGCATCTGATCTCTTAAAGTACCATGTCTCGCTTTACTTTGGGTCCTGCTGTAGACACTGGTGAATGTGAATGTTCGCCCAGTCCTCTTCTATAACTATACGACTGAGTGGTTCCGATGATTTCCTTTATCTGCAGGGAGTGTTCTGCTGCTGCCACTGCTTCTCTCACTTTCCACTTTCGATCTGTTTTCAGTTCAGGTTCTGTGTTTCTTACCACTTCATCTTGTGAACCCGTGAACATTAGATGAAGGCAGGCCTTCCCTACTTTGTATTCCTCATTCAGGGATTTAAGTGGTTGTACTAGCTTTGCTTGTTTGCATGCAAGTGTGACATCGGTTAAGCATGGAGGGAATCCGAGCCATTTTCTTGTGTAGCGATTTATCTTTGACTTTAGCCCCTCCACAGTTGAGGCTGGAATCTCATAGACTAGCAGTGGCCATAGAAGTTTGGGGATAAGCTTGAACTGGAGAATCCATAGCTTGAACTTTCCTGGGAGGCCACACTTGTTGACTTTCCTCAGACCATTTGTCGGCATAATTATATTACCTTCAACAGGGCACTATTTCAAATTCATATAGTATGGTTGAAGAAAAACAAGAAAACATAAAAAAAAAAAAAAAATAAATTGCAGCTGACCTATCATCTGTTTGTTTTCAGTGTTATTAATATGACTTTCGTCTTCTATTGGGGCTCCAAAAATTGAAAAAAAAAGGAAAAAAAAATCAGAGCTTTGGTAAGCTCGTATTAAACTTGTTTCTGAGAAAAATGGCCTATGATGAAAACCCCGTGAAGGCTTATGAGGATGTTCAATATTCTTACAGAGAGAAAGACAGTTAGTCACCTTGCATAAAATAATAGGTGGTTCAAGTACTGAAGTTGTGTATTAAGCTGCCAAGTTAAATTTAGAAATTTTAAACAGTAATGCCAACAACTTACATTTGCTTCAGTTAGTGCACAGCAAAGTCACCCATGTGGGCCTTGTTCATAGACAATATGAAGTTTTCACACCTGCAAGCACAATAAAACCATGCTAAGGATCTGGACTTTATAATGTAGCTGCTGACACTCTGTATTTGATGCATTTTCCTTGTTTCTGAAATGATAAAAGTGGCAGTAAGTACCAGTAACCAAAGTCACCCCATCTGAAAGCTGTGTTAAAGCTACAAAACTTGGCGAAACAAAGAACAAGTTATATTTTGCAACCCCCTTGTAAGGAACAAGTGCAACATAAAAAGACAACACAAAAAGACCATTAAAAAAACAAACCATACTAGAAATTCAAAAAGAATTAAAATGGGAGAAAATTTAAGTTTTTCCGATCATATCAAATCCATCGCCAGGTCAAACAAGAAACAAATGAAACAAAAACAAAAAACAAAATTGAAAAAACCCGAAAATGAATTAAAGAATGAAATGACAAAGTGGTAAGGTAGAAATAAGAAACAGCTTTTACTTATCCTTTCACTGTTGCCGGCTCCCGTCCTTCTTAATGTCAAAGACAATAACAAAAAGGTATCCTTTAAAGAAAGATCAAACCTGTTATCCCTGGGTCTGTAGCCATTTCCTTCTCAGGCCTTGTACTGTTGATTTCATTTCGAGGAATAAGGAAGAAAGTCCTCCTGTGAATGCCATCTTCCTTGCTGAAAGCAGAGCAGGCCCACCTTAGCATTGCCAATGTTAAGCCCCCCCCCCCCCCTCCTTAACAGCTCTGTCCATGGCCTGGCCGAGGACGCCAGATTCCCCATCTGCAACCCTTTTGCCATGCTCTGAACCAAATAATATACGCTGTACTTTCGTTACAGACATGAGAGTGAGGTCGGCAAGCGTGCTCTTGCCCTTATACCTAGAATTAATCTAGATCTACATTTTTCTCTAAAAGAAAAAAAACAGAATCTGGCTGCTCCAGTATCCAAAATCAGATTTTATAACTTTGTTTTCAATTTCAAAAAGAACAAAAAATCCAAAAAGGTTATCTCAAAACCTAGATCTGCATCTTATGTACAAAGCTAAAACTAATAATGTCAGGAAGAACATAAATAGTCGGCATAAATAAAACCTAAACTCATTCTAATATGAAGATCATTCACAGACTAAGACCTGCAAACTGGGGAATTTCCGATTTTATCATGACAAATTCTTAGGCACGGACGAGCTTGCGAGTAAACCCGATGCTGACTAGATCTAGAGCGATCGTGACAATGCGATCAGTATCGGATGGACAGATTTATGATAACTATAAATGCAAACTTACCCAACAGCTATCGAATCCAAATTGAGGATTCAAAATGTTGTGGTGCGAAGTGATTTCTCAGGGCACAAACGATGTGCTGGCCGTCTGCAGTCGAGAGCAACAAAATGCCAAAACATGAAATCGTAAGGTACTATGTGTCGGAAAAATAGCGGGTCGCGTGAATTTTTCAGACCAAAAATACTAAAAATTTTCTGTAAATCCGACCAATTTGTTTACACAACGCAAAATCGTGCTTTTTTTCAATGCCCAGGTAAAAATTAGGCCTGAACTGCCAAAAACAACTAATTCCGTAGCAAACTTACAGAAGTGAAAGTTCGGATCAACCAATTGCCCCGAGCAGACAGGAAGTAAACAAAGGCAGATTTCCATTACAACCGTCTGTTTGACAACAGTAAAAGATTTTCTTTTTTTCCCGGCATTTTTCTTGCAAAAGAACCCATTTTTTGGGAGGTTGCAAACGATTTTCATTAAGATATATGACTTTTCTTTGGGATACCATAAAACTGGGATGTTGTATGCATCCGAAAAGTCACGAACGATCTCCTTAAAAAAATAAAATAAAATCAGTAATTCGGACAACGGCAACTTAAAATGGTTGGCATGTTTATTTGGAACCAACACAAACCAAAAACAGCCCAGAACAACATTTTGTCACAATTATGTCCATTCTGTGGCAGCGCCAACTTCAGGTGACCTATTATTGACCTACAAAATTGAAAATACCTAAAATGAATCTGTCCACTGTAGGAGAAAAGTCCTTTTCATTTCTTGGCCCTACCATCTGGAACACTCTTCCAAAGACAACCAGGGAAATTAATGACATTGGTTCTTTCAAACGCCATCTGAAGACCCATTTCTTTCAGACAAACTAGGCTAGGTGTTTTTCGGCAGCAACAATAGTAAATATTTTTGAATTTCTTTTGTGTATGCGTGTGTGTGTGTGTGTGTAAGAGTTTGTTAAAGCGCCCAGAGCTTGTCATCGACGGGGTTGGGCGCTATATAAATGCAATATATTATTATTATTATTATTATTATGGCCACAAGCGTGAAACCTGCCTTACCGTCTTTGACTTACAGGGTGACCCAGTCTTTAAACTATTTTGTTCGCTTTTATACGAACGGTCAAAATTTCAATAGTACTTTAGAGAGTAGATAGAATGAACGAAATTCAATGTATGTCAATTTAATCACCGGCCATATGGTTCCAATACTTAACACTCTGGTATAATCTAAGAAATCACGTAAGATCACCAACAAATGACATTGTTAACGAAATGGCATAATAATAAGTTCCATCTTTTTCTCTGTCTTCGCCATTTGTGTTTTTCTTTCCTTGAATGTCAATAGTCAGGTGTGCAATCGGACAACATCGTGAAAGATCAACTGGCAAGAAGGAACAACAACAACAACAAAAATGATTCAATGTTCATTTGTGGCAACATAAAATGAACGATTAATTTTTAAAAGTTTTATTGTGT
The DNA here is from genome assembly GCA_963931925.1 of Onchidella celtica. NCBI lineage: Eukaryota > Metazoa > Mollusca > Gastropoda > Systellommatophora > Onchidiidae > Onchidella > Onchidella celtica. Next base: position 45,822,446 of record OZ007581.1, on the reverse strand, counting down.
GTTTGAATAAAGATTATGATTTACATAAAATCGACTGACGTCATCTTCTATTTCCATTCAAGATAACAATATGTAAAAAAAAAAAAGATCATTTTCGGAGCTGAGCCGTTTGTGCCAGAGAACATAAAGTAACAGTGGTGACGCCTCTGACCACACAAAGAAAGTGGTAGAAAAAATAAGGGTTATTTATTTGGCGGTAACTCTACAGCGCGGTATAAAGGATTTCGCATTTTTTCCCAAGTTCAGTGTGAAGCTTTATTCATTTTCTGAGGAGTTTCAGGGTAATTTCGGTATTTCGAAATCTTTGTTCTTGTTTTGTTTAGAATGTATTTTGTTTTGTTTAGATTATTTTATTGATGACCAGATAATAAACTAAAATAATTATATCTGTAAATGTCCTTTCAACATAGCCGAGACTCAGTTATGTGGCTTTCCTAAACCTTATCTTACTTTACGTTTAAAGAAAAATCAATCGGAAGGACAAAAAAAAGAAAAAATAAACAACTACAAAATGACAGTGCGACTCTAAGAGGATTTGTGTTTCTGATTTATATTTCATAAATATCAGGTCAGGGATCAGTGACTTGGGGTTTTTAAACAACTGGAATGTTATTTGCTATTGCAATGACCTTAACTTGTTGGTTCACCATCCAATTTAACAAGAGAATTCAAAAACAAAACCAGTTAATGAAAACAACCAAACTTCCGTCCACCCTCCACGGTAAGTGAAACCTACATGCAAGCTTTGGTTACTGTGGGTGGCCTAATAAAAAAGCCTTTGCGTTCAAAGGTGGAATATTTTCTGAACTATATAAGACATAGATTTGATTTTTTCAGAAAACTGGAACAACAGCAGGTTGTACAAGTGCCAGGATGAATAGGTCACAGTTGTCAACATTGTTCATATGTCTTACGTTTGCCTTGTTCCTCTGGAATTCTTGTGTGGAGGGTATGTACAATAATATTGTTTCAAATCCTAAGATTGTCGTGTATATTTATTCTGGTGACTGTATTTTTGTTTGTTAGATAAACACTATATCTATCTATCTATCTATCTATCTATCTATCTATCTATCTATCTATCTATCTATCTATCTATCTATCTATCTATCTATCTATCTATCTATCTATCTATCTATCTATCTATCTATCTATCTATCTATCTATCTATCTATCCCATCTATCCCATCTCTCTCTTTCTCTCTCTATCTCTCTCTCTATCTATCTATCTATCTATCTATCTATCTATCTATCTATCTATCTATCTATCTATCTATCTATCTATCTATCTATCTATCTATCTATCTATCTATCTATCTATCTATCAATCTATCTATCTATCTATATCTATCTATCTATCTATCTATCTATCTATCTATCTACCTATCTATCTATCTATCTATCTATCTATTTATCTATCTATTTATCTATCCATCTACCTATCTATCTATTTTGATTGTTTTTCGTTCTCTCGCTGGCCACCTGTTCGTACACCGTTAGGACTTTTTTTCTTTGGGGGGGGGTGGGGGCGTTTATTTTATTCTGACTCACCTTGCATTTTGACTGACATTTTATTACGTGTTATTGTGATCCAGGGAGTTCCCTTGAACTGTGTCCGGACAGCGAGAATCCCTACATCATACATGATAATGTTGGAGAAAACGCTACTGTGACGCTTTGTGTACAAGGAGACACGGAGATGGAACTGTACCATTTCGTCAAAGTGATAGTCCCTGGTTACCGAGACATCTGGGTGAGAAGGGGAGATGTTAGAAACAAGCTCCAGTTGAATGTGACCTGGCCCAGTGGGACAGAGTATTGTTACTATTACTATCGTTACTGTGCCCTTGTCAATATTGAGTTCAATGACACTACAAAATATGTGAACAAGACAATGACTATACGGGTCTATCACGAACCACTTAACTTCAATGATTTTGTGGCATTCAACCTGACAATACAGCCGGAAGGTACATTTCGATTTTCCCTCATATATTAAGAAATCGTTTTTGTGTGGAAGGTGATGTTTAATTGTAGCTGTATTATAGTGCTGTGTTATAGTGCTTAAATACCTACCCATCAATTAATTGGCTCTTGAAGGTAAACATTTTGTTGTTGTTTTTTGTGTATGTTATTTTCTTTGATTTATATTGTGCCTATTAGAATTACCACTGTTTACTTCTTTATATGTAATGCATAATAATATGGTCAAGTTAATATTATTTTTCCTTTTTTATTCTTGCGTTTCTGTAGATTAAAAAATATAATAAGTACGGAGCGTATAAATCTAACGTAAAGTACAGAAAAAATCTGGAGCATATCATCTTTTGTAAAGTAAAACAAGGGTTTAATGTTTCAACCTATGTAAAGTATAAAAAAAAGGTGGAGTGTATCCATCTATTGGAGTATATCCCATTATGTTAAGGATAAGAAAGGTGTGATGTATCCTCATAATTATGTAAAGTACGAGAAGCTTGGCATGTATCCGTGAGGGCCGAGATGTTCTATAGCCAAGGTAATCGCCTCTAATGCCGAAGGTATCGGGTTTGATCTATGGTGTCTCGAAAAACTCGGAGGGCCCGCGTGCACTTTCCCCACGTTAGAGATACTTCGCCAGTTGGAAATCGAGATGAACAGGCCTGACAAGGCCGCCGCCAGGGGAAAAATTCTTTAAAAAAACAAAAAAGATGAATCCCTACCACAACACGAAAAATAAAAAGAAAAAAGTGAGATGTAAATGCCAATGACAGCTAATCTTATTAAATAAAGACCTAAACACATGGGATCTATACGATAAGGTAAAAATACAAAAGCGTGCAATGTATTGAAGTAACTTGAAGTACGTCCACTGTGTAAACTATTTAGAAAGGTGGAGTCTTGGGTTATACTATTTATGTGCAAAAATGATAGGCAATCGGAACATGATGATCCACTTTGTAGTAGTCAACAAGTTTAAAAATGACGCTAATGACAGCCTACCTGCGCGTGTTATACACAGGAATCCATCCAACATTCAACCACTCATCCGTCCATTCTTCGTTCCATCCATCCATCCACCCATCCATCAATCCATCCACCTATTTATCCATCCATCCATCCATCCGCCTTTCTATCTATCATTCACATATCCACCCATCCATTGATCCATCTGTCCGTGTAATACATCCAACCATACACAATCCATCTATCCATGCGTTCATCCAGTCAGTTCATCCATCCATCTATCCATCATCCATCCACCTATCATCTATCCATCCGTCCATCCATCCGTCCGTCCAGTCCATCCGTCATCCATCCATTAATCCATCCACCCACCCATCAACCATCCCTCCACCCATCCCTCCAGTCATACATATATCAATCCATTCATCCATCCATCCCTTCATTAATCCATTCGTCCACACATTCTTCCATCCACTCATCCATCCATCCATTATCCATCCCCCGTCCAACCATCCATCCATCCATTCATCCATCTATCCATCCATTCATCCATCTGTCCATCAATCATCCGTCCATCAATCATCTCTCCATCCATCCATCAGCCATCCATCCATTCAGCCATCATCCATCCATCCATCTTTCCGTCCATTCGTCCACCCATATTTTAGATATCCACACTAGATAACACTAACACAGCCAGTAATCATTAAGACTAATCAGCCACTGTCTTATTTCTCTCTCTGTTCATCTTTCCAACACTGACCGACCAGACATAGCAGATACAACGCCAAGCAGTCCTCAAGGTCCGTCAGAATTGAACAGCTGTGACGGGGACTGGTCCTTTGTACATGGACACTGTGTTAAATTATTTCCAAGGGCAGTGTTCAAAACCGCCAAGACGACTTGTAAAGATCACACCAGCGTGATAGTAGCAAATGTGACTCTCCTGGGACAAATACTGCCAGGTGAGTTTTCATTAAACTAATGTTGTGTTAGTCCGTTACCTGTATCTTAAAGATCAGCTTTGGTTGCTTTGTTGACTGTGAATCTAAAAATGACCGTACTTGTTCATGAGATTGTTATGTTACTAACCTTGCCTTTCTGCTCTGATCATGTTGAATAAATCCAAAGAATCCTTACTATTACTATTAATATTCGTAGTTTATTCTCATTATAATCTTTTCTATAATATTATTCGGAAAGACACCCAGCGTTGTTAAGACTAAAACCTGCTTCTGCTCGCCTCCTCCCTGTTTCTCTTTCTCGCCCTATCTCTCCTCCTCTCCATCATACATTAAAACCTAACCAAATTGCGCGTATGTTAAGTAGCACAGTCTTCCATGTGCGTTGGTGCACAACGCATACAGTTTTTATCATAGGAAAAATGCAACGAAGTGACCGGTCTTGAAAGACAGTGAATTAAAAGCCATAAAGGTCCAAAGACGACACCGCGCGATGACAAAACGAGTCGCAAAAATGCATTTTTCCATTAAAAAAAAAAAGACGCTCTAGTTTTGGCAATTATCAGTGGTCACCTTATGATCTGAAACCTGGATAAAAAATATCTGGTTTGTTTTCTGTTTTGCACAATAACTAGTGCCAAGCACTGGTAAGCCCTGAAATACATACAGTATATTAATATCGATTTATATTGTTATTGTTGTTGTTATTATGTTTATCTTAGTCAACACCATGACCAAAAAAAAAAAAACCCATGTAGATTTCCTCAAAGTCTAAAGAGATTATCAACATTCACCCAGGAATGTTCATAACTATCTACAAAAGACAAGTCGCTGGTAAAGCAGGGAGCCAAACGTGACTTGAAACATGTTTTGTTGTTTTTTTTAATCCTATCTTGTGAACATGACAATGATGAAATTTATCTGTTTCAATTTTGGGCGACATGACAGGTCTTTTTGCACACTTATAATTCAAAGATTTTTAATGTAATGATGCTAAATAAATGAATAAATTCAGAGGGTTTTTTAATATACTAACCACGTCTCCGTCCAAACTGAGGTGGTGAGATTATCATAGTTTAGACACAATATTCAATTCTGTCCAACATCTGTTCAACATAAGTGTACTTTGATGAGTGGGGTATTGCTCAATGTGGGCAACATCCTTTTCCAGTTCAATGTGAACACATATACTAGTTTTTCCGGAAAGTTTGTACTCTGGAAACGTTTTTTTATGTTTGGTTTTTTTGTATGTTTTTTTTGTTGTTGTTGTTGTTGTTGTTGTTGTTGTTGTTGTTGTTTTGGGGGGGGGGGCAAATACAGGACAGACGCTGAATTATTCAACAGCACGTTTGGATGGGGTTTATGCACAGAAATGGCCTTTTTTTTTAAGTGCCTTTGATGAAAATGCTTTCTGTTTTATAATGAGTATTCAACAAGCATAGATTCTTATTTATAAGCCTTTGAACAACTTGACATCATATTTCATGCATAGCCTGTTTTCTTGTGAAATACATGTGTGGGCTTTGAGTAAGGGGGCTGGGGACAAATGGGGAGGGGCCATGAAAGAAAATTTGGAGCTTAAGGGGGCTATGATCTGAAAAAGGTTGAGAACCAGTGCTTTAAGGCTTTTATTATTGTTTTATTGATGACTAATATAACACAAAGACTCAACTGCACGGCCACTGATCCCATCCTATGCTATGAAGAAATCAGCTAAAACGGGTGTTAAGGGCAGTGAAACTGACACACAAAGTTTCATTGCGCTTACCCTGGACATGAAACGAGACAAAAACCATTTCCCTTCTGCCTTTATGAAAAGGAATTATATCTTTTTGACAATGTATGAGCAGAAAAGAAAGTTATAGATCTTTGAAATCATAGCTACATATTATCGAGGGCCGCTTGATAAAGTATGATTTTTTTTTTTTTTTTTATAAATTGGTATTTTTGAATGCTTGACAACCTGCGGGGTTATGTTTAAAATTAGGGGAAATTTTGAAAAATCAAGAGTGAAAACTTTTTTTTTAATCTGAAGATAACTAGCTTGCCCTTTGAAGAAAGTTATTCTGCTGCTGAACATTTTGTTTAAAGCGTTCTACGACAGTTTAAAATGCTGCTGTCGAAGTGAAGTACTCCTTTAGTTTCTGATCCATTTTCCTGTAAATAGTTTCATTATCTGAATCTCTATTTCCATAGAACTCGTGCCAAAGGACGCAGCGGTGTGGCTGTCACATAGAACAGGGATTTCTTGCACAGTGTACAGATTATCGACCCTCAAAGCATGGACTTCACATTGCATGGCCGAGCGTACTTTTGTCTGTGAAAAACTGCCCATAGGTAAAGAATTAACCGGTCATGTGAGTGAATGAGTGATGGGTGCATTATTTATTGATGATCGATTGAGTGACGAGTGAATAAGCCAGTCTATGAATAAGTGAGTTTTAAGGTACTCGTAAGCATGTGAATGAGTGATCGACTCTGTGTATGTGAGTGATGCTTTAGAAATTAAATGAGAGGGGAGAAATAAATTTTTGAATGGGCGAGTAGCAAGAAGAAGTGAACAAGTAAGTGATAATGAAAAAGAGAATTGAAAGGTAAAAGTCTGATTATAGACCCTGTGGAAATAATTGAATTATGTATTGTTCTAAAATAACTTCTTCCCTTGGAAAATCCGTGTATCCAAATTTGGCATGACCCGTTTAATTAAACCATTTTGAATGAACTAAAAAATTTTCTCATTTAAACAGTAAGAGTATGCAAGGAGATTACTTCATGGCCTTATGTCAAAATCGTCGCAAACATAACAGTCGTGTGAACTCGAGGTGTTTTACCAAAGCTACTAGACACGATAAGATGAGACACTCCCTTCTTCGAGCCACTAAAAATTAATAATCGTGCACACAATTTGCGCGCTGATTGTGGACGGGGCCCATGGCGTATTACATGGAAAGAATGTTTGATATAATGAGAAACTAATGATGCCGATTTGTTACAGAGCTACTGCGAATGAAAAAAGGACAAACTTTTTTTTTATATCGATTGAAGTTATAATCACACAGTAAGTGAATTCAATCAAAGCCTACAGTGACAGCTAAAGAGCAAACAAAATTCATTATTTTCCCTATGTTTGCTTTGTAAAATATTGCACGATTCATGTCTTCCACACATTGGCCGCTAGATGGCGGTGCAAAAGCTGTGCGCGCTAGTTGTCTCATCTTATTCTATCTAGAGTCTTTTGTTTTACCGACACATGAGTGTGTGATATCAATCCCGATGTTTGATAGGAGGATATTTCGAGTACCTAAGAATAACAAAAGTGTGATTATTGATACTCAAAAAACGTGTTTGCTGTTGAATAAGCACTAAATAATGACGTAAATTACCTATTTGATGACGTCTTGCTTGCACTCTCATGTGTTGGTAAAGCTCGTAGTGTACATCCAACACATCAGTGACCGATTTTAATATAAGGTTATGAAGCAATCTCATCCATTTAGTTGGACTTTTATGTGAGAAAATATTTTTTTAGTTCAGATCAACTTGTTCACAAGGCATTGCCAAATTTGAAAACACGGATTATGAAATGGATGACGTTACCTTCGATGAACGCAGTTCACTCATTTCCACGCGGACTGTAGTGATGGATAATAATAATAATATGTGTATTCAACGGTTGAAAAAACATTGAACTTTAATAGAGAGCGAGGCACCACCCATCAAACACATTAAGGAAGTATATCGGGCATTAAGTTATCCTGACAGTCTATGGGAGCGGCATTATGCCCATGGCGTGAGTTGAGGTTTTCTCTTGCAATCTTTATGTACATGTACTGATGAACGAAAAAGTGATACATTAAGAATTTGGTGTTTGACTCTGTCAATGTTGGAGTGAAAATTTATTTACTGACAGCATTAGGTGAAGTTTTGTAAATGAGTCAATGGGAGATGTAATTTCAAGTGAGTTAACAAATTATTTAATGTAATGTAATCCTTCAAAGACAAAGAGTGGTGTATTTAATTTACTAAGTCAGTGAACGAAAATAATTGTTTTATTTAATCAATAATTGACAGAAAGTTCATCACTAAGAAACCTCTGCTCTCATGAAAATAAATTAATTTCACAGTTATCGACAAAGCCTTGACGATTGCCATAGAAAGTGACATAATACTATTTTTTACCAGTGTCATTGAGGTTCCACAAATATTACAAACAACTACAGTAACATCAGCAACATCGTATTCCCAGTAAGAATTTAACTTGGTATTATCGACTTGCGTTTAAGGTTAGATCTAAGCATGTGCATAATAATAATTATAAACATGGAAAGACTTCAAATGAGTCCGGTCCCAGGGACAGTCCTTATGGACAGCTATATCGTTACGCACTTGTTTATCAACGTTATCTTCTGTCATACTTGTTCATTATCTTTCTGATTATTCTCCCTGAACTCCACTACTCCATATCTAACTATGAAAATCATTTTTATGTGTTCGCTTAAATATATAGTTATACTTCAGATAGACGTATCTACTTTTTAGCAGTCACTGAGTCATGCACAAAATGAATACACTGCAAACCACATTTCAATCTGAGCCCTTATAAAAAAGTATGTTTATATAAACATGACACATGAGTTGAGTATGTAAAAGGTTAAGCAGAGAGTTTTCCTTGAGATATTACAAGATGTACTGTTTGATTCAATTGTAGTTTTAAAGAATATAGCTCTATGCCTGTAAGACGTGAACTCTGACAGCTGAACTTGACAGAAGGATTCAGGCATTAGAGATGAGATGCTTCCGCAAGATCCTTGGCATCTCACACAAAGACCACATTATCAACTTGGGGATCCAGACCGCAATGACGCAAGCCAGTGAACCATAGGAAGATCTGTTGTCCAGAATTGAAAGAAGGCAAATCAGATGGTATGGTCATGTATCAAGATCAACAGGACATGCCAAAACCATTCTACAGGGAACAGTGCGAGAAGGCAAACAGAGGGGAAGACAGAAAAAGAGATAGGAGGGCAACATCAGTGAATGGACTGGTTTCACATCCAGCAACTGCCTCAGAGCATCTGAAAACACGGAGGGATAGAGGAATCTGGTTTATAAGTTTTCTGTGGCGCCTGGGATAGAGAGTTAGAGAAAGAGAGAGAACGTGCGGTAAGATGCAGAGGGTCAAGAAACGATTAGGACAGAGAGAGAAACATTAGAGAAAGTAAGGGGAAAAAAGAAGAAAGAAGGAGAAGAAAGCGTCAAAGATTAAAAATAAGAGAGAAAAAGAAAGAGAAGAAATATGAGAGAGAGAAAATAAGGGGAGGAGAGAAACGGAAATAGAAATAGAAAGAAAGAATCAGCTAAAACAACTTTTCTCTCCTTCTTTTCTTAGGGACGTCAAGTAGACAAGGGAATGAACCCAGTACCACATCTCCACTGGCACCTGAAACTACACTACCAGCAACAACAGCAACAACCATCACGCCGGCCGCTACCACCACTTCCAGTACAAGAACCACCACTACCACTACAAGAACCACCACTACCACTACCACGGCAGTTTTACAGCCCAACTGCCCTGAACTCGATCCTACAAAATGTCCAGTAAAGTGGTATCCAGTGGGCGACAAATGCATGATGGTCAACACAATGTCGGTAACCTACTCCACTGCAGAGAGACATTGCACAAGATTTGGTGCCAGCTTACTGAGCATGCATGGAGACAAATCTATAAGAGCATGTCTTTATCGTAAGTAGCATCAAAACTTTACTTTTATCTTTAGTTACTAAATAAATCATTTTAGGTCATAATTATCACGCTGTAACTATATTTATTTCGAGTTAGATCATTCCTTTTTAAATTTATTTACATGCAACATTCATTCATCTTTGTCTATCCCAGAGCATGTATAATATTTTACGTACAAATGGCGTGCTCAATGTGTAAGCTTGACAAATTTTCCATAGGATCAGTCTGAGAATCTAATATGTATACCAGTTGGTACAAATGTGTGCCTTACACCATAACTCTAATTAAAAATGTTATCTCTAAGTGCATCAGATGGTCCTCCAGTTTGTTGGACATCATTAAATGCCCTAATGCATATATTAAGCCTTTACTCAGCCACTGTAAAAACCATATTGTTTTATCTTCAAGTCTCCCTTACTACTTAGACTCAGATGTCTTTATTTTCGTATTTTCGATGACACATCAATTCATTTCCCCGCGTCTCTTCCTGTCGTTCTGAGTACGTAAATTAGGTTCAGTTCACACTGCTTACTAAACAGCCTGTTGACGTTTTGAACAGTGTGAGAGTGTTTTCTGTTTAGTGTGCGTCACTATGTTTTCTGGACGCCTATTGCTCGACACTTAGAGCATGAACTCGTGCATAACCCGTACTCGGGTATGTTTATCTTTTTTTACCGTTCAGCGAGGTTTCTTGAAGAGTCGTTAAGTCGACGCGATGCTTCGCAAGTAGCGATTTTAGCCAGGGTTGGGAAACAAGCAAGGCGGATGATAGTTGCAGGGTTGCTCCAGACAACATGTAAAACAGCTGACCTGTGTCTCAAGGAGAGAAAGAGAATGAAGAAATGTAAAAGGCCGCTGCGTGCATTCACTGTAGGATGCACAGCCGAAGTACTTTGGTGCAGGAGACGATGTGTCCATTACTTGTCATACAGAATGCTATCCGGTCCCGTTCGTACAAATTGTCAGTGCAGACACAGGGGATGTGCTGCCAAATACATATGGCAGATATCGGGAAGGTCTGGCCTTCACCTTGAACATTTCCAGTGTCAAGATATGGGAACTAACTACATACGAGTGTCAAGGCATGCCATATTTTTTCATACCTGACCGGAAGTCGGTTGATCTATTGGCTTAACAGTTGTAAGTGTATTTCTAATTATACACATTTATTATTATTTCAGTAAGAGTGGTCCCTACCGCTGGGGCACTCTTGTTTCAACCATATCGGGAGAGCTGGGTTTTATTGTTTGTTTTGTCGTCTTCTGTTCTCTTTTATTGTCTTCCTTCTGAGGCAGCTCAGTACAGGCCCGGGAGGAGGGTGGGGACAATGCGTGGATCTGCAAACAGGTAAAGCACAGCGATTGCTTTGTTTAACAAGTAAATGTTTGGCACAGAATGGTATTATCTAGCACACTTTGAGTGGGAATCCCTAAAACTGAAAAAAAAAAAAAATCATGAATTTTTTTTTATAATGTCAGCCTGGAGTCTGAAACTCGACTCAAAGCACGTTTTTGAAAGACAATAATCAGCTTGTTATTATTGTCACCGGTAGTCGAGGGGACGCTGTGGTGATGAAATATGCCAAGCCTCTCCATCTGTGTGGATCATGTGCCAATGCTTGAGTTTACAGTGCAACTTCTTTTAAGTCCATTCAGTGATGTTGACGTCCCATTTCTTAGTCTGTCTGTCTCTTCCCCTGCTGCCCTGAACTTTGTTTGGTAGGTTTTTCTTTTAAGAGACCATGGGCTCTAGTGCTATATAATTCCAGTGTTCTCTCCTTGATTATTGTGAGGAGGTCTTTGAGGTGGTCTTTGGATTGTCTCATAGTGTTGCACACATCTTCACTTGTTCTGTGGTCTAAGTAGGAGATGGCAATGATTATTAATAATTATGTTGCATCTCATCTCAGCTGCTTGTATTCTTCTCTGCTGATCTGCTTTTAAAATCCAGGACTCACGCGCGTTTAGAAAAGTGGACATGGCCAGTTCACCAGCGATCTAGTGGGTAATACTGGGAGAAGGTTATACTGTCATAACAGAAATTATTGTTATGGTCAGAATCGCAAAAATCAGCCAGGAGACAAACTGACAGTTTTACTTTTCATTGTCTCATTATTTCACTTCTCCATTCCTATCAGTGATGTCGTTTGTTTTATTAGGCCTGGATATCTTCATTTACTCCAATGTCACTTGCTGCTGCTGCTGCTGTTGCTGTTCTTGTTTGTTGATGTTGTTTTCTGTACGTTCTTTGAAAGAAGTGACGTCATAACTCATACTTTCTCAACCAGATGAACTAAAACGTGAATCAATAATTGATGATCAAGTGTGGGGAACTTCGAACTCTCACTACAACTACATTGGCGATGCGTCCACATTCTCCCTCAATTCTCCTGGTCCCTATTCTCACCCATTTGCTTGTGTACTAAAGCAGACAGGTAAGGACAGAATAAACTGCCTTAATTACAATCAACAATGGCATTTACCATTAAAAGTAATGGTGCTTATCATTCTGGAACTGCAAAACAAAAACACTGGCTTACATGTTTGATGCAAAGAACTGTTGTTTGAGTAGAGATACAACTTTATTATAAACAAATACTACAGTCCCTTTTTTTTTCTTTTTTGAATGATGGTCACTGTATGAAAAGCCTTTTTTAACAGTATGTTTTTCGGGGTACGTCTTTCGTTACTAAATTCAGAACTCTTCAAACTTGCACCAATGCACCCACCAGAGAATTGTTTAGTGAACTCGACATGGGCAGGAGAAACTTTCGAATGCTGACCAAACAAAATGGCTGCGAGAGCCTTCAGTTGTGACAAGGCCTTGATCTTGAAGTGGAACATTTTGCAGTTTGTATTAGTGTGGTTGTTGTTGTTTGTGGGGGGGGGGGGGGTGGGGGGGATTTCAACTTAACCAATTATTCTTCTTCAATGCCTTGTCCGTAGCAATTCATTATTTACTACTTTTCTTGTCATACTTGGCTGTTTGTTTCAGAATACAAGCAAATGTCAGTTAAAATCTATGGCCTGACAGTGAATCGCGTTCGTGTCGATCTGATGGCCTTATTCTGGTACTTTGATATGGTGAGCAGAGGAGATGAGCTGCAGTTCCATTGTGAGACCGAAGGCAAACCTACCCCGATTATCAAGATGCAATTTGGAGATCAGGACGTCAGTTACAAGAACAGAGCTGTGGTACCTGAATGTGGAAACGTTGGAAATTTTACATGTGTGGCCAGTAACGGTTTTGAGACGGTGTCACGGAGCACAATTATTTATTCCAGGTGTATGTGTCAATTTTGAATGTATCTTTAGTATAAATGTTTCGTTGGAATTGTCAGTCTCAGGTAATTTTCTTAAGTCAATTTATTTTATTTTTTTGTTGTTTTTTTTTTTTTGTGGCGTACACCAATTGAAATTTTGATGATATAATTAAAACAACTGTATAACTCTAATTTTGTTATTATATTGCAATTATTGTCATCATCATGATGAGTATTACTGTCGAGATGGACGTCAGGGGGTATCTACACGGGCATTCCCAAGAGAGGAAACAGAATAAAATACTCCCTGTATGCGCGAAATTTTAGCATAATGCAGCATGTTTTCCTTACATCCCGGTCAGCAAACGTATAGACTTCAACCGCCGACCGGCGCTACACTGTGGCGACGACATGCCTGCTCCAGCTATAACTGGGCTGCAATGGCACAAAGGCAAATTTCCCAAATGGGATTAAAGAATTATACAAATACAAATTATGATGAGTATTACTGTCAGTCGAGACTGACGTCAGAGGGTATCTACTCAGGCATTACCAAGAGAGAAAACAGAACAAAATACTCCATGTATGCGAGAAAGTTTACCATACTGCAGCATGTTTTTCCGTATACCCCGGTCAGCAAACGTAAAGTCTTCAAATTTTATGCATTTCTTATAAAAGATTGTGTCAAGAACGTTAGAGTCTGCAATTTGTATATGGATTAGAAATTATAAAAGATTAAATGTCAATGAGTATGGACTGTATTAAAGACTGTATTCTGTATTAAAGCCTATTACTGGTAAAGCATTATAAGTGGACTCCCCTACCCACCCACACCCTCCCTCACATGACTACACACGGTACTTGTGAAAGGACATCGGACTGAAATGGGCAATGAAAAGGAAAATTAGATAAAAGAAAAGGCGAAAAGAGAGTGGGAGAGAATGTAAACGATGTCCATGCCCGGGAGGAACGGAGGAGAATCAAAACGTTTTGTTGTTATTAGGATGGGGGTGGGGGGAAGAATTTGGTTTCAAAGTCCTGAAACTCTATCGAAATATGCTTCAGTTTCCTGCATGCTCACACGCGTGTTGAAAGTGGGGATCCCTCAATAACGCTGTGGCTTGTGTCCCTCCTCATCATAACGGCATGCGACTCACTGGGGTGTAGGAAGCTCTTCTTAGCTTACCGCCTTTCTTTTTCTTTTCACTGCTGGTTTTCTTTCTTTCTTTCTTCTTTTCTTTCTTCAATCCGTCTTGGCATTTTATTTCCCTTCTCGTCAATTTTCTGTTTCTCCCAAAGGCGACCCCAAAGTTAAGGATTTAACAGTGACGCCGAAGCACATTCGAGCAGGAGATGATGTGTCCATCATGTGTCATGTAGAAGGCTATCCTGTCCCTTACGTGCAAATTCTCAGAACAGACACATGGGACATTGTGTCAAATACATATTACAACCAGCCAGAGGGTTTGACTTTCACACTGAACAATTTCCAATGTCAGGATATGGGAACTACATACGAGTGTCAAGCCTTGCGAGATTATGTCATTCGGGACCAGAAGTCGATTAATCTATGGACTGACAACTGTAAGTATATTAAATGGTATGATTATACTGACAGAATAATGATAATTATTATCTACCACAAAAGAACTCAGTCTAGACAGCTTGATTCTTTGACATTTGATATGAAGAAAGTTTCATCTTCCTAATAATTCTTTGTCAAACAAGCCATTGTTCATATCTTCTGACTATTTTTTTTACATTAAAGTTTCACCCCAAATCCATGTTAATTAAGTTATAGGTGTGTCCGTGTAAAAGCTTTATAGTAAGCAAAGGACAGTTGAGCTCTTGGAATATTGTAGAAGGTTATCTATTTTCAACAGTTTACTCCCATTCTCTAAGGCGACTTGAGTCTCTTATCTCTTGAAATGTATCAGATCAGACCAACTGAGTTAAGAAAACACATGTATTGCCGTTCTAAAGCACCCAAGAATTGATTAAGTTGCTATTGCTTATATCCAGAAAGCAATGAAAGTTTAAAACAATGATGCTGAAGACCAATTTTTCCGGATTCGATCTTCCATTCACTTTCTCCTCCATTAATGCATTTGCTTACTTATTCATCCACTGACACACACATTCGTTCCTTCCTTTATTCATCAATACTAACGTTTGCACTTGTTTCTGGAGCTGAAATTATTACTTTGTGATTTGCAAGTACACGCGTAATAGGTTGCTGATTAGAAAATGCATTAATCATACTCATTTGTAAGTGTTTTCTTGTTCTGTCAGTGTTTTTGGGTCGGCTCCTACAGAAACCAAAATTATAATCCAAAAGCTGTTCTTGTTTTGTTTCTTTTGTTTGTTTGTTTGTTTTTGTTGCTGTTTTTTTTGGTCTTGTTTTGTTGTTGTTTTTTTTGTGGGATACGGCACGCACTGCTCTCAAGGCAGATGGGATTTCCTGGTCGGCCAAGCACAAACACTTGACGAATGAAAAGTGAGGCGACTGGGTTATGAACTTCTTGCTGGCTGCGTTGCAGTCGATCGGGTGGAATTTTGACAAGCCTTCTCTCCAATTACAGAACAAGTTTACGGGCAAACCAGAAAGAATTTCAGCTGTACCTACCCTGAAATATTTGTCTGGAAACCTGGCCATATTTTGTCTGTTCTATTGCAAATCGCTTTTGAGTCCGCCAAGAGCGAATTTGAATACAAAGACAATGGTCACCATGGTGTATTTACAAACTCTCAAATTTGGAACTTCGATTTCTCATAGCCTCGTTTTGGCATAGTCCCATTTTCTCAGAGCCGCCCTCAGATGTCTTGTTCTGTTCATTCAAATCATGATTTATATTCCTATTTCAGGCCCTCCAGTTCTGTGAAAACCGAAGACTCACATAAAACCATATTTGCTGCAGTAGGTGACACAGTGACGTTTTCACTGTGTATTGTGGCCTACCCTGGCATCAGTGAGACAATGTACTTCAATGACACACCAGTCGCTGCAGCCAGCCCGGGCTATAATGGTGTTATATGGAACTACCAGAAAGTGACAAACCACGGTGATCACACAATCAGTGTAACTGTAACTCTCAATGACATTAAACCAGGAAGTTACGGTGAACTCAGGCTTAGAGTCTCCCAGCTGGAATACAAAGTGTCTCTGATAGCGCAAGGTGAGTCTAAATCTCACTATTCCGTAACATCTGTGACATGACGTATGTCTGTGATTCAATATTATTTTTCACGACAATTTACACATGCAGTGCTTACTTTGATTTATCTTTCTTTGTTGTCGTCATGACCATGATAGTTTCATGGTCAATTATTTGGAACAGTCAGATAAGAGAGACTAATGGCAGTACGATTTATTACAGTGTGCACAGGTTGGTTCAGTTTCGCTTTGTTTATTTTCGACTGAAAGATCCAATCCCATGAATAAATTTGGTTGTGCCAATTCTTCAGCGGCGTTATTTTCTTGCCATGGTCCATGGAAATAGTGCAAGCCGCTCTTTTTATAAATTCCCAAAGACAGGCACGTGAAAAAGACATATAATATCTTGGAAACTTCTCTAAACTAATAAAAGTAAAAAGTATCCAAATGACAACAGGAAATATCATCATGATTGCACGGATTAGACGATGGTAATGTTAGCATATACTAAATGAAATACTTAAAGAGCACAGAATACATTTAGAATGTGTTGTCTAGTTCTCTTATAGATTATTTCTGAAGGTGAACTTCTGGACACACTCCTTTTTCTTCTGTGCACATCTCAGCTTCAACATTTACATTCTAAACGTGCTGGTTATAACAACGAAAGTACTTTTATGAATCAAGTTTTCACTGTTTTTCTACGAAGGGTATCCATAGTATGTGCCTATGGACATGAGAACTAAGTAAAACATATAATTTCAAAAGATACGTATCTATTAGATGTACCTATTGAAACGCATTTAAAACATGCACTTATCAAAACGCTAACTATGGATAATTTTCTAAATTGTGAAAGAGTGTTATCTAGGCAATATAATTGCTTCTGCACAGGTCCTCCAGTCTGTCCAGATAATAATATTATTATATTAACCAGTCAGGGGCCAGATTACATCGAGTTGTCATGGACACCGGGATTTGATGGCGGCGCCAGCCAATCATTTCACGTGTACCATTCGCCAGACAATGTTACATGGAGTAGGACTAACCATGAAGCAGTGCAGGCAACGTCGACCAACGTCAGTGGTTTAGTGGAAAACACACCCTATATCTTTAAGGTTATAGCCTCTAACAAATTCTCTCACAGGTTCAATGAAGACACGTGTGAAACACAGGTCAACGGTCAAACAGGTAAGTCTAGCTGTTCTACGGAAGTTTCAGTTGCGTCTATAGAAAATGCTTGTTAGATATTTGTATTCGTCAATCTCTTTGGGACAATAGTAATAATGATAAAACCGTAATAGCAAAATTAAACCAAACACTTATATTTAAATAATAAATATCTATGTACGACGCTTTCGTAACCATACTTACGGTCAATATTTTTCATGTTTATATATTTATTTGCACTGCAACTTTTATCAACTACTGTCTGTGGTACTGAATAATTTGAGTTATTTCAGGTTGTGGCTGACATCGAAATGTTGACGTTCCCTGTAAATATTTGGTTTTAATTTGAATTTTCTTTTTCTGTTAGGTGAACTGGCACAGGATTCCACATTTAGTGTGTTACAAAAAAAATGCACATAGTCATTAATGCACTGTGGCAATTAAATCAACAATGACATCAATTTCTTTCCCAAGTGTACTTAAGTTGTAATTTTGTATGTATTTTTGTTAAACGATGTGATCTTTAACATGTTGTTGATTATTGGACAGTTGGACCTCCCACTGCATCATGTATTATTATATTGCAGTAATGTGATTGCATGTGGCTTTTTCAATTCTCTTGTCCTTTTATTCATATTTTCTCATGACTAAATTATTTGTTTTATCTTTTTTTTTTTTTTTTTTTGGTCAACATTTAACCATCATCGCTTTCATGAACAGTGTCATCATCATCATCATCACTCACAGCAGCGGCAGCTGCAACATCAAGTGCAGCAGATTCATTATAATGTTTTATATACAAATGTTTAATAACCTAAATCAAGCCAAAATGTGTTTTCAAATTGATATAATGATTCTATTTTGTACCATTTTCATATTAACGTGTTGGTTTTACTCGACAAGGTGCTGAATACTTATTTTTTGATAGACAGACAAGTTCCAGCACCATGTTTTCTTAAACTGATGCATTTCCTGTGACATGGACATTTGGCCTGTATTGTCGTCATCCTGAAAAGTGACTTCTTTAATTCTAACACCCGACATACAAATCTAGATCTATCTGGCCTCTGTTTCCAGTAACTGTGACATCAAACAACCGACAGGTTCAATCTCTATAGAGATAGGGATGACGTAAAGTATCATTAAACTGTTGAGTTGTTGATTTAGTGATCGCTGGTAACCGATTCGTGTATCTGAGCGATTATCACTTATCTCGTAAAGTCAGGAAAGAATGGTTTAGCCACTTTTGGTGTTGTTGTTTTGTCTCTTTTGTTTGGTTGGTTGTTTGGTTGCTTGGTTGGTTGGTTGGCTGGTTGGTTGGTTGCTTGGTTGGTTGGTTGGTTGGTTGGTTGGTTGGTTGGTTGGTTGGTTGGTTGGTTGGTTGGTTGGTTGGTTGGCTGGTTGGCTGGTTGATTGGTTGTTTGCTTGGTTGGTTGGTTGTTTGGTTGCTTGGTTGTTTGGTTGCTTGGTTGGTTGGTTGGTTGGTTGGTTGTTTCGTTGCTTGGTTGGTTGGTTGGTTGGTTGGTTGGTTGCTTGCTTGCTTGGTTGGTTGGTTGGTTGGTTGGTTGGCTGGTTGGTTGGACGGTCGGTCGGTTGATTGGTTGGTGTTGCTGTTGTTGTTTTTATAAAGCAAGATTATATAAAAGAGGTGGAGGTGGGTGATGTAGGGTAGGAAATTGACAATACCGTCACATATCTGAATGTATGGTAATTATATTAACAGTTTCTCAATATTTTTTTATCTATTTTCAGTGACGTTTTCCAAATGAATTTAAAATTCCTGAAAAACAATTTATTTTTGTGCAGTATTTTACTCATTCTTTCATTAAACAAATCCATACAGGAACTTGACGACACCTGGTCATCTCATGGCCCTGAAGACCTGCCAGAACCTTCAGTTGTCTTGTTAGTGCAACATTTCAAGCCATGTCAGGTCATCATATTATGTTGCATCAATTCCCTGGCCCCTTGGCGTTGACACCGGCGGTCCAACCTAAGTAATCGCTCGTTAAATGCGTTTTATAAATGTGAGAAGGTCTTTGAAGACATTAGGACACACAAGACCTGAGTGGAGTTGTTGTACCATTCGGTTGGGGAAAATCAAATAAACGTAAAAATATTGATAAGACGTTTTTTGTACTCAAAATTACATGATATATTTGTATTTGTATTTGTATAACTCTTCAATCCCATTTGGGAAATTTGCTTTTGTGCCATTGCAGCCCAGTTATAACTTGAGCAGGCACGTCGTCGCCACAGAGCAGCGCCGGTCGGCGGTTGTTTGTTTTGTTTTTGTTTTGGGGTGGGGGGATGAGGGAGGAAGGGGGAATGGTAGGGAGGAATTTTATTTAATTTTGCCCGGGCAGCGGCCTGTTTGGGCTGCTCTTTTCCATTTTGCAACTGTCAAGGTATCTTTAACCTGCGCAACGTGCACATGGGCCCTCCGAATTTTTTCGTCCTTATCCGAGGAGACTAGTTACTCGATTCTACCCCCCAATAGGATCAGGGACACGAAAATATGAAAAACATCCCAAACTTCCAACATGCCTGCACCGGCCGGGTTTTGAACCCAGGACAATTGGCATGAGAGGCAAGCACCTTGCCTCTAGATCACCTTGTCCACTTATAGAGATTAGAATAGTGATAAAGAGTATTATTTATTCAAAGTCACATGACATAATAATTATAGATATTAGAATAGCGATAAAAAGAGTCACTTTTTCAGCGTTACATGATATATAGAGATTAGACTAGTGATAGGAAGTGTTCTGAGTCCAAGTTTTAATTTAAAGAGAGAGATTATTCATTTCTAGGTCTGTTTATATAACATAGGTGAATTGCTTTTGACTTTGGGCCTACTGTCTCTTTGGCCATGAATTCCTTATTTAAATAGATTTGGTTCACATTTCAGTTCCCTCTTTGATTTTTTAAAGACCCTCTTTGAACTCATTGGGTCTTCAAGCAAAATTCTTCAATTCCCCGTTTGTTGTTTAAAACAAAATAGAAAGAAATTGGGACTTTGCTATTTCTGGGTCAAACTTTGATGGAGTATTTCTAAATGTTGACAATTTAACACTAATGCCACCCTACCAACAATTTCTCTGATTTTTATCCGCTGAGTGACACGCGTTGTTTATTTACTCAACAGGAAATGTTGCTCAACTGGGAAAAAGCCAGAACTTCCCGCAAGTACGTGCTTCAGTCTAATGACTTAGTCATATTTCCTCGTTTCTTTACTGATTTTATACATTGGGCCAGAAAATTTGAGGGTGTAAATTATTTTGTAAAAGTGCTATTTGAATTTATGTACCTTAGTTGATGGAAATTATGTTCGACTTTTTATTCTCATTATTGTATCATGTCAACTAACACTGCAGAATCACATGGTTATTTTTTTTTAATGTGTTGAACAGGTTTTGTAGCAAACGTTTCATTCTCAATATTGATTATGAATGCATTCCCATGCCTTTTTCCATAATATCTATAATATCAGCAGAGGCATCCGGTGGTGGCCCGGTCTCCATTCCTTTACACAATGATGAAAAAGCAGCAGGGTTTTTTCTTTCTTCTGTCCCGTGATATATAGCTAGTGTACCTTCATCTTGTTTCGAGGTCTTTATTTTAGGAGGTTCGCTGCCCTTGGCATTTACACCTCACTTTACTTGTTTTTTATTATTTCTTGTTCTGGCGGGGGGGGGGGGGGGGGGGAGATGGTATGGATAAATTTTAATCTATTAATTTCAATTTTGCCCGAGCAGCGGCCTTTCGGCCTGCTCTTTACGATTTCCAACTGCCAAGGTATCTTTAACATGCGCAACGTGCACACGGGCCCTCCGAATTTTTTCGTCCTTATCCGAGAAGACTAGGTACTCGATCCTACCCCCCAATAGGACCAGGGACTTGAAAATATGAGAAAAATCCAATTTCCAAGAACTACTCGATCCTACCCCCCAATAGGACCAGGGACTTGAAAACACGAGAAAAATCCAATTTCCAACATGCCTGCACTGCCCGGGTTTAGAACCCGGGACCCTTGGCATGAGAGGCGAGCACCTTGCCTCTAGACCACCTTGTCACCTTGTCATCTTCATCTTCATCTTTTCCTCTCTTTTTATTACAATGAATTATTATTATGAAACCAGTTTATTGTCTTCTCTGGCAGCTTATTTCGCACACTGAATATTCCAACATGAATAATGTAAATCAGCAAATATTGGTCTGTGATAATACACTTCTTCATGTTTTAAATTAATGTTTTATTTCATTCTCAAGAAATAGCTCAAAGGCTTGAAAAATATCTGAATTAAATCCACGTTAATATGTTATTTCAATTAACCTCATGTTAATATGTTATTTTTCTTTAATGAAACTGTAATCAATTAAGATTTATTTACAAAATAAAACGGAAGTGTAAATTATGATCAAAACTCTCTGTCTGTGATGCTTCAATTTCTGACCTTTTGATCTCTTTAGAAAACTCTTTGTGTATATTATGAATGACAGTCAACCATTGACTTTGTTCTGGATATATTTTGTTTGACGTGTTGGTGTAGAACACAAGCTGCAAATATGGAGTACATTTGCCTGTAAGGGGTAAATTCCAGTTACAGAGAGGGTAATTTTGCTAATTGTGGCTTTTTTACAGTCTCTATTTCTTCCACAATAAGTGAAATAGCATTGTAATGTGGTATTCTTCTTATTATTATCATCATCATCATCATCATCATCATCATTCATATTATTAATTGAACTAACGTGAAATATAAATGTTTAAAACCGTATTTTAAAATGTCTTCTTTATGGGTTGCTTTACTGTGGTGTAACATCAAATTTTTGAATGGTCAGTGGTACTGTTTTTATCTTTTCATTTGGAAATTATGGGAATACATGAACATAACAGACACACACACACGCACACGCACAAAAGCTTGGACTTTAGGATACTGCTTAAAAACACACACACACACACGCACACACACACATATAAGTAAATTATATGGGGAAAAATAGAAAGGAAAAGGGAAAGACAGTCAGAAATTGAAATTCAAGACAGAAAGAAGAAAAGAAAGAGAAAAGAAAGAAAGGAAGAAAGTTAAACTAATGCCTACTGTATTACGTTACATCATAAAAGTGAGTAAAATACTGTAAAATTCTAGTTGTTTGAACTATCAGAGAACATCAGGCAAATTTTACTCTTATAATGAATTTAGGATTCTGCAAGCCCTGCAATGCTATATTTAAGATACAATAATACATCATACCTCTCATGTATTAACATTTAAGACTAAACAATAAGACAAGATAAAATAAAAATCACTTTATAATCCCGTGACGGAAACTTTACCTTCACAGAGAATTTCAGAGCACCAACATGGTACACACATCCAAAGCATCATTTCGTAAACATGCCATAACTCAGCAAACAGGCCTTGTACATGAAGTGACGGTAAAAGTCAAACTGACTGATTTTCAATCTCAGACAGACGTCTAATATTATTGGTTTTGATTTTACAAGCTAAACCGCCCGCTCTACCAACGATAATAAGGGTATAATTTTATTTTGACATAAACTGGACAGGTCTAGATGAGGCCTTGTCAAGGAATAAACCTGACTCCGCCCTCCTTCCCTCCCCCAGCTAATTTCTCCTATCTATCCCATCTCCCCCCCCCCCCGTTCCCTCCCCCATCTCCCTACTCTCCCTCCCCTCTCCATCGATCCTCTGTTCGCAACACCCACCAATGTTTTCCCAAGCTTGGGCGACTTGACAAAGCTGCAACAGTAACTTCTTGAAACAACCTGAACACATTTTATACTACGTCCAACAATCATTTTTCGTACGCTACACAACACACACACTGACAAAGGCTGCTTGAGCCCAATTCTAGATCTAGATATAGGTCACTTTAATAACGGGACCAGTGATAATAGACTAATGTCGCGGATCGGGATTTTGGGGAATATAGATCGAGAGGTCCGCTTCCCAATCACACGAGCACAAAAAAAAAACAAAACAATTAAACAACTTTCACTCTAAAAACTAAATAAATCAATTTGAGTAACAGACTGCAAAGTTTATTTATCTAACAAATTCAAAGATAAAATATACAATAGATAACGAATACAATAGTAACTGTAAATGCTCAGCTAAGCTGAGGGGCAACTATGAAGTACTTAAGGCAATGTAATATGAAGTTATCTAAGTCACAATAAATTTACATTCAAAAGAATCTGCGCCCGAGGGCGACGGATCCTGTAAGGTTTAAAGTTCTATCTCTCTTCATACTAAAACATATTTATATAGCGTCTCTGCCAGGCGCGCTCTGGTGTAGTTCACACGTGGTCGCGGGAAATGCATGTGGTCTGGCAGTACTGGTCAACAGTCTACATGTGTAGGTGGCTGTAAATTCAGGATGGAATTAAAATCTTTAGCTCACCATTCGGCCCTCACAATGTGAGGGCTGTTGATATTAGCGCTGTGGGTTTAATGCTCAAACAAGTAGGCTTGGGCTCAGGAGCGTAGATTTCTGACAAGGCTCCATCACTGTACATATCAGCTCAATCGCTGCGTCTCTATGGCTTCTCATCTGGCTGAGAGCTCGCCGTCCACCTCGTAAATGGATTGTCTACATGTGGCCCAGAACTAAGTTCTGTATGGCCTTAAATACTGGACTGCATCTGCAGCTTACCGTCTAATTCCTGGATTGTGATTGGTGCAACCACTTCTAGCTCAGCTGCCGAACTGAGTTATTTTAAGTAACAGCCCTACGCAACGACCTTGGGTCGACATCAAAGGTCGAATCCCTCAAGACAATAAAATGTAATTTTATAGCAATAAATTCTTAACATGTTCAAAACCCCGAGCTTTTACTCTGGATCACGGATTTTCTGTACGTCAACAGACGTCTCCATAACATTTAATTCCTACTCACCCCTTCCCTCTCTACTAAACCTAGTTCAAAACACGAGATATAAAAAGTGCTCAGTCATGCACACCTACGCTGTCCGTCTATCCTTCCCCACACCTTCTGTCTATCTATTATAAAAAAAACTGTTCAAAACAAAACAAATTGTTTACGAGACCAAGTTAGGCTGGCTCGCACAATAATTACGTTTGTAAAAATTACTCACAGCTCTCTCACAAAAATTTAGTCAGTGGAAACATTTATGAATTAAATCTATTCTTGACACATCCCCCACCCCAGTGAAAACTTAGGGTTTGAACGACATAACTGTCTACTAACGTTGCTATGTAATAGTACTTTGGAAAGGGCTATATAGTAAAGAAATATATCGTTACTGAAAGTCAAAAAAAAATAATTCTAAGAACGTGCATTATCGATGGACAATAGCATATGTATATTTATATGCGACGTTCTGTGATAATATATAATTATTGTAGCACTTAAGAATTAAAGTGATAATCTTCTCTCACACAGACATACTGTAAAGACTGAAATATTGAGCAACTAGCTCATCGCTTCACTGAGCGTAATTAATACATTCATAGAACATGAACGAACAATAGTTAATTAAAGTAATGGTATCCTGGCAGCAGTAGGTCTGGTCGCTCGGTTTGCCATTTTCTCATCTCATTGACCCGCAGACAAAGGCGTCAAGGTTGTCTGAAACTCAGGTCATGGTCAGGATGGACGCTAGTGGAAAAAGGAATCACATGGAAATTTTGAGAAAGAATGTCCATAATTGGTAGGACAATATAATGTGAAACCATCCATGGTCTCCGAAAAAGGTGAAAAATGCTCAACCTCAATGCTTAACAGTCTCTATATAAAATAGCAACATATTCTGGTCTATCAATTACAAATTTCGCCATACTGGAGCTGAAATAACAAACGCCGACAAGATAATTAGCCTGACGTACTCTTTCAAAATCGGCGTAGCGCTCGTCTTGATTTAAGATTTATATAGCGCTTCTCGCATTCAACAATAATCTAAATCTCAATTAAAGAACATTACACTTTAATCTATTTCTAATTATATCCAATCCGGGATAGATGAGGTGCCACCAGGCGATAGCAGTTAATTTAATGCGCCGTTTCCGCACGCAAGCCATGCACACGTCAAGTGTCACAGTTATCTCGGTATATAGTCATAATCGGTTCAATTCAATATCTATATCGGGTATGTTCTTAGATAACTCATCCACTGACCGCATGGAGAGTCACAATCATAATCAGTATTCTTACTTGTCATATCTAGTATTACGTTAGATGGTCCACGAAACGCGGAAAACCATAGACATAATCGGTTGTATAAAAAAAAACAACTCCACTCTTCTTCACAACTTCTTAAAACGCGACCACGCAGTGTCCTCTGTTACCACTGCAAAAAAACTCTCAAAAACGCGAACACGCAGTGTCCTCTGTTACCACTGCAAAATATCTCAAAACGCGAATACTCCCTTCCTTACATAACTAGTCGGTCTTACACTGCCCGTCGGTCTTACACTGCCTGCGGCCTTACACTGCCCAGAGGTCTTACACTGCATCTCGGCGTCTTACACTGCCTGTGGCCTTACACTGCCCAGAGGCCTTACACTGCCCTGTGGGGCTTACAATGCCTGTAAGAAGGTTCAACAATAACACGCGAATACGCGGATACGCAGTGTACTACGTTAGCACTGCCAACATCTCTCAAATAATCGAAAAATACCAATATCATCCATCCCATGAGGCAATCTCATTATTGCTCTCCTCGGGTCGACGTCATACGCAGACGACTAAAAAAAAGTATACTCAATATATATAATTCACATAGCTCTTATATCGACATCACCTCGATACTGATACAGACTCTTCCCATGAGACAAATTCATTGCTCTTCGGGCGGCGGCACCAGCCGACAATAAAATCAATACTCACTACTCATCACTACACAAAAAAATCACCTCCCTAAACAGTCTAATACTGCCCTCTCGGGAGCTCGTCAATATAAAGACGAGATCGGTTATACATGACGCTTAATAAGCTCCATAGAACTGGCAGTGTGCTAACTGCACGGGTTCCAACAATTCAATAAAATCGTTACTCTCAATAACCAGATCAAATTACTCAATCAATGTGTCAATGTAGACACATGAGTTACTTAGGTAAAATAAGAAACAAAGGAATGTATAATTATAATGTACGTAAGGTGTAATAAAAAAAAAAACACGAAACTAGACGCCAGACCAACAAGAAAAGACGGACAATAACAAACTCTACAGTCTGAACATATTTACAGATAGGATTAAGAAGAGGACAAGAGAGACGTCTTCCTAAAACAACGAGGAAGATTGAAACGATACAATCTAAACAAAGTGTACAGATCCCTATCAAAGTCCGTTCTCGCGAATGCGACTTCCCACAGTTTCAATAACCACTGGTGTTGCGAGACCGCACAATCTGTCGTCGAGACGGCAGAGTCTGCGACCAAGCCACCACTTTGGCAGGGGGGACCCGCAAACGTAAGAACGCCCTCGCACCGCCCGTGAGTTCCTAAACACAGAAACAGTAAAATCAGCCTGTAAAACAGAAGGAACACTCAACTCCTTAACGCAGACAATATTACGGATGGAATCACTTAACTCAAGGAACTGGTGGAGATTCCTTTAGCCCTTGCGTACACCACAGTCAGTACGTTTGTCTTTCTTCGTTCAGTTATGTTGAAGTCTCCTTGGCCTCGATCCTCGGGTCAATGGGAGAGCCGGGAATATGTGGAAAAAATAATCAAAGAAAGCAGTATACAAAACTAAATACAACGAAGTAATTAAAGTGGCTCAAAGGGAAGACCACGTGAGCACTGAAACTGAAAAGAAACAAAAGTTAATCAAAGAGAAAAACGATATTATAATCTAATCTAAATAAACTATAAATTAAACAATGTCGTGTAGTGTCCCCTCCAGTGTCGCGGATCGGGATTTTGGGGAATATAGATCAAGAGGTCCGCTTCCCAATCACACGAGCACAAAAAAAAAAAAAACAATTAAACAACTTTCACTCTAAAAACTAAATAAATCAATTTGAGTAACAGACTGCAAAGTTTATTTATCTAACAAATTCAAAGATAAAATATACAATAGATAACGAATACAATAGTAACTGTAAATGCTCAGC
Organism: Onchidella celtica; assembly: GCA_963931925.1. Lineage (NCBI taxonomy): Eukaryota > Metazoa > Mollusca > Gastropoda > Systellommatophora > Onchidiidae > Onchidella > Onchidella celtica. The sequence goes on along the minus strand of OZ007581.1, from coordinate 45,795,096 downwards.
TAAGCTGAGGGGCAACTATGAAGTACTTAAGGCAATGTAATATGAAGTTATCTAAGTCACAATAAATTTACATTCAAAAGAATCCGCGCCCGAGGGCGACGGATCCTGTAAGGTTTAAAGTTCTATCTCTCTTCATACTAAAACATATTTATATAGCGTCTCTGCCAGGCGCGCTCTGGTGTAGTTCACACGTGGTCGCGGGAAATGCATGTGGTCTGGCAGTACTGGTCAACAGTCTACATGTGTAGGTGGCTGTAAATTCAGGATGGAATTAAAATCTTTAGCTCACCATTCGGCCCTCACAATGTGAGGGCTGTTGATATTAGCGCTGTGGGTTTAATGCTCAAACAAGTAGGCTTGGGCTCAGGAGCGTAGATTTCTGACAAGGCTCCATCACTGTACATATCAGCTCAATCGCTGCGTCTCTATGACTTCTCATCTGGCTGAGAGCTCGCCGTCCACCTCGTAAATGGATTGTCTACATTTGGCCCAGAACTAAGTTCTGTATGGCCTTAAATACTGGACTGCATCTGCAGCTTACCGTCTAATTCCTGGATTGTGATTGGTGCAACCACTTCTAACTCAGCTGCCGAACTGAGTTATTTTAAGTAACAGCCCTACGCAACGACCTTGGGTCGACATCAAAGGTCGAATCCCTCAAGACAATAAAATGTAATTTTATAGCAATAAATTCTTAACATGTTCAAAACCCCGAGCTTTTACTCTGGATCACGGATTTTCTGTACGTCAACAGACGTCTCAATAACATTTAATTCCTACTCACCCCTTCCCTCTCTACTAAACCTAGTTCAAAACACGAGATATAAAAAGTGCTCAGTCATGCACACCTACGCTGTCCGTCTATCCTTCCCCACACCTTCTGTCTATCTATTATAAAAAAAACTGTTCAAAACAAAACAAATTGTTTACGAGACCAAGTTAGGCTGGCTCGCACAATAATTACCTGCTCCAATTGTTCATGCCTTGACGTGGAGGAGTGGCTTGCGTGTCCCAGTGATCCCAGGAGCTAAGCCAGCGGAGGCCTCGTGCCCCTGATAGCTTTAAGCAAGCTGGACAGGTCATGGGGGAAGGACCAGACAAGATTGAACAGACCGGCCCTCCAGGTTCGGGGGTTGGGCGTAGGGCTAACAACCCTACCCTGAAATCCTTGTTGGGGTGACCTTACTTGGAGAAACAAAAATCGTTACGGAAACAGCAACATGGAAAAACCAACGTTCTGGATGTGATGGACCTTCTGAGTACCTCGCGACTCGTATGAATGCAAGTAGTGAAAGCCGAAAGGAAACTGCTAGCAGGATGAAGGAGGAACTGAACACCGCCAAAACCAAGACCAGGATTGGATACTGGAATGTTAGAACAATGTATGAATCGGGTAAGTTAGCACAAGTAACATCAGAGATGAGGCGCTACAACCTACACATCCTGGGTGTAAGTGAGAGCAGATGGACTGGATCTGGAAGGATCAAAACATCCACTGGAGAAACCGTTCTCTACTCTGGAAGAGAGGATGACCAACATCATGAAGGAGTAGCCACCATCCTAAAGAAAGGACTGGACAAATGCTTGTTGGAGTGGAAACCAGTCAATAGCAGACTGATGAGGATGAGGATGAAAGGACGACACACAAACATCACTGTCATCCAATGTTATGCACCAACCAACGAAAACGACAACACAGACAAAAACGACTTTTATGAACAACTCCAGGGGGAAATGGACATGACGCCACGGCATGATCTCATCATTGTCATGGGAGACCTCAATGCTAAGGTAGGTAAAGATGATATAAATTATGAAAGAGTAATGGGAAAACATGGAACTGGAACAAGGAATGACAATGGAGAAAGGCTTGTGGATTTTTGTGCCTTGAACAACTTAGTCATCGGAGGGACCCTTTTCACACACAGAGAAATTCACAAACTCACATGGAATTCTCCAAATGGAAGAGACAAGAACCAAATAGACCATTTGATGATCAACGGTATGTGAAGACGATCCCTTCTAGATGTGAAAGTGAAAAGAGGAGCTGACGTAGCCAGCGACCACCATCTAGTGGCAGCACTTATCAAAATTAAACTGAACAAGACCGGAATCAAGACATCAAAGCAAAGACACCTTAATATTCAGAAACTGAGAGACGCAAGTGTTAGAAATGCCTTCAACATACAAGTCAAGAACCGATTCCAGGCTCTACGAGAGTCTGATAAGAACAACCCTAAAGAAAGAGGAATCGATTCAGAGTGGAAAAGAGTAACTACAGTGTACACAGAGAGCAGTGTAGCCTGCCTTGGATTTAATGAGAAAGGGAAAAGCAAGGAGTGCATCCAACAAAGAACATGGGATGTGATCGAGGAGAGGAAAGTCATGAAAAAGAAACTCCTACAAGTGAAATCGGAAAGGCTGAAAGAGAGGTACCAACATAGCTACACAGAGTTAAATAAGAAAGTGAAGAGACTAGTAAAGAAAGATAAACGAGAAGCCATGAAACAGCTAGTGGCAGATGCGGAGGAGGCAGCAGCAAGAGGAGAACAGGGTAAGCTCCACAAGATCACTAAGCGCATTTGTGGCAAGTACGGTGGAAGACCAAGTGTTCCAATCAAAGACAAGAATGGGAAACTACTGACTACAGAACGAGAACAGGATACACGCTGGACAGAGCACTTTCAGGAATTACTAAACCGGCCAGCACCTGAAGATAGAATAATAATACAAGATGCTGCTGAAGACCTTGACATCAACATAGATCCACCAAAGAAAGAAGAGATAGTGGCAGCAATAAAGAGCCTAAAAAACAGCAAAGCCCCAGGAAAGGACAACTTGACTGCAGAACTGTTCAAAGCAGATCCGGATCAGTCAGCCACCATCCTTCAGCCACTGTTCACAGCTATCTGGGAAGCAGAAGCAGTACCAAAGAGCTGGAATGAAGGCAGAATAGTGAAAATACCCAAGAAAGGAGCACTCAGCGATTGCAACAACTGGCGTGGTATCACTCTCCTTTCTATACCCAGCAAAATCCTTGCCAAGATCATTGTGCAACGTATGTCAGATGCTGTGGACAAGACACTGAGAAAGGAACAGGCCGGATTCCGAAAGGGGAAAGGATGCATTGACCAGATCTTCACACTCCGAAACATCATAGAACAGTGTTCAGAATGGCAAAGGCAGCTCTATGTGAACTTCGTTGACTTCGAAAAGGCCTTCGAGGGCATCCACAGAGAGAGTATATGGCGCATTCTTCGGCACTATGGGATTCCCAGCAAGCTTGTTGAACTCATCAAAAGCTTTTACAAGAACTTCAGTTGCAGTGTCGGAAACAGTGATGCATCCTTTGAAGTGAAAACTGGTGTACGGCAAGGATGTGTGATGTCAACAATTTTGTTTAACCTCGTAATCGACTGGATTATGCGGAAAACTACAGAGGATGCACCAAGAGGCATCAGATGGACATTCTTCGACAACATAGAGGATTTGGACTTCGCGGATGACCTTGCGCTATTGTCACATAGCCACCAACACATGCAAGATAAGACGCAGAGACTACATAATTTTGGATGCAAAGTAGGCCTTCGGATTAGCCAGAAGAAGACAGAGATTATGA